>CM047749.1:28933785-29533785 GCA_026225825.1 Pistacia integerrima | reverse complement strand
GCAAACAACACATCAACACTTCTAATAGCAACCATTCAACACCATGTCGCCTCCAATACTACAAGTTTTGCCACAATCAACATCAATACTTCATTTTCTTCAATTAAACATAACAACTCATAAAACATAAATGGCAATAACATCATGTATAATGAATTCAAGGCAATAAATAAAATTAATGAGTTCAACTACACTTGCCATCAACTAATTCTATGTCTTAATGCCTTAATTTAAGGTTTCATAAAAATCTACAAACCCTAGCATAATCCCTAAAGTCATGCGAGGTTCTTCCTTACCTTTTTAAAGAATTCCCCCACCAATTCCTTTGCCTTTATCTTCCTTTACACCTTAGTCCTACATATATAACATTATACCTCAACATCTATCTCAAATCTTCAAATCACATCAAAACTAGGGCTTTTAATCCTTACCTTAAACCCTTCAATTTGAAGACCCAAGGCTCCTATCTTGTTCTCCTTGAAGCAAAACTCCTTTAAAACTTAGAGAGAGAACACTTGTTTCATGGAGGATTTGAGAAAAAATGGAAGAAAGGTTGAAGAAATGATATCTCTCTTGGGTTGAATGAATTTCCTCTCATTTATAGGAAAATATTTCATTAATTTTCCAAAATTATGCTATTGGCCAAAATATTTTAATTGTATAACTCATAAGTCCTTACTTCTTTATATAACGGCATTTTGGTCATTTGGCACTAAACATAGTTATTACTTAATTAATGCCATTAAATGCAATTAAGCCTACTCATCCTTGACTTTTGCAATCCTTATCCATAGGAAAAATAACTATTTTGCCCCTAATACCCTTTTATGGATAATTGATTCATACCGCTCCAATGAATTGACTATTTTGCCCTTAGTTAGATTTTATGCTTTTTAACATAAAATTAACATCTAAAGGACTATTTTGAGTTGGGAACATACCTTTGACATCTTCGGTATTACACACGCAGACAATACAAACCATGTATAACGTATTATAAGCGATTGCATTTGGACTAATACCCAAACTCTTCATTTCCAAAGACAATAATTTCTGCTAAAAAATCCATCCTTACAAAGACCATCAATAATACTATTATAAGTAACAATATTTGTCCTGCAAATAACACCAGATTCTTCATTTCCCTAGCCATTTCTTCATGCAACTTAATGGCAACACTGTCTCCCCCGCCGAAAAAAAAAAAAAACATTGTTTTACACCATCCATCAATTCAATTAAAGTCCCATAAGTAATCAGATTACGCCTACATCCAAAAGCAAACATTTTCTTAAACAAATCTATTAGACTCCATAATCTTACCTTTGAGAATTTGGGCTAAAAACCTTTCTCCAAATTCTCCCCAAAAAGGGCAAAACCATGAGAAACACTTTTGATATTACAAAGCAATTCACAAAAAATGTTCAACTTGGTTGTCTCCAGATTTTATGTTTTTGAGCATTTTGATGAATTGCTTGTGTAATATTAAACAAATTTCTTCTTAGTGAAGGATGAAATTGGAGAAATGAGTTGCGAATTAATCCTAAAATAAAAAAGTAAAGAGCTTCGTTTAGAGTTAAGTTACCTGAGCGGGAATTTAGCAAGTGAAGTTGGTTCAGGGGTTTTTTTCGAAAGGAGTGAATAAAAATGAAACATTACCTTTCAAAGATGAGTTTTGAGTGAACAAAGATGAACGAATGAGGCTCTGAAAGCCTTGAATTGGAGAGGATTTTTTGGGGGGCTTGTCAAGGTTTTTGTGTTAAAGAGAAAAATGTTTTGACAAATTCCAAAAGTTTTGGAATAATTTCAAATATAGTGATAACTTGGATTGCTAACTCCAACCCTCTATAGGCTCCAGTGCTTCGAACTATGAAGCCCTTACCCACCATAACGCTAAAAGCCTTCGTTTCATCCACTAGTAGCCTTAGCTTAAGCACTAATTCCTGCGAAATGAAATTGTGGGAGGCCGCTGAATCATCCCTTTTAACCTGAGTGTGTTTGCTAAGGTCAAACCCACGATTTGTTAGTGTTTTAATCAAAGATAAATGCAGCGGAAAACAAAAAATTTACCGATTAAACACTCATATGCTACAAATCAATCAAGACCCATGAATGATTCAGAATCTTACCGACGTTTGGAGGCTCCACCTCTTTTTCTAGATTCGGATGAAAAACGCTCATAATCCAAGTGTAAGATCGAACCAACGATATCCACACAAAGGCAAGATTCAACACAAAAGATTTACTAGATAATTTGTGTAGTCTAAAGAAGATGAGTGAGATTAGGTTAAAAGAAAAGATTCTCTCAATGAACTTATGCTTTCCACGGCCAAGAGAAGAAGAATAAGAGATTATTTGAATTTTAGGGAAAAGTGCCCTTTTATATGGTTGCCCTAAAAATCCCTTGAAGGGTTATTTACCATAATGCCCTTCCACTAATTAAATCATTAATGTCCATGGTTCCATAACAAAATCACATACCGAGTATTAAGTCGTTATTATTTTTATCCTTTAACAATGTTCTTTCAATATTTAAAAATTATATACACTGATATATACATTTAAATATTGACAGTATGTTTATTTACAATAGATATACGACAATATACATATTTAAATAAATAACCAATCTTACATATTAAATCCAATACGATATTGGATCTAGGCAACATCCTTTCTAGAAAATTTAATTGTTCCATAAGATTTACCAAAATACCCCTTCATCAACAAATGACAAAAATGCCCCTCACATATTATTCTTTAGATTGCCTTTTATATGTGTGACCCAAAGGCTCCTTATCATTTCGGTAGAGTGTAATATCATGATTGACACCCAATCAATCTTCTTATTTCACACAGACCAAGATTGGCCCTAGTAAGGCATCATGGCCCCTCAATATATTTGGATTCAGCGTATTCTCTACCTATACACGGTATAGTTACCATGCAATCAAATCCTTTCATCATCTATTATCGCATCAAGGTGTGAAGCATAAAAGTAGTATCGGCTCTAAGTATAAACCACCATGACATGTTCAGATTTGGTTATCGGACCAATCGACCAATCGAGCTTCAACTCGATTCCATTATGGCCATAGATTCTAAGGTCATAGTCTTTCACCGGAATCTCACTGAGATAATATCTCATCTACACAGGAGTGATGAATCCTTTGTCAATCTACCATAGTCGTGATGTACTTCTTGATGTAGCCAATCACTCCCATACTGATAACCCTCTTAGGATTACGTTTAGTCAGTGTCAAACTATACCAATAGGTACACATGGTGCTCCGGTGATCTCAAGTTTGAGGAACACATGCACCACCATCTTTTAGAGGATGTCTTCCGTGGACATTGGTGTTACCATTTATGTGGAGGCCTCTTATGGGTTAGTCTGGTGAACTCGTGAATAACAAGTACCCATGCGCCACTAAGTTGTCACCAAAAAACCTTGACATATGAGATTACCGTATTATCTATGCCCTAGGTTAAGATAATACTGATGTTTCTAGAATGACCACCATAAGTGATCATAGGGATCTCATAATTAAGTCTTATCACTGCTTGACTCCCTTGTCACCGTTCAACCACTCTAAGGACATATATTAATACATACATATGAAATATGCTTTACATAATATAATCAATGCCTTTCATATATTAAATATCCATGATCCACAGAGTCAACATACAACAATATGATTGGCCCAAGGGCACCTATACTAACACGATTAGTTTATGGATAAGGAAATTGTATCTATGGCAACCATGGTTTCTTCGTCATTCTTCATTATTGGCTCACTTTCCACTAATTCATCCTCCTCCGTAAGCAATAAGATTTGTGATGACCGATTCTAGAATATGTGTGTAATCTCGAACTTCTCGTCGCATTTAAAGCGAAGAGCACGTTCTCCCTTATATTGTACCTCTGCTTTCGTTAATCGTCGGAATTGATTATCACAAAAATTGGCTAGCATTGATGCAACTAGTTTCTCTCCATTTTCTATTCGTGGCTAACTGTAAAAGTTGCAATCTTGGTTTCTGGTTGCATTTTGTCCCCAACAAATTTTGAGAGGTTCTAGGTTAGGTGTTATTTTGGTTTATGGCTCGGGTTTAGTTCCCAATTGGGCTCGGCTTGGTTTAAAATATTTTTTGTCTAAAACCCAATTGCACTCCTTAACCTATATATATGCATGATCTATCAACTCAAATAAGGTTTTAGGCTTCACTATTCTCAACTCAGCCCGTATCTCCTATTTGAGTCTATTCGTAAACGTACCCATGAGTAACTCTTCTTCCACTTCACTCATCAAAGCAGCGTGCAATTTGAACTGCTCTCGATATTCTACCACCATTCCTAACTATTTTAGAGCCACCAATGACTCAAACACCAATCCTTTGAAAGATGGCCTAAACCTTTCAATCAGCACCTTCTTGAATGCTCCCTAATTTGGAAATGTTGCGCGAGAATCGACCCATTGGAACCAGTTTAATGCTCTTCTCTCCATGCACACTGTCGCGGGTTCGACTTTCTCTCATTTGGAAAATTTATTGACATTAAAGTATTGATCAACTTTGAAAGCCCACCCGTAAGGATCCTCTCCATTGAACACAGGTAATTCTAGCTTTCTGATTCTTCGATCCTTTATTGTATTTTCATTATTCCTTGGTCTTTCTTGACTACTACCTTCTCCAGTCTCTGGGTTTTCAGAGGATTCAACTCTACTTTTAGCCTGATTCACACTCTTCTCCCTTTCATCTTTCAATCTGATCCATTCCCATAACTCCATTAGATAATCCTTAATAATTCCAATATCCTCTTTGACACTCCCATATATTTCTCTAATCTCTCAACCCTTACATCCCTTCTTGTATTAACCATTATCTACACCATTGCTGACTCTGATACCAACTTGTTAGGGACCCCTAACTATCAAACACAAATCCACAACACTCAACAACAAAGCTCTACAAGAAAAAACAATTCTGAATATACTTTGCAATTTTGTATTAGTGAAATGGTATGAAGAACAAACTAATATCCAAACCTACTAAGAACATAATTAAAAAGAACATAGTAAGATAACTCTAGCCATTCGAGGTGCTAGGACCCTCCCCAACTAATTTAATTTTCTAAAATATTCTCCCTTTTACAAGTCGTAAACCCACCTATTTATACCCCAATAACAACCTACCGTTAATCAATGCCACGTAGCTATGTGGTAACAAATTCCCAATCACAAACTTCCCACCCAAGCCTACTGATAATCATATTTTACACTATGATTTTGCATTGAATTTTGATAGGATTTAGGATACTTTTCATACAATTTAGGCCATAATTGCTACCTAATTCTATTAATTTGTCTTTGCAGGCCTAAACGATGATTTTGAGCATAAATGACAGTTTTGAGCGTAAATTGTGTAACTTGAGCTTGGAAACTCGGAATGCCCTGAATTTAGAAGATTTGGAAAGCTAAGAAGAAGAGCTACAACTTTCATGTTTTGGGTTTTTCCTAATTCTGACTGGACAAGGGTGAAACCTTGGCTTGAAGTCGTGAAAAGTACGCTGGGAACTGAAGAAAAACGTCTTTGGACGTGCTTCAGTATTTATGCCATAACTTGAGATGTAAAACTCGGATTGTGCTTATTCTTGAACTACCAGAAACATAATCAAAAGAGCTACAATTAATATGTTTAACACTTTTCCAGAATCAGACTCTATCATGCTTAAATTTGGCCCGAAAGTCTTCACCGCGGGGAGGAAAAAGCTTCGCCGCGGCGAAACCTGCATCAGCTGTAAAAATAAAACGATGCGTTTTGGCTTGCTAGGGCTTGATCCTTAAGTGAGAGAGGTATAAATTAGAGCGAAAAGGAAGAGAAAAGGGGCTTGGTTCGTCATTTGGAAGGCAGCTCTTGAAAGAAGAAGATTAATGAAGATTTGGGCTTCAAATTAGAGAAGATTTCTCCATCTTTTGCTTGTTTTTCAATGATGAATCTTGATTCAGCTTCTTTTTGTTATTTTAATTCGTTTTTTAGTATGAACTGAGTTGTTTAGCTAGGGTTTGATGTAATCTTGATACAATGATTCAAATTTATATGAATTGATTTACTTTGAGTTTTAATTTCATGATTGAGTGTTTATCTCTTTGCTTAATGACTTTTGGATGCTTGATCACCATTCAAATGTGTGTTGTTCATAATGAGACTGAGAAGTGATTTGTGATTGTGCCTCTTGGGATAAATACCTAGATTAGCAAACGCTAGAGATAGGTTTAGCGATCTATGAAATCTAGATAGAATTCCATAAAGCTTAAAAGACTTTGAACTATTAATCTTCATTTTGTTGGGTGTGGAAGCTTGATAGGGATAAGTAGGGAAATGTAGCCTGAGAAGGTATGTTTTACAACTTAGGGAATTCGATTTTCAATCAAGGAATTAGAACTTGGGTAATAGATTCTGTGATTTGGGTTAGCGTATCTAGGTGAAATCAACACCATAGCATTTTTTAGCATTGTTTAATTAGTTAAGTTGTTGGGTTTTGCTTTAATTTCATTACCATTCATTTATATTTTGTTAATTTGTATTTAGTTTGTTAATTTTCCATCAACCCAATTTATTGTTGCTTCAATTAGGACTTAAACTAGAGAAATCGGTACTTAGTAACATTATCCTCGTGGGAACGATACTCACTCATCACTTTATTACTTTGTGTGACTAGTGCACTTGCTATTTTTGCATGTTGTAGTAAACACGCATCAAGTTTTTGGTGCCGTTGCCGGGGATAGTTGATTATTAATATTGATAGTATCTAGTGTAGTGCTAAATTGAAGCTTTTATTTCATTTTTGTAGTCAATTGTAAATATTGTATAGTCTTAAGCTTGAGTTCTTTTCTTTGTAGTTTTTTTTTTATTTTTTTTATTTTGTAGTTAAGTTTAATTAACTGTTTCTTGTAGTGCATGTGGAGATCATGGTAGAAGTATATAGAACGTTGAGGGATTATGCCATACCAACGGTGCAAGAATGCAATTATGGTATTAAAAGGCCACCTGTTGCAATGAACTTTGAGATTAAGCTGACAATAATTTAGATTATCCAACAGTCAGTCCAATTTGGTGGAAATTCATATGAGGATCCAATTTTGCATATCGCTAGCTTTCTAGAGATATGTGACACATTCAAGGTTAATGGAATGACTGATGATGCAATTAGGCTGAGATTGTTCTCATTTTCACTGAGAGATAAGGCAAAAGGTTGGCTCATGTCACACCTAGTTGGTACAATCACCATATGGGACGGATTAGCTCAAAAGTTTCTTGCAAAATACTTCCCACCAGAGAAGACGAAAAAAATGAGAAATGACATTATCTCTTTCATGCAAGGCAATGATGAATCACTTTATGAAGCTTGGGAGAGGTACACAGAGTTGTTAAGGAAATGTCCACATCATGGTCTACCGTTTTGGATACAAGTCCAAACATTTTACAATGGGTTGCTACCAAATATTCAAACTATGGTAGATGTTGCAACAGGTGGAGCCTTAAATAACAAGACCCCAGAAGATGCTTATGAATGTTAGAGTAGATGCCCTAGAGCCAATCAATTATTGTGGAATTGACTCTTTATAATAATGTTCATTAATCAATAATAAAAGGCATTTTTATTCTATATCGCGTAAATCATTATTATTGCAATATGTATTGATATATGTCCTTAGAATGGTAAAACCGTGACGAGGGTATCAAGTGTTTCAAATCTTGATAGTGAGAACCCTATGAGCACATATGGTGGCCATTCTAGAAACGTCCGTAGCCCAGATTATTTTGAATTAGGGCACAGATAATACGGTAAGGCTATCATAGTGTTGAACGACCTGCGAAAGGCGGTGGATCGATCTCACTTGTCAAGGTTGTTTGGTGACAACCTGGTGCAACACATGGGTGCTTGTTGTAGGCGGATATACCGCGGGCAAGTTCATCGGATGACCCACCGAGAGGATTCCATATGGATGGTAACCCCAGTGTCTATGGAACAAATCCTCTAACGAATGGTGGTGCATGTGATCCTTGGACTTGAGATCACCGGAGTGCCTTGTGCACCGATTGGTACAGTTTGATACTAGCCTAACGCAGCTTCTATTCAGAGTCGAGACGGTGGTGATTGGCTATATCAAGGAGTGTATCAAGACTATGGTGGATTGACAAAGGATTCATCCCTCCCGGTACGGGAGAAGTTATTCTCGGCGCAATTCGGTATATGGTAATGACACTAAAACGTGGGCCACGGTGGGATTGAGTTGTTGCTCTATCCGATTATAATACGGGTCATTGGTCCGAAACCGAATATATAATATCGAGAGTAACCGAAGGTTGACACTATTTCTATGCCTTCGTCCTCGTAGAGATAACGGATGATGAAAGGATCGTATTGTACGGTAACCATATCGTTGACGGTAGCTACTTTGTGAATCCAAATCTATCGGGTGGCCATGATGCCTTGCTAGGGGCCAATCTTGGTCTGTGGTATTAGTGAGACGATTAATTGGTGTTAATCACGATACTATACACTACCGGTATGATGAGGAGCCTATGGGTCACACACATAGAAGATAATTTAAGAGCCAAGAAGAAAGAAGGGCGTTTTCGTCTTTTTTAGGCGAAAGGGTATTTTGGTAATTTCACGGTTGTAATTAAATTTCTTTGAGGTCGTAGCCTTTTATTTAATTTGTTAAAGAAATTAAATAAGTGAAATTACGTTAAATGTGTGTTCGCACATATTTAATTAAATCATCATTATTGTTAAATGTTAATTAAATATTAATTGATTTTAATTAAAGATAATGATGAATTAAATTAAAATATCAAATTGGGAGTGTTTGGCAACATGGGGTGTTTGGGTTGGAGCCCAAGCCCATTCCATGTGGGAATAGGGCAACTTGGTTTGCCTATAAAAAAGAATAGTGTGTGTGTGTTATTAAGGTGATTCATTCTTTAATTTAAAAAAAAACACAAGAGGGCCCCTTATACACTCTCCCACGCCAATCTCACCTGTTTGATTGAAAAATCAAATACCGATCTTCTTCTTGATTTTCTTAAGGCCAAGGAGGATCTAGCAAATCCCTCCTTGGTTCTTGGTGGTTGTCTTCGTGTGGACCTCTACGGTTCGATCCTACACTTGGATCGGTAGCAAACACATTCAGAGACAACATTGGTGGAGCCTCCAAACGTGGGTATGAATCTAAACCTTTGGATTTATTTTTTCTGCAGATTCATATTATGCATAAACCGTAAAATCTATGCCCCGATTTTGGGTTCTAAGGAAACGATCCGTAGTTGTAAAATTTTTTGTTTTCCGCCGCGCAACCGGTCGCTTTCCTAACAAAGGGTATCGTGAGCCTAGGGTACTAGATTTACGATTGTTGAATGGTTGATACATGTATTTGTTGATAACATGCTGCCTTGATGAATCTGCAATGAAAAACCCAGTTTTTGAAAAATCTGTAAAATCTGAAAAATCAGTTTATGGATGAATGATTCAAATGATAAACTGGTTTAAAATGTGTTGATGAATGTTATGTTGGTTGGTTAATATCCTGGTTGAACATATGTGCGTTTGATTTGATTTGGATTAGTGTTTATACACAAAAAACTGCAAAAACGCGAACTGTAGGAATTGGGGATTTCCAGGTTTCGCCGCGGCGCTTTAAGCCGCCGCGCGAGCTCTGACAGTTTCGCCGCGGCGAAGATAAAACCTTCGCCGCGGCGAAATCTGTGGCGGCTAGACCTAATTTAAATCCTCGCCGCGGCGAAGTATGCCAGAGCGAAATGCATACTGTAAATCCTCCGCCGCGGCGAAGGATGTAGCTTTACCAATTCTGAATTTTTGCAAAGGGACTAATCTGCAGTTTTAATAACCTATAAAGCCAATGTACATTCTGCACATTTAAGAGGGTAATTAATTAATTAACCCACCCGATTCAAAAATTGATTGTTTTTGAAATGTATGCTTTGTACTTGTTTGTATATTGCATGGTGCGCGGTACATGAGCCTTAGACCTAAGGGTGAATGTTTTAAATTATTTTGGGAATGTATGGCTGTAATTTTTAAATAGGGCCTGCGTGTCCTGCCTTCTCTCTTCTTCTTAATGTACATTCTTTTCTCATCTCATTCCCCTCGAATGTAAATCGAGGTTTCTAAATTTGTTGATGTAAAATTAGTTTAATATTAATTTTATTGTAAATTTAGAATGATGTTTTTGTAATGTACCTGGAGATGAAACGAAGGTCGAGGCAACCATACTTGAAGACTCAAGATATTTGTTACAGGATCCCTAGGTGACCCACCGATCCCTCTAGGCTCGAGGAGATCGGTTTTAGTTAGGCCATGTACCGGCACGTTTAATATTTTGTTTAGAATGCATGCTAAGGTTGAATGTTGAATAACATGCCAAACAATGTCATTCTAACAAAGATAATAATCTGATGAGACATTAAATAACAAACCCCTCAACTAAGAATATTAAGTCACGAATGCCTTCCATCACCATGGTTTTAATCAAACCACTGTTCGTCGAAACCTTGTTCGCCAAAGCGAAGGGTACACTTCTACCAGTGGGAGGTTAAAATTCATTGGAGTTTTCCTTAATGGTGATGGGTCGACTTAAAATGACGGTTTTGCTTGTTCGCCAAAGCGAAGGTTGATAAACACGTCATAGGCATAGTAGAACAGTACACATATTATGTGTATGTGGTGACATGTAGTGTCCACTCTACTGATACTGAGAATCACACTTGAGGACAATGGTTGGAGCCATTGAATTGTGTGATTGGCTTGTTGGCTTTTTCACATTTGAGGTTGATAGTGGGAGCTATCAATTGGTGTGGATTAAGTTTGTTGGCCTACCTAATCAACCCATTTTGGCTTGTTCGACAAAGCGAAGGTTTGAAATGGGCAGGATGGGATCTCGGTCCACTAGGAAAGCCAACGGGCTTTCCCGAGTTAATAGTGAGGGCTATTGGCTTGAGTAAAATAGTGGGAGCATCGTTTAATAAAAGACCATATTAAATAATAATGAACTTTATAATAACTTTATCTTTTCTGCAATTGTAGATTCACCGAAAATGAGTATTATGAACCCTGCGGACCGATAATCGAAAAAGAAAACAGTTGGATGGATCCAATTTCTCGTCGGTATCGTAATCTTCGGATTATACTTAAGTCGAAAAGAAATTGTATATCCTTGAAAAGCCATACATGGTGAGCCCGATCCCTGATGCCACTCAGGAAGTTAAGGATACTTATCAAAAGTTCCTTGATGATGCTGATAGCGTACAATGCTTGATGTTAGCATCGATGACACCAATGCTACAAAAGCAGCATGAGAATATGGACGCTTCTTCCATAATTCTACACCTCAAGGAGCTTTATGAAACAAATGCTCGACATGAGAGGTACAAGGTGTCGAAAGCACTGTTTGGGAGTCGTCTGACTGAGGGTGCCCAAGTTGGTCCTCATGTGCTCAAGATGATCGAGCACATTGAGAGGCTTGAGACTTTGGGATGTGGCTTGGATGCAGAATTACAAATGGATTTAATTCGCAATTCCTTGCCTGACTCATATGCTCCGTTCATAATGAATTTCAATATGAACACGATGGAAAAAGAAAACCCCGTCGTAACTTCGAACATGCCGAGGATCGCAGAGCAGGGACTTGAAAAAGTCCAAGCCCTGCTTTCATTTCTTGGTTCACCGCCCGCCGGCAAAGCAAAGGGTAACGGCAAGGGTAAGGCCAAGGCCAAACCCAAGCCTAAGCCCAAAGGACAGGTTGCTCTTGGGCCTGAGAGTGGCATAGGAAAGGGCAAGGTAGTCTGCTTCTTTTGTGGCAAGCCTGGCCACTGGAGGAAACACTGCAAGGCTTTCCTCGCAAGCAAGAAGAAGTCGAGGCTACGACTTGGTACTTTCATGATTGAGATTAACTTCTCTCCCTCAACATCTTGGGTCATGGACACGGGATGTGGTACTCACATTTGTACCGATGTGGACTAAGGCAGAGGTAGAGTGCTCGCCAAGGGAGAGGTGGACCTACGAGTTGGAAATGGAGCACATGTGGCTGCATTAGTTGTAGGGACTTATTGTTTATCTTTGCCTACGGGCTTATTGTTGGAACTACATAATCGTTATCACGTACCTTCTATTTCTAGAAATATTATTTCAATATCCGTTTTGGATAATATGGGGTATCATTTTGAGATATCTAATGGATTGTTGTCCTTTAGTTTGAATGGTATTCTATTTGGAATTGCAAGGTTATATAATGGATTATATGTTCTTGATTTAAACAATAAAGATATTCTCAATATTGAAACCAAGAAAGCTAAACATAGCGATCAAAACCAAACATATCTCCGGCATTGTAGATTGTGTCATGTTAATAAGACTCGCATTGCAAAACTTCAAAGGGATGGAGTTTTGGCCCCTTTTGACTTTCGTCCATTTGAGGTATGCGAGTCATGCCTTTTAGGCAAGATGACCAAGTCTCCTTTCACAGGACAAAGTGAAAGTGGCTCTTGAATCATTAGGCATCATCCATAGTGATGTATGTGGTCCACTAACAGTTGAAGCGAGGTGGATATTCATACTTCATCACATTTACGATGATTTCAATAGATATGGTTATGTCTACCTTATGAGACATAAATCAAGCCTTTGATAAATTCAAGGAATTCAGGGGAATGAAGTACGAATATGTTGGGCAAAAGTATTAAAGCTCTTCGGTCGATCGAGGAGGTGAATACTTAAGCTCGGGGTTTTGAGTACTGAAGGAATGTGGGATAGTATCACAACTCACCCCTCCTTATACACCCCAACACAATGGAGTGTCAGAAAGGAGGAATAGGACCTTACTTGACATGGTTAGGTCCATGATGAGTTTTAGTGATTTACCCGCATCGCTCGGGGTTATGCCCTAGAGATGCGACTCACGTTTTAAACCGTGTGCCGTCCAAAGTCGTAGATAAGACTCCATATGAGCTATGGATTGGGCGAAAGCCCAACTTGTCTTATCTAAGGATTTGGGGTTGCAAAGCTTATGTTAAGAAATTGACTTCGAACAAGCTAGGCCCAAAATCCTGTAAATGTATATTTGTGGGGTATCCAAAGGAGACCAAAGGATACCATTTCTACCATCCAGAAGAGCGCAAAATCTTTGTTGCTCGATCTGGTGTCTTCCTAGAAAAGGAACATTTTCTAAGAAGTACTAGTGGGAGAAAAGTAGAACTCGATGAAGTTCTAGAACCACAAGATATACTAGACGAAGGATGGGATGATGTGCCACAAGGAGTGGTTGAGCATCATGAGGAGGTTACTCCACAAATTGTGGATCAAAGTGAACCGCCTCAGGTAGCACAGAAGCTACGTAGATCTGGGAGAGTACGCCATGAGCCCGAGAGATACGGTTATCTCGTGACTCAACATGGTGACGTACTAGTCTATCAAGACGATGAACCCAGAACCTACGAAGACGCTAATATCGGATCCAGATTCCATTAAATGGCTTGAAGCCATGAAATCGAGATGGACTCCATGTACCGTAACCAAGTGTGGTCTCGGTGGAACCACCTGAAGGGTAAAACCTATAGGGTGTAAATGGGTCTTCAAGAAGAAGCGACATGGATGGCAACGTGCACACCTATAAAGCACTTGGTTGCCAAAGGTTTCAAACAAATTCATGGCATTGACTATGAAGAAACATTTTCGCCGGTTGCCATGATTAAATCCATCCGGATTATGCTTGCGATTGCTGTATATCATGACTATGAGATTTGGCAAATGGATGTCAAAACTGCTTTCCTGAACGGAAACCTTGAGGAGGATGTGTATATGACACAACCCTGATGGTTTCGTTCTTGATAGTCAAGCTAATAAGGTATGCAAGTTGCGAGATCCATTTATGGACTCAAGCAAGCTTCAAGGAGCGGAACATTCGTTTTGATGAGGCCGTAAAAGAATTCGGGTTTTATCAAAAATGAAGATGAGCCCTGTGTTTACAAGAAAGTGAGTGGGAGCGCAGTAGCATTCCTCGTGTTGTATGTCGATGACATACTTCTGATCGGGAATGATATACTGAACTTGCAGTCGGTAAAGACTTGGTTATCCAAGTGCTTCTCCATGAAAGACTTAGGGAAGCAGGCCTACATCCTGGTATAAAGATCTATCGTGATAGATCGCGTAGGTTGCTTGGCCTAAGTCAGAGTGCATATATTGACAAAGTACTGAACGATTCAGTATGGAAGAATCCAAGAAAGGATTTCTTCCGATGTCACATGGTGTTTATCTCTAAGGAATTGTGTCCTAAAACACAAGATGAGAGAGATAGGATGAAGAGGATCCCATATGCATCAACAATTGGATCCATCATGTATGCCATGCTATGTACTCGGATTGATGTCTCATGTGCTTTGAGCACTTGTAGTAGATATCAATCGGATCCAGTGAGCGTCACGGATGGTCACAAGAATATTCTTAAGTACTTGAAGAGGACTAAGGATATGTTCTTGGTTTATGGAGGGAAGATGAGCTCACTGTAAGAGGATACAGTGATGCTAGTTTCCAAACGGACAAAGACGATTATCGATCGCAATCAGGGTTTGTATTTTGTCTCAATGGCGGTGCAGTGAGCTGGAAGAGCTCCAAGCAAAGCACTGTAGCGGACTCTACAATGGGAGGCTGAGTATATTGCATTGTCAGATGCGGCCAAGGAGGCAGTCTGGATTAAGAAGTTCGTCACTGAACTTGGTGTGGTTCCTACGATTGTTGATCCTATAGACATCTATTGTGACAACAATGGAGCAATTGCTCAAGCTAGGGAACCACGGTCTCATCAGAAGTCCAGACACATACTCAGACGATTCCATCTCATCAGAGAGATAGTTGAGAGGAAAGACGTGCAGATTAGTAAAGTGCATACTGACGACAATCTCGCAGATCCACTTACAAAGCCTCTGTCGCAGCAGAAGCATGAAAGGCACTTGAAATCATTTGGTATTAAATACATGAATGATTGGCTATAGTGCAAGTGGGAGATTGTTAGAGTAGATGCCCTAGAGCCAATCAATTATTGTGGAATTGACTCTTTATAATAATGTTCATTAATCAATAATAAAAGGCATTTTTTATTCTATATCGCGTAAATCATTATTATTGCAATATGTATTGATATATGTCCTTAGAATGGTAGAACCGTGATGAGGGTATCAAGTGTTTCAAATCTTGATAGTGAGAACCCTATGAGCACATATGGTGGCCATTCTAGAAACGTCCGTAGCCCAAGTATTATTCTGAAGTAAGGGCACAGATAATACGGTAAGGCTATCATAGTGTTGAACGACCTTGTCGAAAGGCAGTGACTGATCTCACTTGTCAAGGTTGTTTGGTGACAACCTGGTGCAACACATGGGTGCTTGTTGTAGGCGGATATACCGCAGCAAGTTCACTGGACTGACCCACCAGAGGATTCCATATGGATGGTAACCCCAGTGTCTATGGAACAAATCCTCTAACGAATGGTGGTGCATGTGATCCATGGACTTGAGATCACCAGAGTGCCTTGTGCACCGATTGGTACGCTTTGATACTAGCCTAACGCAGCTTCTATTCGTGAGTCGCAGACGGTGGTGATTGGCTATATCAAGGAGTGTATCAAGACTATGGTGGATTGACAAAGGATTCATCACTCCCGTGCGGGAGAAGTTATTCTCACGGCGCAATTCAGTATATGGTAATGACACTAAAACTGTGGCCACAGTGGGATTGAGTTGTTGCTCTATCCAGATTATAATACGGGTCATTGGTCCAGAAACTGAATATATAATATCGAGAGTAATCGAAGGTTGACACTATTTCTATGCCTTCGTCTCGTAGAGATAACGGATGATGAAAGGATCGTATTGTACGGTAACCATATCGTTGACGTAGCTACTTTGCTGAATCCGAATCTATCGGGTGGCCATGATGCCTTGCTAGGGGCCAATCTTGGTCTGTGTATTAGTGAGACGATTAATTGGTGTTAATCACGATACTATACACTACCGGTATGATGAGGAGCCTATGGGTCACACACATAGAAGATAATTTAAGAGCCAAGAAGAAAGAAGGGCGTTTTCGTCTTTTTAGGCGAAATGGTATTTTGGTAATTTCACAGTGCAATTAAATTTGCTGAGGTCGTAGCCTTTTATTTAATTTGTTAAAGAAATTAAATAAGTGAAATTACGGTTAAATGTGTGTTCGCACATATTTAATTAAATCATCATTATTGTTAAATGTTAATTAAATATTAATTGATTTTAATTAAAGATAATGATGAATTAAATTAAAATATCAAATTGGGAGTGTTTGGCAACATGGGGTGTTTGGGTTGGAGCCCAAGCCCATTCCATGTGGGAATAGGGCAACTTGGTTTGCCTATAAAAAGAATAGTGTGTGTGTGTTATTAAGGTGATTCATTCTTTAATTTTAAAAAAAAAACACACAGCAGCCCCTTATACACTCTCCCACGCCAATCTCACTGTTTGATTGAAAAATCAAATACTGATCTTCTTCTTGATTTCTTAAGGCCAAGGAGGATCTAGCAAATCCCTCCTTCCGGTTCTTCCGGAGGTTGGTTCTTCCTGGTTGTCTTCTGTGGACCTCTACGGTTCGATCCTACACTTGGATCGGTAGCAAACACATTCAGAGACAACATTGGTGGAGCCTCCAAACGTGGGTATGAATCTAAACCTTTGGATTTATTTTTCTGCAGATTCATATTATGCATAAACTGTAAAATCTATGCCCTGGTTTTGGGTTCTAAGGAGAGATCCGTAGTTGTAAAATTTTTGTTTTCCGCTGCGCAACCGGGTCGTTTCCTAACAGTGAATTGCTTGAGGTGATGGCCAACAATAACTACCACAGACCTAATGAGAGAGCAATGCCGAAGAGAACAATGGGTCTACATGAAGTCGATGTGTTCGCCACATTATCTGCACAAATTGCATCACTTCAAAGCCAATTGGGAGGTATGAATGTAAATTCTATTCACTCACCTTTTATAACTTGTGAATTTTGTGCAGGAAACCATGGGAGTGTGGAATGCCAAGATGGAAACCAGTTAGTCTTCTCAACAACCGAGCAAGTGAATTACATGGTTAGTTCACAAAGGCTGCAAAATGACTCCTTCTAACACTTACAATCTTGGTTGGGGGAATCACCAAAATTTGTCCTGGAGCAATCAAAGCAGTCAATCAAATCAAAGCACAGTGCCAAACCATCAACCAGTGGTGAATCATCAACCATGTGAGCAAAGAATGTCGAGATTGGAGGTTATGTTCAAGAAATTCATGCAAGAAACCACAAGTTTCAAGAATGAGACACGCTCAAACTTCAGAAATCAAGGAGTGTCCATTCGAAATTTGGAGGTTCAAGTAGGGCAATTGGTTGAACAATTGACAGAGAGATCTCAAGGTTCTTTGCCAAGCACAACGGTCACAAATCCTAAAGAACAATTAAATTTCATAACATTGAGAAGAGGTATAGTGTTGGAGCAACCTCACAATGAAGAAAAGTTGGAAGAACATGAAGACAAGACTAATGAAGAGGAAAAGCTCAAAGCAAATTGGTGTGCAAGATACTTAGGGGAATTTCAACCAAGCAACTTGCCTCACAAGGAACAATTTGAGGAATTTGGTGTAAATGCGCACAAGTCAAAATTGGTGTTGGAAGAGACTCCAAACATTGGACTCAACCAATCACCATCTCATCTCAAGTACACGTATACGAACTTGAAGTTCCGAAAAGATGCTTATGAGAATGTTCGAAATTCCAAAGGAAAGACCAAGAGGTGGTAATAAGAAGTGAAGCACCCCACAAGGATCCAGATTGATGAAGGACCATGGGAAAGTCGAGCTTCCGACTATAAACAAGTGCTTCTTGGGAGGCAACCCAAGTGTTTTTAGTTTATTTTGTTTTTGTTGAAGTTTATTTTCAATTTTAGAACTTTGATTTTAGTTTGATGAGGTTTGATATTTCCCTTACTAATCTGTAATGTGTTTTAACAAATTGGTGCACCATGAGTTTTCTTGTTTTGACAGATTCTTATGACGATGAAGATAATGAATGGATGTTGGACATTGACATAAAGGAGACACTTCGTGGATTAATTAGGGGAGTATTTCTTAACCCTTCTCTTTTCTCTATTCCTTGTTCTTTATGGTGTGACATTGAGGACAATGTCATTTTAAGTTTGGGGGTAGGAAAATTTTTATTGTTTAGTTTGTTTGTGTGTTTTAGCTCGAAATTGTGTTTCTTTTTGTTTTAAGTTCTTTGATTGTTATTTGCTTAGTGTGTTTTGTGTGTGTTGTGTTGTTGTTGTCTAGATGAATTGCATAAGTCTATGATGAGACTAGAATTGTTGGGATATTCTTTTTGGAAAATGTTAAGCATTGCTTCAAGTTTAGGTTGGTTGACTTGATTTAGCTTGAGGTTCGTTGAGTGGTTCAAACACCATTTTCACTCTTTCGGCATGCTTAGAAACATTTTATGTGGTTAGGTGAAGTCTTGATAATGTTTGTGGACTCTAGAACCTAGTTAAGAAGTGCTTGAGGCGAAATTCTAGGATTAGACATTGTTGAGGAAATGATTTAGGCATTTTTTGGAACGTTTGAGCCTTTCCAACCGACCCATGAATGAATCTTTTCCTAGTCACCCATTTGAGCCTTATGAGATTATCATTGCCTTATTTTCCTTGCAAACAAAAAATTGTCCAATCCCTATACCCTAAACACTTTATCATACCCTTTAGGAGAATTATGGACCTAATGTATGACACAAGAGCTTTAAGAGGTGTGTGAATAAGTGATGGACCAAAATCTTAAGTTTGGGGGTTGCAAAAATGGCACGAAGAAGGGGCAAGAGACCTCAATGGTGTTATAAATATTTGTTAATTTAAAAAAAAAAAAAAAAAAAAGAAGAAGAAGAAGAAGAAGAAGAAAATTTATTTAGTTCGATTCAAAATAAAAAAATAAGAAATGCACAAGTTTGAGGGTTGTAAAATGGTTGATACTTTAATTGGTGGTTGAGAAAGAAAGTAGAGATTGATGTAGCTCTTAGTGTTTGCATGAGGAAAACCGAGTTCTCTTACTTTGTTTATCCTATCCCTTTCCTTGGAGCCCACTATCCTAGCCTAATGTTAGAAGCTTGCAAAGACCTTTTGATCCTTAGCGATGTCTAGTCTACATTAGTGGAGAGTAGTTCCATACTTAGGCTTATGGAGTCTGCCACTATTTGATAAACTTTACATTTCTGCATAAAATAATCCAAGAAGTCGGAATGTGGACTGAAGTGGGGATCACCTACTCGGGGGACTAATAGAGAAAGATAGTCGATACAACTTATAACTTCTTGGAGTGTTGAACATTTTCCAGTAATAATTTTTCAACAACCATAGAGACTTGCATAAATTCTAGGCAATTCTTGTGTTGAGTTTGAGTCTAATTTTTGTTTGTTCATTTTTAGTTTTGTTGTTTTGTGTTTTTAGTTGTTTGTTGCTTTTCTTTCTTTGAGTTTTTATTCCTTTTTGCTCGAGGACGAGCAAATCTTAAGTTTGGGGTAATTTGATAATCATATTTTACACTATGATTTTGCATTGAATTTTGATAGGATTTAGGATACTTTTCATACAATTTGGGCCATAATTGCTACCTAATTCTATTAATTTGTCTTTGCAGGCCTAAATGATGATTTTGAGCATAAATGACAGTTTTGAGCGTAAATTGTGTAACTTGATCTTGGAAACTCAGAATGACTTGAATTTAGAAGGTTTGGAAAGATAAGAAGAAGAGCTACAACTTTCATGTTTTGGGTTTTTCCTAATTCTGACTGGACAAGGGTGAAAACTTGGCTTGAAGTCGTGAAAAGTACGCTGGGAACTGAAGAAAAACGTCTTTGGACGTGCTTCATTATTTATGCCATAACTTGAGATGCAGACCTCGGATTGTGCTGATTCTTGAACTACCAGAAATATAATCAAAAGGGCTACAATTAATATGTTTAACACTTTTCCATATTCAGACTCTATCATGCTCAAATTTGGCCTGAAAGTCTTCACCGTGGCGAGGAAAAAGCTTCGCCACGGCGAAACCTGCATCATCTGTAAAAATAAAACGACGCGTTTTGGCTTGCTAGGGTTTGATCCTTAAGTGAGAGAGGTATAAATTAGAGCAAAAAGGAAGAGAAAAAAGGCTTGGTTCGTCATTTGGAAGGCAGCTTTTGAAAGAAGAAGATTAATGAAGATTTGGGCTTCAAATTAGAGAAGATTTCTCCATCTTTTGCTTGTTTTTCAATGATGAATCTTGATTCAGTTTGTTTTTGTTATTTTAATTCGTTTTTGAGTATGAACTGAGTTGTTTAGCTAGGGTTTGATGTAATCTTGATACAATGATTCAAATTTATATGAATTGATTTACTTTGAGTTTTAATTTCATGATTGAGTGTTTATCTCTTTGCTTAATGACTTTTGGATGCTTGATCACCATTCAAATGTGTGTTGTTCATAATGAGACTGAGAAGTGATTTGTGATTGTGCCTCTTGGGATAAATACCGTAGATTAGCAAACGCTAGAGATAAGTTTAGCGATCTATGAAATCTAGATAGAATTCCATAAAGCTTAAAAGACTTTGAACTATTAATCTTCATTTTGTTGGGTGTGGAAGCTTGATAGGGATAAGTAGGGAAATGTAGCCTGAGAAGGTATGTTTTACAACTTAGGGAATTCGATTTTCAATCAAGGAATTAGAACTTGGGTAATAGATTCTGTGATTTGGGTTAGCGTATCTAGGTGAAATCAACACCCTAGCATTTTTTAGCATTGTTTAATTAGTTAAGTTGTTGGATTTTGCTTTAATTTCATTATCATTCATTTATATTTTGTTAATTTGCATTTAGTTTGTTAATTTTCCATCAATCCAATTTATTGTTGCTTCAATTAGGACTTGAACTAGAGAAATCGGTACTTGGTAACATTATCCTCATGGGAATGATACTCACTCATCACTTGATTACTTTGTGCGACTAGTGCACTTGCTATTTTTGCATGTTGCCTCACCTACTAACTAATTCCCCTTTTTATTCTTTTTCTTATAAACTGTTGATGGTGGCGTTCTATCAAATTATGATATCTTTATGAGTCTAGCCAAGAGTCAATGGTCTGGATATCACGTTATGCATTTGAAGACCTTTTTTTAACCCTTCCACAGATAGTCCAACAGAACAAAGAAAAAAAAAAATTATGGGAACATAGCATTACTTTTGTTTTATCTTTACAAAGATAGGTTTCACGTTCATAATTTTATTGGTTTTATTGGAACCTCAAATTGGGATGGTAGGACTTAAATGACATGCTTTTTAGTTCATGAAGAACTTTAATTCTAGTTAATGGATCTGGGGTGTTTATACTCCATGCTTGGAACATTTGGTAGCTTGAATTTCCAACCTCAAAACTTGAGGGCTCTATGAAGTGTGCTTGGTGCCATACGGTCTTGAGACTTAGGTTTATTCTGTTTATAACACATTTTGGTTTTTAAATACCTTTACATTGTTTTGAGCATAGGGGCTATATGTTATTTTTGTTTGTTGGCTGAAGCAAAGTTTGGCTACACTTTTAGAGGCTTTAGACATGGGTGAAGAGAAACTAACAGAAAACAACTCAAAAAAGAAAACGAAGAACGTGAAAAATGTAGCGAGAAATTCAACTAGACAAAAAGGAATAAGATAAAGTTGTTTAGCTTTTCTGTTTTTGTTATTGAATTACAAAAAAGGTGTGTCACTTTTATATTAGTGCTAAAATAAAACGCACCGTTTCTACTATATGAATTTACAAAACAAACCCAAGAGTTTGTTAAGCACATCGCAGATATTCCAGCACTATGACTAACATCCCTTCTTAAACTAAAGCTAGTTTTTCCTTCTGGTCTTTATCACAATATTCCCCCTTGAGTTGAATTGATGGTTATTTCTAGCTGATATTTCAACAACTACTTTCTTGTCTTCATCCAATATCCTCCCGTGAACTGGACTAGGTTCTTACCTGTTTTATTCATTTACAAAGCAGCAATGCACAAACATCCTCAGTACCTCATTTATCACATCATAACAGTCATCAAAAATTGGCATCATCAAATGTGTCATCACAAAAATATCTCAGTCACTACAAACAGAAAATGCGAAAAAACTCCTATGTCACCAAAGAAGTCCACTGCTCTTATAATCTAGAAAAACTCATCTGTCACCAAAGAAGTCCACTGCTCTTATGATCAATGTGTTAGTCATCAAGCAACAGCACTAACCATACTTTATTACCATACTTCAAACATATAAGCAGAACCATACTTAATAGCAACAACCATACTTCACTACCATACTAGCAACAACACTAACCATATTTAACAACAACAACCATACTTCATCACAATACTTCAAACATATAAGTAGAACTATTTATGAAACATACTCCATAATTTAATTCCCCTGCTATTCAAGAGCTATCGGAGGCTGACAGAAACTGACTTATCAAAAACACAATGACAACATCAAAAAGAAAATAGTTTATTCAGGCAATGTAGAAGCTACATTTGACTTGTCCCGTAACATACTAAACCTATTCCCAGATGAAGCCTTAGTCAAAATATCAGCTTTCTGAAATTTTGTAGACACATACTGCACAACCAAGCATTTTTTCGCAACAAGCTCACGAACATAATGCACATCAATCTCAATGTGCTTGATCCTGGCATGAAATAACGGGTTGGAAGATAAGGCCCGTATAGTCATGTTATCACTCCAGATACCAAGGCATGTTTTAAATCAATTCCGAGCTCCTTAAACAAATGTTGAATCCATACAACTTCAGTGGCAGCCTGACTCAAGGACCGATCAGCTCTAGTGGATGACAGAGAGACAACTTTCTGCTTCTTGGAACTCCACTGAACCTGATTTTCTCCAAGAAAAACTACATATCCACTGGTTGATCTTCGATCATTAATGTCTCTAGCCTAATTAGCATCTGCATAGGCTTTAGGCTAAAAATGTTTATGTGTTTTAAACATAAGACCATGGCGAAGGGTCTTTTTGATGTATCTCAACACTCTTTTGTAGGTTGTCTAATGGGTTGCTGTGGGATTTTAAATGAATTGGTTCAGCTTGTTTACGGTAAAAGCAATGTCAGGCCTAGACAAGGTCAAGTATTGCAATCCTCCAATAATATTGCGGTACAAAGTAGGATGATCAAAGGGATTTCCATCTTCTCGGGCCAATCTTGTGCCTATAGCCATGGGAGTAGTGCACAATTTGCACTCTACCATGCTGGCTTTCTCAAGAAGTTCTTGAGCATACTTTATCTGGGTTAATAATAGTCCATAATTGTTCCTGCTAACTTCAAATCACAAGAAGTAACTTACTTCTCCCATGATTTTGAGAACAAATTGATTATTAAGATCCTGAACTACCTGAGTAATAAGCTAAGAGCTATTTCCTGTAACTAAGATATCATCAACATACACTAACAAATAAAGCACATCAGCACCATTTTTGTAATAAAACAAACTAACATTAGAGTTAGACTCAAGAAAACCACAAGCTAAAAGAGCACTTTTCAGCTTATCAAACTAGGCTCTTGGAGCCTGTTTAAGGCCATACAATGCCTTGCTTAGTTTACATACCTGTGGTGGATTAGAATGATAAAAAAAAAAATCTTCAGGTGGTAACATGTAGACAATCTATGTAAGCTCACCATTCAATAATGCATTGTTCACATCAAGTTGTTGAACCTGCCAATTATGATATACAACTAAGGAAAGAATCATCCTAATTTTTGCTACCTTAACCACTGGAGAAAATGTGTCAAAGTAATCCAAGCCAGGGGTTTGTTGAAAACCCTTGGCAACTAATTTGGCTTTATACTTTTGAAGGGTCCCATCTGAATGAAGTTTAGTTTTGAAGACCCATTTACTACCTACCACATGCATTACTTCTTCATAGGGAACTAAAATCCAAGTGTGATTTTTTATCAGAGCTTGATACACTATGTCCATGGATGCTTTCCATTCAAGAATGTTTAATGCATCTTTAGCAAAATTTTGGCTTTTTAAGTACAGTTTGAGTAGAAAGGAGTGCTTCGGCTAACAAAGCATGCCTTCTGCTAGGTTGGAGACTGCCTGTTTTAGACCTTGTAAGCATGGGGTGAATGTTTGTATTGGAATTAGAATTAGGCATAGAAGATTCACCAGGTGCTGTTAATGGTAACACATCAAGTTGAATACTAGAGACACTTTGCTGACTATTTTGATCAGACAATGGCTGGTTGTATTCAAATCCTAGTGACATATCAGACACATCATGCTGTCTGTGTTGATTTGAAATGAACTGATTTGGTTGATATGAAGAACTGATTTGGCTGATATGAAGAACTGACACAATTGATAGACAAGGATCGTGGTTCCACAGAAGTAGTGGTGATATCTAAGGGATTCAAACTAGCTTAATGTGATGAAGAGTTAGGTGCAACACTATGATAGACAAAGAAGTTATTAGGAGCTGGTTCCTGGTGCGAGTTAGAAGGATCACTAAACAATTCAGGACCATGAGAAGGTTGAATAGGTGACTGAGTACCACACGGAGCATCAAATAAGGGTAGTACCCATGAATGAGTCCCTTAAGACTGATTTACAGCAAGTTCAGAATTGGTACAATCACTTTTCTGCTGTTGAAAAATACTTTTGAAAGGGAATTTAGTCTTACAAAATTTCACTTGTTGGACTACATAATTCCTTCCCAATGGAGACATACATTTGTAGCCCTTGTGAGTCAAACTATACCCAAGAAAAATGCATTTTTTTGTGCAATAAGATAGTTTGTGCTTTTGATATGGTCTTAGATATGGAAAGAAAGTACAGCCAAACACATTTAACTCTTTATATTGAGGCTCTTTATTAAATAAAGCCTGAAAAGTGAAGTGTACTCCAGGGCAGAAGATGGTAACCTATTAAGTAGATAGGTACCTATTGTAAAGGCTGACCACCATAACTTTAAGGGCATGGAGGCACGAGCCAATAAAGTTGGACCAAACTCAATGATAGATCTATGCTTCATTTCTACCCAACCATTTTGTTGGTGAAGGTATGGACAAGGATGTCTAAACATTATTCCATCATCTTGTAAATACTTGGAAAAACTCCTAAACTCTCATCCCCAATCAGTTTGGAGGCACTTAAATTTGTATTTAGTTGTTTCTCTACAAAAACATGACACTGAACAAATACACCATAAGCTTCATATTTCAATTTAAGCGGATAAATCCAAGTGTACCTATTGTAATCATCCATAAAAATGATATGGTACCTAAAAACTTCAGTAGACAACACAAAGGTAAGACCCCAGAGATCCAAGTGAACCAATTCTAAAGGAAACTTGGCTCTAGAATTAGAGGCAGGAAAACTGCATTGTCGTAACTTACCATAAACACATGCTTCACAAACAGATGCTTTATTATTAGCAGAAAATCTCACATTCAATTTATTGAGTACATACTGTAGTGATTTAGCACTAGGATGTCCTAGTCTAGCATGCCAAAGTAAAGCTAAACTAGGTAATTCAGATGATGAGTTACAGTCAAGAGTTTTATTTGAAGCAACAGTACTATAACAGTGTGAATTATTCAGGAAATTTTGAGAAACTATAGATGGGACTAAGGGATGCTCTTACGGTGAAGAAACTGATGCAGAAGCTTCTAAAAAACCAGCAGGAGAGGTAGCACTGGATGGAAGAGCAAACTGATATAAACCAGCCTTAATTATCCATTATAGTAAGATGCATTTGCTGCTTCTATCCTTTACCAAACCGTGGTTAGAATAGAATTCAACTGTCGTGTTATTGTCTTGGGTGATTTGGGAAATACTTAATAAGTTTTTGGTAATCTTAGGCACACAAAGGATGTTTCTAAGATGAATAATTCTATTAAAAATAGAGGAAGGCAGCATTAACATACCTGTATGAGTTATGGGTAAGGATTCACCATTTCCAACCTACACCATGGAGCCCCTTGTATAACTTGAAGTTGTCAACATGTTACTAGCATCAATAGTCATATGATTGCAAGCCCCAGAATCCATATACCAAGACTGATCCTTAACTATTTGAAGTGTGGCTAGAGTTGACCATTATGACTTGAAGATGTTGCAGCATCAGGTTTAGCTGAAGAGACACCAAGATTAGGATGATATTGAACAGATCCTTGTGTAGTGTAGGAGGGACTAGTGGAGGATTGATTCATCTGTAAAGTTCCATGAGCTGAATAGTCATGAAAGTTTGCAACATGACAATTATACACTTGACTAGGTACACCAGTTCTAGCAAATAAAGCTTGATGTGGCTCATTTACAGGAGCTGTATTAGCATGTGAAGTTGTTGGAAAAACATGTTGAGCAGGTCCAGAGTTGTTTTATGATAATGGTTGTCCTAGATTATTATAGGTTGCAGTTGTAAAACCTTTGGTACTTATGGTTGAACCTATGATAGCAATGAAGACCCAAATGTCCTGCCTTACCACAAACCTTGCGCATTAATCGTGGTTTAGAGTAACCACATCCTCTTCCTCTGCCTTTGTGAAAGGGAACAAAACCTCTAACAAACAACTGAGGGTTAGTAGCATAAGAACCAGGTTTTAAGTTTCTAGGTTGTCCCACAAATACAGGTGTTTTTCTATAATAAGGAACCCTTGATGATCCAAAACTCATACTCTGAGTTTGCTGAGACAAATTTACATGATCTTGATAATTTGACATCATCTAATTTAAGACATTTGAGGGTTTCTATACTGACATTCTAGACGAGGTGTGAGGTAGTGAGGAAACACCTTCAGTGTTACCAATCTTGGAAACCATTAGAACAGAAGACATCTAATCATGAAAGGATAACAAAGCACTATTTTGTTTCCCTAGTCTTATTTCGTGCTTATGTAATAGAAATTGTGCCTCTTGAAACATAGTACAACTAATATTAGATGTTAGATTAGCCACTGTGGCGTCATATTTAGCTCCTAGACCATCCAGAACATACATCAACAATCTTCATCATCGATATGAACTCCACTAGCATTAAGTTTGTCCCCTAATTCTTTCATCTGTAGTTGATAATCCGTAGATTATACTATTTTTATTAGACTTTTTAGTCGGATTTCAGATACTTCTTAGCTCATTTTGACCTGAATTGCTACTTAATTCTTTATATTTTGTGTTTCAGGCTAAAATGGACATTTATTGCAAATAATGAGTGAATTGGAGTTTTTGGACTCAGAAGTGAGTGGATCTCAGAAGTTGGGAAAGTTCTAAAGCAGAGTGGAGCACTATGAAGCTTGTTTCCATGAGGAGAGCATCGAAGATCGAAGATTCAAGCAAGAAGCAAGCGGAAGGCAATTCTGTAAATTCAGAATTTCACATGAAGCTTCACCGCGGTGAAGAGAGTTGCGCATGAGGGTTTATTTCACTTCGTCGCCGCGGCGAGAATCCTTCGCCACAGCGAAGTCTGCGAATTCCAAAAGCGCAGTTTCATTTTTAGGCATTTTCCTAGGTTTTTGGGCTAGGTATAAAAGCGAAACTTAGTCATTTTTGTAAGGGTCATTCGTTTTTAGAGAGAGAGCAGCTATTTTCATTTTCTTAGGTTGATTTTGGGCGAACTTTGATTGAAAAAGGGTGAAGATTTGAGATTAAAACCAGTGGATTTGTCATTTGGAGAGATCTCTTGTCCTTTCTCTTATTTTCATTATGTTGAACATTAGGTTTTTCGTTTCTTTTGTTTGTGTTGTTGATTTAGCTATGAACTAACCCATTTTGGGTTAGGGTTTTGATGTAATTCGGAATTCCATGGGTTAAGTAATTGATTGTTATTATTTTCGTCTGATTTTGCTTTGATTGTGTGATTATTCTGAAATTATTGTTTTTATGTGATGAACTTGATGAGATTGAGAAATAATTCATGTTAAGCTTCTTGGGTAATCACCATTGTAGTATTAAATGCTAGAGATAGATTTAAGAATCAATGAAATCAATTTAGGATTCTTTGTGCTTAATGAGTTTTGAACTATTAGTCTTCATTTTGTTGAGTGCGGAAGTTTAATATGGAAGAGTAAGGAAATATAGCCTGAGAAGGTATATTTTATACTTTAGAGAGTTCGATTTACAATCAATGCATGTGAATATGGAATTAGTATAATCCTTAGGTTTAACCCATAGAGTCCGAATGAAGTTAAAACCCTACCCGTTTGTTTGAATTGATTTTATCCATGTTTTAAAATCTTGCTTTCATAATTTAGTTTTGAATATTTAGAAATTTTGATTTAGTTTAGTTTAAAATTCTCCCATCAATCCAAACAACTCAATTGCTCCAACTTGAAAATAGTAGAAAAACTTAGTGCTTAGCAACCGATCCTCGTGGGAACGATACTCACTCATCACTTTATTACTTGTGCAACTAGTACACTTGCTACATTTGCATGTTTATGAAATCACGCATCAAGTTTTTGGCGCCGTTGCTGGGGATTGAGTTTTGTGTTAACATTAAAATTTTCTTGTGTTAGCTAGATTAGAGTGTTATTTTTACTTAATTGTTATTTGTTTTATTTTCGTTATTTTTTCTTTGTTTGGTGTGATTTCACTCTTGCTATTTTTCTGTGTAGTTTATGCGAAGAGCAAGACGTTAGCCAGTGGTTCCTGTTGATCCTGAGATTGAAAGAACCACTCGAAGACTGAACAGAGAAAGAAGAGAAAGAGAAGCTACAATTGAACCAAAAGTAATAGTTGTAGAAATGGCAGAGAATAGAACACTGAGGGAATTCTCTGTTCCCTCAGTTGAAGGCAATGGGTCGAGCATTACAAGACTAGCAGTCCAAGCCAACTCTTTTGAGATAAAGCTGGCAATCATCTAGATGATCCAGCAGTCGGTTCAATTCATGGGTGATTTGAAGGAAGATCCAAATCTACACATTGCCAATTTTTTGGAGATTTGTGATACTTTCAAGTCAAACGGAGTGTCAGATGATGCAATCAGATTGAGACTATTCCCATTTTCATTGAAGGATAAAGCTAAGGGATGGTTACTGGCACTACCAACAGGAACAATCACCACATGGACTGATTTAGCACAGAAGTTCCTAACCAAGTTCTCTCCTTCAACAAAGTCGGCAAAGTTGAGAAATGACATCATGTCATTCATTCAAGAAGAGTCAGAATCATTGTATGAGGCTTAGGAGAGATACAAAGAATTACTGAGAAGGTGTCCACACCATGGGTTGCGCTTTGGATGCAAGTCCAAACATTTTATAATGGATTAACAGTGAATGTGCAAACTATGGTGGATGCAGCCTCAGGAGGAGCATTACAGAATAAGACTCCAGAAGAAGCTCACGAGTTGCTTGAGGTTTTGGCAAGCGACAACTATCAAAGACCAAATGAGAGGGTGCAACCGAAGAAATCTATGGGTCTTCATTAAGTTGATGCATATACAGCCATTTCAGCCCAACTGACAGCACATCATAAACAGTTGGGAAGTATGCAGTTAAATTCCATTCAAGCTCCTCAACTAACTTGTGATTTTTGTGCAGGTAATCATGTAAGCAATGAATGTCAAGTAGGGAACACTTTTGCCTTAGCATCATCATCATCGGAGCAGGTTAACTACTTGGCTGGAAATCAAAGGCAACCGAACTGTAATATCTGCTTCCTACTCAAATACTCACAAAATATACATAATAAAAATACATATAAGATAGTATAAAGAGTTGGGCCCAAATTTTTCTTTTATTAAACATATACATTCTTTACACAAAATTTGTATCATGTACAAAAGTTATCAGAAACATGGTGGACAGTGTAACCGTTTCTCCTCACGTGCCGACATCCATCAGACCGTATCCTTACCTAGATCCTGTAAAAACATAGGAAACAACGGGGTGAGCACTAAAACAATGCTCAGTAAGTAAATCCTCTACTCATCTATCCCCGTAACTCTCTCTAATTCTTTCCTTATAATTCTCATTTACTCTCTCTTTTATACTTCTCTCTATTCTCTCTTTCTCATAACTCTTTTTTACTAACTCTTTCTTGTAAGTCACGGCCTCATCTTACCAGAGGCACGATCGGGACTCGCTCCCGCTCTCCGTGACTTCTACTCATTCTAGTCGATCGGACTCAGTTATGCATGGATTCGGAACCCTTGGCCATGTCAGTGTATAAACTCTCTCAGGGTACTCTCAGGTATAGCCCTCATCCGCATGTACTCTCACGGGCTACACCACTTTTCTCTCTCATACTCAAGCCGCTCTCTCTCTTTGCGGCGTACATACGGGAAAACTCTACCAATACTCACGAGTTCCCCATCGCACAACCTACTCTATTCTCTTTTTCTCTCTTTTCCTCTACTTTTTCTCTACTCTCTTTCTCTAATGCAATTAATGCATATGGATGACTCATGCTCATTAATGCACTCATGAAATGCAATTATGCCATGTAGCACAAATTAAGGCTTTCTACTCTTACTCATGCTTCTCTTGAGCATTTCATCAAACAACTCATGTGCATGCAAAACTCTATTTTAACAATACTTTTCTCTTCTCTTTAATCATCCAAAATGGGAGAAAAACTCCCTCATACACTCTAAACTCCTGTCAAAGAAAAACACTCCTATAGGGTTTGCTCAAAACTTCCTTCAACTTCAATCAAAACTCAATTCAACATCATAAAATCTCAACACTTCTCATATTCAAATACACTCAATACTCATCATAACTAATAATCTCATCTCATCTCATCTCAACAAACATAATACATACACATTCATATATAAATCTCTACTCAAAGGAGTTCTTAAATCTCAACTTGGGTTGGATTTACTTACCTTGTGAATAAGTGGCTTCTCTAACACTTCTCCTTCCCTTTTGGAGCCTAGCTTCTCTCTACAACTTTAAACAATAACAATAACAATATAAGACTTCAACACAACTATAAGCAAATTTACATCTAAAGCAAGAATCCTTACCTTAGGAGGCTTTAGATGAAATCTCTACTAAAAACTACCCAAAAGCTCCCTTAAACTCCTTAGAAATCTTGGAAAATTGAGTGGAGGATTGAAAGAAAATAGAGAATGAGAATGGCGGTGGAAATGGGTGAAATGAAGGGTTTACTACACTTAATCCTTTGTTAGCTCAATTTACATACAAACATTCCCATTTTACCCTTACTCTTTTTTAGAAATTCCATCTTTACCCTTTAATTCTTTGCAAATACACCCTCATCTCCAACACATTCTCCATGAAATTTCCTTACATTTTACTCCTCACTTTTTCTGCTAATTAGGGGTAGAATGGTCATATTACCCCTATGGAGAATTCTCTAGAAACTTAATTAAACTTTTATGCCGTCCCTTTGCCGCAGCGAAGAAATTTCCGTCACCCCGGTGAAACATTCCAGAACTGACACCGTCAAACACAAAAGCCAATGTCGCCCCGGCGAAGATTGTAATTCCAAGATTCCTCAAGTCTTAACCAATTTCAAGGAAAACACTCAACCAAATCAACATACCATTTCAATTAAAGGTCAACCAACCATGACAACATACAAACTCAATTGAAGCTGAAACAATGAACATTTAAGTACTACAGCAAATCTTAACCTCAAGTGGGGCGTTACACGAACAATCCGTACTCCAACACATATAATCCTGGTTGGAGGAATCACCCAAATTTGTCTTGGAGTAATGAAAGCAGTCAATCAAATCAAAGGACAGTGCCAAACTATCAACCAGTGGTGAATCATCAACCATGTGAGCAAAGAATGTCGAAATTGGAGGATATGTTTAAGAAATTCATGCAAGAAACCACAAGTTTTATGAATGAGACATGCTCAAACTTCAGAAATCAAGGGGCGTCCATTCGGAACTTGGAGGTATAGATGGGGCAGTTAGCTGAAAAGCTAATTGAGAGACCACAGGGGTTTTTACCAAGCAACACAGTGACTAACCCACTTGAGCAAGCAAATGCAATAATTTCGAGGAGTGGGACAGTTTTGGAAGAGGTGGAAAAATCAAGAGAAGAAGAAAAGCCACCAAAAGAAAAGGAAGAATCTGATGAGGAAGTAGATGAAGAGATGGTTGCTGAAGAGAAACCATCTATTTCTAGGGAAGAAGAACAGAAACGGGAAGAGAGGCAAAAGAAAAGGAAAGAGAAATTGCCATTTCCCGAGATACCACCAGAATTGGCACATCACACTCCACCCGTACCTTTTCCTCAGAGACTGAAGAAAAAGAATCAGGATAAGCAGTTTTCCAAATTTATTAAAATATTTAAAAAACTGCATATTAACATTCCTTTTGCAGATGCATTGCAACAGATGCCGAGCTACGTAAAATTTCTTAAGGAAATTTTATCAAACAAAAGGAAGTTAGAAGATGAGGAAACAGTGATGCTCACAGAGGAGTGCAGCGCCATTCTCCATAAGAAGCTACCCCCGAAGCTCAAAGATCTAGGGAGTTTTACTATTCCTTGCATTATAGGAGACATTACTTTCGATCGTGCTTTATGTGATTTAGGTGCTAGTATTAATTTAATGCCCTTTTCTGTTTTCAAAAGATTGGGAATTGGTGAAGTGAAGCCAACGACCATGTCGTTGTAACTTACAGATAGGTCCATAAAACATCCGAGGGGGATAGTGGAAGATGTGTTGGTGAAAGTGGATAAGATAATCTTTCCTGCAGATTTTGTTGTTTTGGACATGGAAGAGGATAAGGAAATTCCTCTCATTTTGGGCCGACCATTTTTGGCCACGGAAAGAGCACTTATAGATGTGCAAGAAGGGAAGTTACTATTGAGAGGTCAAGATGAAACAGTAACTTTCAATGTCTTTAAGGCTATGAAGTTTCCATCCGAATCAGATTCATGTTTTAGTATTGATGTGGTGGATAAACTAGTAGTAGAATCTATTGAAGAGAACACCCCACAATTACCTCTAGAAGCTTGTATTGCCAAATCAAAAATAGTAGAGGTAGATGAGTTGGCGAGTAATGAATGTGCTAGATTGTTGGAAGCACTTCAACCGATTGATGAGAGCCAAGATCGAGAATTTGAGGAATTTGATTTTGAAAGAGAGAAGGAAAAGGAAAAAAATGAAGAACCTCCAAAACTTGAGTTGAAACCTTTACCTTCCCACCTCAAATACGTGTATCTTGGGGAATTAGAGACCTTCCCAATAATTATTTGTTTAAGTTTGAGCAAATTGGAAGAAGAACAGTTGATTAGGGTGTTGAGGGAACACATACTAGTAATTGGATGGACTATTTTGGATATTAGAGGTATCTCGCCATCATTTTGCATGCATAAGATACTCATGGAGGATGATATCAAGCCTAGGGTGCAACCACAGCAAAGATTGAATCCGTCGATGAAGGAAGTGGTGAGAAATGAGGTGGTGAAATTCCTAGATGCGGGAATAATTTATCCTATTTTTGATAGTCCATAGGTTAGCCCGATACAAGTGGTTCTGAAGAAGAAAGGTATCACGGTGATAAAGAATGAAAGTAATGAATTGATACCAACTAGGATGGTCACGGGCTGGAGAGTGTGCATTGATTACCAGAAATTGAATAAGGCGACAAGGAAGGATCATTTTCCACTTCCTTTCATTGATCAGATGTTAGAGAGGTTGGCAGGACATGCCTATTACTATTTCCTGGATGGGTATTCAGGATATAATCAGATTGCCATCGCTTCTGAGGATCAAGAGAAGACGACCTTCACTTGTCCATATGGCACCTTTGCTTACCGAAGGATGCCCTTTGGGTTATGCAATGCACCTACCACATTTCAGAGATGCATGATGTCGATCTTTAGAGATATGGTGGAACGGTTTATAGAAGTCTTCATGGATGACTTCTCAATTTTTGGTTCATCGTTTGATAATTGCTTAGCTAATCTTTCTCTTGTTTTGCGGCGATGTAAGGAGACGAACCTGGTGCTCAATTGGGAGAAGTGCCACTTCATGGTCCAGAAGGTAATAGTGCTTGGTCATAGAATTTCAAAAGACGAAATAGAAGTAGACTGAGCAAAGACAGAAGTGATTAAGAAGCTGCCACCACCATCAAATGTTAAAGCAGTTCGAAGTTTCTTGGGGCATACGGGGTTTTACAAACGATTCATCAAGGACTTTTCTAAGATTTCTAAACCCCTTTGCAATTTGTTGATTAAAGATGTTGCTTTTGATTTTAATGATGAATGCATGCATGCCTTTCTAATTCTAAAAAAATTATTAGTATTTGCACCTATTATTGCAATTCCCGATTGGGGACTACCATTTGAATTGATGTGCGATGCTAGTAATTTTGCTTTAGGAGTAGTGTTAGGACAGAGGAAAAACAAAGTGTTGCATGTAATTCAATATGCTAGCAAAACACTCACGGATGCACAATTGAATTACACCACCACTGGAAAAGAATTGTCGGCTGTGGTTTTTGCTTTTGACAAATTTTGTTCATATTTGTTAGGTGCAAAGGTGATCATCTATACGGACCATTCAACACTCAAGCACTTATTGGCAAAGCAAGAAGTGAAACCTCGGTTGATAAGATGGATCCTATTGCTTCAGGAGTTTGAGTTAGAAATTAGAGATAAGAAGGGGTCAAAAAATGTGGTGGCAGATCACTTGTCAAGGATTGAGAGACCAATCCAGGGAAATGAAGAGGAAATTCCAATTAGAGAAACATTTCCGGATGAGAAATTGATGAGAGTGGATGAAGCACCATGGTATGCAGATTTTGCGAATTATTTGTCATCAAGGGTGCTTCTAATTGGAGTGACTTTTCCAACAAAAGAGGAAATTCTTCTCAGATTTGAAGTATTACTTTTGGGAAGAGCCATTTTTGTACAGACACTACACTGATCAAATGATACGTAGATGTGTCCTGGAGGAGGAAATGGAAAGCATTCTACGACATTGTCACGAGAGGGAAGTGGGTGGCCATTTTGGAGGAGCTAGGACAGTAGCCAAGGTTCTTCAATCTAGGTTTTATTGGCCAACCCTTTTTAAGGATTCTTTTCGGATGGTTCAGGAGTGCGACCAATGTCAACGGAGTGGTAATATTTCAAAAAGGGATGAGATGCCGTTGAACAACATCCTTGTGGTTGAGCTGTTTGATGTGTGGGGGATTGACTTCATGGGTCCCTTCCCAAATTCGTTTGGGAACACATATATTTTGGTGGCTGTGGACTACGTATCGAAGTGGGTGGAAGCAGTTGCATTGCCGTCTAATGATGCCAGGGTAGTGATTAATTTTGTGAGAAAGAATATTTTCTCAAGATTTGGAGTACCAAGGGTAATCATTAGTGATGGAGGATCGCACTTTTGCAATAGGCAATTTGATGCACTTTTGGGAAAGTATGGAGTGAAGCATAGAGTTGCAACACCTTACCATCCACGGACAAGCGGGCAAGTGGCCGCTCAATGAAAACGAAGGGAATTCTAGAAAAGACAGGTTAATGCATCTAGGAAGGATTGGTCACGGAAATTGGATGATGCATTATGGGCCTACCAAACTGCATTTAAGACTCCAATTGGTATGTCTCCGTTTAGAATGGTCTACAGGAAAGCATGTCACTTGTAGGTAGAACTCGAGCATAAGGCATACTAGGCAATCAAGTAGCTAAACATGGACTTAAGAGCTGTTGGGGAGGAAAGGATGCTGACTTTGAATGAACTCGATGAGTTCCGTCTCGAAGCATATGAGAATGTTTGAATTTACAAAGAGAAGACAAAAAGGTGGCATGACAAGCATATCAGGAAGAAGAACTTTGAAGTGGGTCAGAGAGTGTTGTTGTTCAATTCTAGACTTAGGCTTTTCCCCGAAAAACTTAAGTCTAGATGGTCCGGACCATTTACATTTACAAAAATTCACCCATCTCTAGCGATGGAAGTTTCACATGAAGAAAAGGGCACTTTTACAATCAATGGACAGCGATTGAAGCCATACATTGATGGGGTGATGAGTTGCAAGTCCATCCCGATCCGGCTTGACATTCCCACTTGAAGAATTGAGAGAGTCGAGCTTTAGATTATAAACAAGCGCTCCTTGGGAGGCAACCCAAGTGTTTTCATTTATTTATCTTTGTGATTGTTTTGAGTTGTTTAGTTTTTGTTTGATTTGTTTATGAAGTTTAATCGGTGTATTTTTGGATGTTTCAAGTGAAGTTTCGAACTAAGGCGAAAAAGAAATTAAAAAAAACAAAAAAATGTCCCAGACTTCGCCGGGGTAAAGGACATTTACCACAAAATGGAAGAGGAAAAGTACCAGACTTCGTCGCGGCGAAGATTATTCTTCGCCGAGGTGAAGTATCTCCTATATTTTTTCGCCGCGGCAAAGCAAGTGGGGAGAATTTTTACCAAGGAAACTTCGCCGCAGGGAAGATTATTTTTCATCCAAGCGAGGTACTCCCTGTATTTTTTCTCCGCGGCATCAACTAGGTTTCAAAAACCCTAGAAATCGATTGATGAACTTCACCGCGACGAAGTCTACTTTTTATAAATTCTCACGTTCTTTCTTCATTTTTCACGCAACTTTTCAAATCCATTTGAGAGAAAAATTTTCCAACTTCAATCTAGAGGCTTCCCAGTGATTTCCCAACCAAATTTCTCACTCCTTAACCCTCCTAAACACCAAAACAACTCATTTCAACAACAATCTTTGCGAAAAATTGACGAAATTTTTTAGTTCAAGAATTTTGGGGTTTTGCAATCTGGGCTGATTTTGGCTCAATTGGTGGTGAATACTCCTTAGTGTTAAGATTTCACGTTCCCTAAGTTTTTTTTCGCACAATTTCGAGTTTTGATTTATAGATCTAAAAATTTTGATTGTTGGTTGAGTTGTGGAATATTTGTGCTTGTGAGTGTTGATTTTGTTTGAGGAAGGGTTGATTGTGCATTGTGTGATATTGAGGAGTGTGGGTTTTGAATTTTGAAGTGTTTGATTGAATTTGAAAAAATCGTAGTTTGGGGGTTGAGGTGAAAATTTTTGGAAGCGTTGTCAATTTTTGCAGGATTGAATTGATTGTTGTAGGACACTTAGGTTTGAATTTTTGAGTTGCATTGTTGAGTTGAAGTGTAGCTTTGGAGAAAATGCCGCTCAAAGTCAAGGTACCATCCAAGGGCAAGGGAAAAGGAAAGAAAGTAGATGACCGGTTTATAAATGAAAAGGCTCGAAAAAACTATGAGGCAGCAACCAAAAGGAAAGACAAGGGATTTATCCCTGAACCTGGACTGACTGCAACCCAGGCTGATAAGTAGAGTCAAGGGAGAAGTTGGGGGGACTTTATGAGTGAACCTGTACATGTGGCTGTGGAACCACTGGTGAGAGAGTTTTATGCCAACCTCCCTGAATGTGATGGGGGGGTTGTTTTTGTGAGGGGTATTGATGTGGTATTTACGGCAAAGGTCATCAATGATTTCTATGGTTTACCTCAGATTGACTATGATAAATATGAAGAGTTTAAGAGGACACGGAAAAGGGATGAGGTGATTCTTAGGACCATAGCGAAACCAGATGCCTCTTGGGATGTTTCAAAGAAGGGCAAGAAAACCATTAAGGGGACTAGTTTAACACCAGTGGCTCGATTGTGGCAGTATTTTATTTGTGCTAGGATGATGCTGGATGTAACGCCCCACTTGAGGTATGTAGCTATTTTACGTTGCTTTGCTTGAATCTTTATTGTTTTGCTCTTAATTGAGTTGTGATTTTGTTAATAATGTTTGGTTGGCCCTTGGTTGAATGGATATTGTGAGTTGGTTGAGTGGTTGCCCTGAAATTTGTAAAGGCTTGGCGAATGTTTGTGTTACAGACTTCGCCGGGGCGAAGAAGAAGTTTCGCCGCGGTGATGAAGTCCTGCAACCTACGGTGTAGGTTCTGTAAATTTTCGCCGCGGCGAAGGGCTTGTCAAAATGTGTATTGAGTTTCTAGAGAATTCTTCCTTTGGGGCTCAATGACCATTCTACCCCTAATTAGCAGGAAAAGTAGGGAGTGAAATGCAAGGAAATTACATGGAGAATAGGTTAGTATGGGGTGTGAGTGTAATGAATCAAAGGATATAGATGGAATTTTCAAGGAAGAGCAAGGGCAAAGTGGGAAAGGATGGTTATCTTATGAGCTAAAAAAAGGGTTAAGTGAAATAAACCCTCCATTTCATTCATTTCCACCGCCATACCCATTCTCTAAATTCTCTCAAGTTTCCTTTCAATTGTTCCAAGATTTCTAAGGGGTTTAAGAGAGCTTTTGAGTAATTTTGAGTAGAGATATCATTTAAAGCATCCTAAGGTAAGGATTCTTGCTTTAGATGTGAGTTTGCTTATAGTTATATTGAAGTCTTATATGGTTGTTGTTGTTGTTGTTGTGGTGTTGAGTTGTAGAGAGAAGACAAGACAACAAGGGAAAGGAAAAGTACTAGAGAAGTCACTTTTTTACAAGGTAAGTAAATCCAACCAAGTTGAGATTTGAATAAGTTTTTGAGTAGAGATTTAGTAGAGATGTATGCATGTATAAGTATGTTTATGCTTGTTGAGAAATTGAGTTGAGATGAGTATCTATTTTATGGTTGTTGGAAGAAGTGTTTTAATGTGTATTGAGAGATGGAAATTGAGGTGAAGTTTGAGAGATGATGAGTAAACCTATTTGGAAGTGCTTTTCTTGACAGGGATTATGGTTATATGAGGGAGTTTTCTCCCAATTTGGATGGCTAGAGAATGAAGTAGAGTAGTAATTATAGTAGAGTTTTTGTATGCATATGAATTGTTTGATGAAAGGCCTAAGAGAGATATGAGCATGAGTTGTGAACCTTAATTCTTGCAACATTGCATATTGGCATTTCCTAATTGCATTAATGAGCATAAACCACCCATGTGCATTAATTGTGTATTGGGTAATTTTGAGTATAAGTTACACTATGAGTGCTAGTTGAGAAAGAGTAGAGAATGTTGAGAATAAGTAACTCTACTAGTATAGAGAAAGAGAGATTTAGCACTAGAGAATAAAAGAGAGAAAAGTGCTAAAGAAAAGAATAGAGTAGGTTGTGCGATGGGGAACCTGTGAGTAATGGGTAGAGTATTCCCGCATGTACGCCGCATTGAGAGAGCGGCATGAGTATGAGAGCCAGAAGTGGTGTAGCCCGTGAGAGTGCATGCGGATGAGGGCTATACCCGAGAGTACCCAAGAGTTAGAGTATATACTCATATGGCCAAGGGTTCCGTATCCATGCATAACCGAGTCTGATCGGCTAGATTGAGTAGAAGTCATGGATAGTGGGAGCGAGTCCCGGCCGTGCCTCCGATAAGATGAGGCCGTGACTTACAAAAGAGAGTTAGTAGAAAGAGTTAAGAGAAAGAAAAGAGAGAGAAGTATAAAAGAGAGAGTAAATGAGAATTGTAAGGAAAGAATTAGAGAGAGAGTTACGGGGATAGATGAGTAGAGGATTTACTTACTGAGCATTAGTTGTGCTCACCCCGTTGTTTCTTATGTTTTTGCAGGATCTAGGTGAGGATACAGTCGGATGGGCGTCGGTAAGCGAAGGGAAATGACTACACTGTCCACCTTGTTTTGATCCTTTTGTACATGATACAACTTTTTGTATAAAGAATGTATATGTTTAATAAAAGAAAATTTTGGGCCCAACTTTTTATGCTATATTACTTGTATTTTACTATGCATATTTTTAAAAGAATATGAGTAGAATGGAGTCCTTACACCGGAGACGCACTATAGTACAGTGACGTATGAGAAGGCACTTTCGTTGTATTCTATTGTCATAGGAAAGAGAATGGACGTGGGGAACTTCATCCTAACGAGTATCTAACTTGCAGCAAAACCAGGGCGAGGCAGTTTTCCGTTCCCACAACTCATTACAGAGTTGTGCACTAAAGCAGGAATCGAGGTACATGTTGATGAGCCACTGATCCATGCTGCCCCAGTCCTCAACACAACCTACTTCAGCAAACATCTTGCACCTTAACCAGAAGAAGGGCCCAGATCAGGCACTAAGAGAAGGAGAACAACAGCAGCTACCACCGCATCTGGTTCAACAGTTCCAATGAGAGAAATGATGTAGAAAATGATGGGTCTGATGAAAAAGATGGAGCGACGTCACGGTTGGTGGCAGAGCAGGCCAGGAAGACACATGAGCTGCAAATTAGTTGCTGCAACAACGTCGAGATTGATACTTCAGAACACCAGTGGGAAGACTGGGATTCAGATGAGTGGATGGGCTCTGATTCAGAAGAGGATGCCGAGGAAGAGGAGGAGGACGAAGAATAAGCACCTGAGCACCTGTTTTAGTTTTCGTTATTTTTATTTGTTTAGTTGTTTCTGTTTTTCTTTTATCTTGAACATTGAACTCAGTTGATATTTTTGTTTGGGATTATGTTAGTTGTTTTAGTTGTTTCATTCTTGTTTTAATTTCTAGTTGATGTAAAGACGAGATTAGGGTTGTAATACTTTCATATTAGTCAGTGGATTTTTCTAACATAGTGGACCCCATAGTTTTCAATTGTTTTTATAGAATTTGAGTGATGAAAAAGCTGAGGACCGGGTGTGCACACTGTTGAGCAGAACTTCAACTTCATGGATTAATCAGGGAACTATCTCGCACCTTTTTCTATTTTGTTTTTTATTCCTAATTTATGCATAATGTGACATTGGGGACAATGTCATCTTTAGTTTGGGGGTAGGAAAAATTTTAAAAAAAAATTATTTTTGTTTCAGTTACGTTTGTGTTTTTGTTGTGGTTGCCAATGATGATTTGCATAAGTCCATGATAAGACTAGGATTGTTGAGTTTTTATTGTTGAAAAATGTTAAGCATTGCTTCAAGTTTATGTTTATTGACTGAATTTTGATTGAGGTTTGTTGAGTGGTTCAACCACCATTTTCATTTATTTCAGCATGCTTAGATTCATTTTATGTGGTTAGGTAAAGTTTGATAATGTTGGTGGATTCTAGAACCTAGTAGAGAAGTGCTTGAGGAAAAATTCTAGGATTAGACATTGTTGAGGAAATGATTTAGGCATTTTTTGGAACGTTTGAGCCTTTCCAGCCGACCCATGAATGAATTTGTATCTAGTCACCATTTGAGCCTTGTGAGATTATCATTGCTTTATTTTCTTTGCAAACCGAAAATTTCCCAATCCAACTACCCTAAACACATAATCGTACCCTTAAGAGAATTTTGGGCCTAATGCAAACACAAAGAAAGCGAAGAGTTGTGCGAATCACTAAAATAACAGTTTGGGGTTTGTGAAAAGGGCGATAAGAATAAGAGAGGTAGTTAACCTCAATTCGAATGATTGTTATTATTTTCAAAAAATAAATAAATAAATAAATAAATAAATTCTTCTTGGTTCAATTCAAGATCAGAAATAAGAAATATTAAGTTTGAGGGCTGTAAAATGGTTGACACTTTGATTGGTGGTTGAGAAGAAGTGGAGATTGATGTGACTTGTAATGTTTGCATGAGGAAAATCGAGTTCTCTTACTTTGTTTATCCTATCCTTTTTCTTGGAACCCACTACCCGAGCCTAACGTTACAAGCGTGTAAAGACCTGCTGATTCTCAACGATGTCTAGTCTACATTAATGGAGAGTAGTTCGATATTTAGGCTTATGAAGTCTGTCACCATTTGATAAACTTTTTATTTCTGCATAAAATAATCCGAGTAGTTGGAATGTGGATTGAAGTGGGGGTCACCTACTTGGTGGACCGATTGAGAAAGACAGTCAATGTAGCTTATAACTTCTTGGAGTGTTGAACATTTTCTGATAATATTTTTTCAACAACCTTTGAGACTTGTGTGATTTCTAGGCAATTCGTATGTTGAGTTTGAGTCTAATTTGTGTTCGTTCATTTTTTAGTTTTGTTGTGTTGTGTATTGTGTTTTTGGTTGTTTATTGTTTTTCTTTCGTTGAGTTTTGTACCTTATGCTCGGGGACGAGCATGTCTGTAGTTTGGGGGTATTTGATAATCCGTGGATTATACTGTTTTTATTAGACTTTTTAGTCGGATTTCAGATACTTCTTAGTTCATTTTGACCTAAATTGCTACTTAATTCTTTGTATTTTGTGTTTCAGGCTAAAATGGACATTTATTGCAAATAATGAGCGAATTGGAGTTTTTGGACTCATAAGTGAGCAGATCTCAGTAGTTGGGAAAGTTCTGAAGCAGAGTGAAGCACTATGAAGCTTGTTTCTATGAGGAGAGCATCGAAGATCGAAGATTCAACAAGAAGCAAGCGGAGGGCAATTCTGTAAATTCAGAATTTCACATGAAGCTTCGCCGCGACGAAGAGAGTTGCGCACGAGGGTTTATTTCACTTCGTCGCCGAGGCGAGAATCCTTCTTTGTCATGGCAAAGTCTGCGAATTCCAAAACGCACAGTTTCATTTTTAGGCATTTTCCTAGGTTTTTGGGCTAGGTATAAAAGCGAAACTTAGTCATTTTTGTAAGGGTCGTTCGTTTTAGAGAGAGAGTAGCTATTTTCATTTTCTTAGGTTGATTTTGGGCAAACTTTGATTGAAAAAGGGTGAAGATTTGAGATTAAAACCAGTGGATTTTTCATTTGGGGAGATCTTTTGTCCTTTCTCTTATTTTCATTATGTTGAACATTGGGTTTTTCGTTTCTTTTGTTTGTGTTGTTGATTTAGCTATGAACTAACCCATTTTGGGTTAGGGTTTTGATGTAATTCGGAATTCCATGGGTTAAGTAATTGATTGTTATTATTTTCGTCTGATTTTGCTTTGATTGTGTGATTATTCTGAAATTATTGTTTTTATGTGATGAACTTGATGAGATTGAGAAATAATTCATGTTAAGCTTCTTGGGTAATCACCATTGCAGTATTAAATGCTAGAGATAGATTTAAGAATCAATGAAATCAATTTAGGATTCTTTGTGCTTAATGAGCTTTGAACTATTAGTCTTCATTTTGTTGAGTGCGGAAGTTTAATAGGGAAGAGTAAGGAAATATAGCCTGAGAAGGTATATTTTATACTTTAGAGAGCTCGATTTACAATCAATGCATGTGAATATGGAATTAGTATAATCCTTAGGTTTAACCCATAGAGTCCGAATGAAGTCAAAACCCTACCCGTTTGTTTGAATTGATTTTATCCGTGTTTTAAAATCTTGCTTTCATAATTTAGTTTTGAATATTTAGAAATTTTGATTTAGTTTAGTTTAAAATTCTCCCATCACTCCAAACAACTCGATTGCTCCAACTTGAAAACAGTAGAAAAACTTAGTGCTTAGCAACCAATCCTCGTGGGAACGATACTCACTCATCACTTTATTACTTGTGCGATTAGTACACTTGCTACATTTGCATGTTTATGAAATCACGCATCAGTAGTACATACTCATTCGCACTTTGAGAACCTTTCTTGGTTGTATTCAACATATTTCATAAGTACAGAATCCTTGCTTTGGAAAAGGACTTAAAATGTAACTCAATCGTGTTCCATATCTAATAAACACTACTGCATTTTGACACATGCCTAAACATTGACTCCGAAATCGACAAAAACAACCAACTCACAAGACATTGATCAGTCTTTTTCCAGTTAAAGTACTTAGGGTTTGGTTGTTTGATCAATTTCTCATTTTCATTCGATTTTTCTATTACAAACATAGGAGGAAAATTAGTCGTACCTATAACAAATCCATCTAATTTGTGAGACATCAAAGCAGGTAGCACTTGAGAGCGCCAGTAATTGTATTTCCTTTCTATCAATTTCACAGTTAGATTTGGAAGATTCGAGTGAATTATTGAGCTCTGAGTATTTCTAGTGTTTGATTGTTCAAGATCCATTATGAGAACAGTTGAGTAAGAGAATTGGTTTCAATTTGGGTTTTGATGCTTGTTTAGGGCTCTGATACCATGAAGAGAAACTAACAGAAAACAACTCAAAACAGAAAAGGAAGAACACGAAAAATGTAGAGAGAAATTTAGTTAGACAAAAAGGAAGAAGATAAAGTTGTTTAGCTTTTCTGTTTTTGTTATTGAATTACAAAGAGGGCGTGAAACTTTTATATTAGTGCTAAACTAAAACGTATCGTTTCTACTTTATGAATTTACAAAACAAACCCAAGAGTTTGTTAAAGCACATCCAGGATATTCCAGCACTATGACTAATAGTGCTCTACCTCATGGTATGGAACTCTTAGCTTGCCCACATTTTTTGTTGTCCATTTTGTGGAAAATACTTGCACACATGAAGCATATCTTTCATGCACATCCTAGTATCCCCAATTATGTTGAGACATTACAAAATTTGCAGATAGGTTTTTAGCTTTTGTCCCAAATGTCGACAGAAAATAATTAATTGTGGTCAACCAAATGTCAATTGTTCAATCGAGGCATGACTTTAGTGGGCATGTTGAGTTATTAAATATGGAGAAGATATTTTTTATGATAGACCTTGAATTGTTAGTCTTGAGATAAAGACGTACTTGCTTTAGATGCATAGGCCTTTTATTCACTGCCTAGGAATAGCATAGGCAAACCTGTAAGGGGATGACTAACTGCAAGAATTGCCTACTAATTGGATATAGTCTGACATATTGAAAGGTCTTTCATCGAAATAGCATGTGCACTAGCTGTTAGAGTAGATGCCCTAGAGCCAATCAATTATTGTAGAATTGACTCTTTCTAATAACGTTCATTAATCAATAAAAGGCATTTTATTCTATATCGCGTAAATCATTATTATTGCAATATGTATTGATATATGTCCTTAGAATGGTAGAACCGTGACGAGGGTATCAAGTGTTTCAAATCTTGATAGTGAAAACCCTATGAGCACATATGGTGGCCATTCTAGAAATGTCCGTAGCCCTAGTATTATTCTGAAGTAAGCGCACAGATAATACGGTAAGGCTATCATAGTGTTGAATGACCCTGTCGAAGGCAGTGGCTGATCTCACTTATCAAGGTTGTTTGGTGACAACCTGGTGCAACACATGGGTGTTTGCTTTAGGCGAATACACCGCAGCAAGTTCACTGGACTGACCCACTAGAGGATTCCATATGAATGGTAACCCTAGTGTCTATGGAGCAAATCCTCTAACGAATGGTGGTGCATGTGATCCTTACACTTGAGATCACCGGAGCGCCTTATGCACCGATTGGTGTAGTTTGACACTAGCCAAACGCAGTTCTATTCAAAGCTGTCAATACGGTGGTGATTGGGAGTGTATCAAGACTATGGTGGATAGACAGAGGATTCATCACTCCCGAGTACGGGAGAAGTTATCTTATGGCGCAATTCAGTATATGGCAATGACACTAAAACTGTGGCCACAGTGGGATTGAGTTGTTGCTTTATCTAGTTTATAATACAGGTCATTGGTCTAGAAACTGAATACATAATATCGAGAGTAATCGAAGGTTGACACTATTTCTATGCCTTCGTCCTCGTCGAGATAACGTTATGATGAAAGGATCGGGTGTGCGGTAACCATATCGTTGACATGTAGCTATTTTGCTGAATCCGAATCTATCGGATGGCCATGATGCCTTGCTAAGGGCCAATCTTAGTCTGTGTATTAGTGAGACGATTAATTGGTGTTAATCGCGATACTATACACTACCGGTATAATGAGGAGCCTATGGGTCACACACATAGAAGATGATTTAAGACTCAAGAAGTAAGAAGGGCGTTTTCGTCTTTTTAGGCGAAAGGATATTTTGGTAATTTCACAGTGCAATTAAATTTGCTGAGATTGTAGCATTTTATTTAATTTGTTAGAAAAATTAAATAAGTGAAATTACATTTAAATATGTGTTAGCATATATTTAAATAAATTATCATTATTGTTAAATGCTAATATATATAAATATATATATATATATATATATATATATATATATATATATATATATATATATATATTAATGAATTTTAATTGAGATAATGATGAATTAAAATAAATATCTAATTGGGAGTGTTTGGAAACATGGGGTGTTTTGGGTTGGAGCCCAAGCCTATTCCATATGGGAATAGGGCAATTAAAATGTTACTATAAAAGAAATGTTTTAATTGTAAAAGGGGAGAGATTTCATTTTCACTCATTCATTGTAAAAGAGAAAAACGCATAGCCCCTTTTCCTCTCTCCCACGCCAGACTTGGTTTTGATTGAAATCAAACGCTCTTCATTTCTTCTTGATTCTTAAGGCTAAGAAGGATCTAGCAAATCCCTCCTTAGTTCCTTGCGATTATCTTCGTGTAGACTACGTCGGTTCGATCTTACACTTGGGTCGATAGCAAAATACATTCAGAGATAACTTGAAAGAGCCTCCAAACGTGCGTATGGTTTCTTAAACTCTAGATTAATTTTTTGTTGATTTTTACTTTGATTAAAACTGTAAAATTGTACCCTGATCTTGGTTCTATGGAACGATCCTTGCTATTATTGTTTTTGTTTTCCGCTGCCTTAATGGATCGTTTACTTACACTAGCTAGTCAAGTATTGTCTCTGTAGTCTTCTTTTGCGTAGACTTTGTAGCTTTTGTGGGGTTTTTCGGCTTCTCTAGTAATTGTAGTATAAATCTGTCCTGTAGCAATAGCTTGCTGACAAGCCTAAAATTAAAGTATCGTTGCGTAATTTCCCTGCCTGAACTCTGATGGTGAACTTTTATTTTGTATATTTTTCACCAGTCTACTGTTTCTTCATTGAAGGAGGCATTAACTGGTTATGTTATTGGCCGGCGCCAATTCCATTAAGGATATCATAGCATTCCTCCAAAGACAACAATTGCTCAATTTGCCCTCACTAGAGTTCCATCAGAGGTGGATCCTCAGCAGCTTAAAGAACTTTCATTGCAGACCGGATAGTTGCCTGTAGTTGGTCTTCACATCAATGGTTAGCGAGCAACTAGTTTCTTTTTCTCATATGGGTTATGAGGAAGAATATAACTTATAATTTATAAACATGAATACATGATTTTTTTTATAGCTTTCTTTCCATATTCTTGGAAGTTTTTGTCCTACGAACCAAGGGTTATGAGTATAAAATGGTGATGGACTCTTGTTGTAAGTGACAATTGTATAATTTAATTTAGTCTCTGTGTTGCTTTTCATTCATCATTTACGTCTATAATTGGATTTGTATATAATTTCATTCGTGGGAAATTGCAGTACTTTAACTACATAATTAATTGATTAATTAATATGAAAAAGAAACAACTTTGGATTATATATAGCATATTATGATTAACAAACAAATAAGAAGATGTTATATTATTAATTTTATTATTAACCATATCCCAAATTATGATTAATGGGTAATATTAAACTAGGATGTATTGTTAATTTTAAAAAATATGACTATCAAAATCGATCTTATTGAAGTTCATTTTTTACCATGATAAAAGTATTTTTCAGCAAGCATAAAATCTAATTTCTTTCATATGTTTCAATTGTTGTAATTATATCTTTCTTACAAAAAACATATTTAATTATTTATTTAATCGTGTTAGAAAATTTATGAAGATTATAGGTTTAATTTTAACCTATAGTTGGTGATAAAACTTTAGATTGCTCTGATAGCTCAATTTCTAGATCAAGTTACTATTTTTTCTGAGTTCATTCTCCTTCCACTTGCCTAGACTTGGCAAATGAGCGGCCCGAGCAGGTACGGGCTAAGTAACCACATGTACGAGTTAAACGGGTATGAGTAAATTGTGAACGAGTAAGGAAATGCATCACCCATACCTAGTCATGTTAGTACGGGTGGTGTATTTCCTATGCAGGTACGGGTGGACCCGCGGCACCCGTTTCCACACCTATTTCAATTTTTATTTTTATTTTGTGCTAGTTTTGTTAGTTAAATGTGATTAACAACTTTGGTGTGATAATAAGCCAACTCAAATATCCAATATCTCCTGCGCGTTTCATCTATGATTCTTTATTCTCACGAATTTGAACCGCAAACATATAATATTAATTATTCCTCAGATTTCAATTATTTTGTGCAGAGTTTAAGAATAGTCCTTTTACTTTTTCAAAGTTTTATTGAAGATTCATCATCATGCGTACTCCATACATGTTTTAAAAGAAACAAAGGAATGAAAGTGATATTTTTGGGACTTGAAGGAGTGCATATTATTATTCATATATATAAATATAAAAAATGACCTCACAAGCAATTTTCTAAAACCCAACTCGTGCAGTGACCTAGCCAGGCAACTAGATCATAAGTTGGGAGGTTTAAACAGTCCAACTGACGTGTTGGCCCCGTGAAGTTATTATGCTGACATCAGTATGCCAAGAAAAACGGAAAAAGTCCATAATACTATAAATTCAATACCAAACATCCATAACAAGTTCTCACAATCAAAGTTTACATCAAAATACAAATTCAATATCAAAATTCATAAAGAAACAACAACTTCATTAACAATTCCCAATTCTCATTGCATCAAGCCATCAACTCCCATTTCAATTTTATGTCAGCTTCATTTATCATATTCATTCTACCTGAAAAGATATATCAGTTTGTTAGCCGATTGTAAACAGTAAAGAATAACCTTAATGCATTTGTAAAATTTTATTGATATTATTTGTATTAAAACCAGGATACCTAAAGAATCTTTTGAATTATATTTTCCTTCAACTAAATTTTTTTCAACAACAAATACTACAACTACAAGCTAAAACTTTCTCCAGCACAAGTAACTACTCACTTTAAATCTGTCAAATGAAAAACTCTTAGCTCACAGTCGTTAAAAACAAAACCATATTCAATAACTTTAGAAGTCAACAAGATCAAATGTTCATGACTCTCTTTAAATAATTAAATCTGTCAAATGAAAAATTCTTATTTCATAATCATTAAAGACAAAACTATATTCAATAGCTTTAGAAGTCAACAAGATCAAGTGTGCATGACTCAGATAAAGTATATGAGATTAGGCAACAAATCAAAATGGAAACAATAAAAAATTGGCTAAATCAATCTATAAGTAAAAATTTATGAAGTAGTTTGATATTAATGAAAGTAATTGATTCAACCAAACAGATCCTAAAACGATAATTGATAGTAAATTTTAGACATCCATAACTCTCAATAAACTAAATTTGCAACCAAGAACGAAGGAATTTAATTAAATAATTAGAGAAAGGTTAAAATAAAGGTGCACTTCAAAAATTTCCAAATAAATACATGAATAACCATTGAAAAAGAGAAAACCTTAAACTGATAAAAGACAACAAACGCAACTTAGATTTTATTACTCCCAATTCCTCTTTGAACCAACTAATTCAATCTCAAGTTTGCAAAAGCATACAGAGAAGAAACCTTCGACTTTGCACAGTGGAGACTGGAAGAGAATGAAGGCTGCAGAAGATAGTGTAGGATGACATGAGAGAACAACGGCTACTGAAGATAGTGCAGGACAGCATGAGAGAACAACAACTACCAGAATAAAAGCTTCAACTAAAGAACCAGTGAAATGATTCAATCGATTTTGCGAAGTGGATGGTACGAGAGAATGAAGGTTGCGGAGGAGATCGAAGATTACAGTGAAAAAAAATGAATTTTGGGTTTAGGAATAAAAAAAAACCTAAACCGGGTTTTTAATATAAGTGACCCGATTTGAGCCGCGTACTGGTTGGACCGATGGTTCACTACTATTTAGCTGGTCCGAAGCCAAGTTATTATGGGTTAATTACACATACTAGGTTTTACCTTGATCCGGATTGGTGGAGGCCTCGGGTTCCGGTCTAATCGGTTGAACCAGCTAGGTCGGGTCGGGTTTCAGAAAAATGCCCACAAGTCAACATCAACCAGCAACAAAATATGTAGATTTATCTTGTTGGCCTTCCTTCATCAAAGTTCGATTCTATTTCCAGAGAGATCAAATTTTCTGAATTTGGAAGAAATAAAGATGGAGCTTGGTAAGCTTTCTAGCTCATACTATAAATTCACTTTCTCCCCTTTTTGTTAACTTAAATACTATAAATTCACTTTCTCCCCTTTTTGTTAACTTAATTAATCTCTATTAAACTTTGATTAGATGGTGGCAGTGGCAAGATTATCATCTCTCACATCCTCGTTGCTTCTTTCATCGGAGCCATTTTGGCAACAGCAGCCAATCATTATCGGCACCAATACAAAGAGGAAGCAGAAGAAGAAAATATCATTCCACACCCAATTTAATATTTTTTTTTAATTTTGTGTGGATACCCATGGGTATCACTTGAACAACCCGTGAAAATAATGGGTGGGTTGGATATAGGTAATATTCCCACGTAGAGATGGACATGTGGTTGTTCAAGGGTGGGAATTGGGTCCTTGGCCTCGTCCCCGACCTCTTGGGGAATCACTCGTCCTCGGGATGGGGATGTCAAGGAATCCCCATCCCGGCTCCGTGGGGATGGCATGATCTCCACCCCTACCTGGCCTCGCCCCAGAGGTTGGGGATTTGCAGGTATTAATCCTCAAAAGGAATCCTAGTGGAAATCTTTCCCCCCAACAGGGGATTATTTCAAACTTTTTTTTATACTGATTTTGCATAATTCTTTTGTGATAAACCATTAAACATAGTAAAAAAAAAAAAAAAAAAGAAAAAAACCTTAATATAACAATATGATTAACACTTTTTTTTTTTTTTTTAAATTTAAGAAAACATTGGTAAAGGGGCATAAATCATAATCAAATAATAAGAAATTATTAATATAATTAGAGATACATCAACAATTCAACATCATAATTCATACATCAAGTCATTGTAATTTGTAAACCATTAAATAAAAATAAGATAATGTTATTTCAACGAAGATATGATTCTAAATTAAAAAATCTTAGTTGTATTTTAATGTTTAATATTATATTAAATTTTTAATTAAATATTATAGAGAATCAAGAAAAACAACATTTTCATAAAATTAATAAAACTATATTCAATCTTAACATAATTTATTTGGTGAATTAACATTTTCATTGATCGATTTTATTATTTGACTCCCTACTTAAATTTATTCACTTCAATATTTCATCTCCATCATGGAAGAATAAATTTACTACTTCTATTAAATTAGACTCCATGCCTTTAAGTTACTTTTATTCCACAATTAAAATATACAATAATATATTTAAGAAAACAATCACAAATTTTGATAATTTGATACATGACTTAAAAGCTTAAATTATGGGATTCTAATTTTATACAAAATCTATTAAAGATGAATTTTTTTTTTTAACAAATTTATTGTAGACGGGCAGGGCTACACGGGGTGAACTACATCCCCATCCCTACCTCGTCTCGAGGACAGGGATTTTTTCCCTACTCGTCCCTGCCCCAATCGAGGTAGGTCAAATGTCCATCTCTATTCCCACAGGTCCTAAATATAATAACCCATACCTACAAAAACTATTTGGGTATGGCCAGACCTGCAGGTAAATGACCTGTTTTGCTAGGTCTACACTTGCCCAATATAAATTAGTAAGGCTTAATAATAATTTTTTTTAAGAAAAAATGAAAGGCATTTAGAAAAATGAAATAAGATTCGATTTGAGGTAGCATCCCTATACTTAATCATTTAGATTAATAAACAAAATAACAAAATGCTACATGTACTTCATAAATATTTCCATGTATATATCCTTAAAATGATGAAATTAGATTCCTAAATTCTAATTTACGGGTAATTTTAAAGTTCAGTAAGGAATTTTAAAAATTAGTCCAACTAATGTACATATGTACCTATATATCTTAAAAACCTAGGATCATAATATTTACCATATAATGAAATTTTTTTGGCAAGGATGAAATCTAACTTCCTTCGTGTTTCTCGGATTGCTTTTATTATATCTTTCTTACGTGACAAAAATATCAATGGGGGCCCTTGAAACCCTAGTCTCGTTCGAGTTGAGAAATCAGTATCTAAATTCAAGGATGAGCTCGAGACAGGTTCAAGGATGAGTTTTCATACTCAAATTATTTTAAGGCTAGGGTTAGGGACTGATGTCTTGATCTGAGTGCTTGAAATCCCCAAAACTTAATTTTTATTTTTTTATTTTTTTATTTTTTAAAATAAGTTTGAAGCATTTGCGTCAAAAAGACATCAATAACCACCCAAAATGTCATAGTGCCATTATTGATTAATTATTTTGAAGCTATTTGGGTTACTGCTGATTTAAAGGATTTGTAGTGAAGATGACAGTGATGGAGTTTCGTGAGTGAGAAGAAAGTGTTTGAATTGTTTTGTTGTGTATTCGACTTCTTCACGTGGATTCAAGATTCATTATTTGTGGATTCGAACGTGTTCTTGGATCGAGCAGCTACGTTAGAGCGTATCTACTATCTATCCAATTTCTGTTACGTCAATTGATATAATCTCGAAAACATTCACAAATGAATCATCAAGAAATTTTATTTAAAAAAAAAAAAAAAAAAGGCATTCATCACACTTTTAGAATAACTAACCTATTCATGCTACACTAATCCGTCAACTGGTATAATTTTGAAACAATTCAGAAAGGAATCATCAAGAAGTTTTATAAAGAAAACCATTCATCATGGTTTGTAGAATAACAAGCCTATTTATACTAATCTTAATGCTACTAGAACAAAATAAAAAAATCCTAATATTATTAGAACAACCAAGAAAGTAAAGCTTAACTAAATTAAAACTTTCTAAATAAACTAAACTCCAAATTAAAATAGAAAACTACTTAAATTACTAAAATGAAAACCTAAATAAATAATATGAAAATCAAATAAAGAAAGGGAAACCAAGAAAATCATAATTCAACAATATTTTACCTACATCACCAAAGGACTCAATTGCACAAATTCACTCCCTCATTTTCAAGAGTGAATCAGAGATGCTAAATATGTGAGTCAGCCATAGCATTTTTCCACCAATAATCCCAACAAGAATAAACTCCATCTTTAAAATGATGGAACCTATTAGTGTCTCTAACAAATATGTCTCACCTTTCAAAATTGGAAATAAATTTTATAACAGCATGGCAATCAACGTAGATTCTTAGGTTCTTAATCACATGAAGAGGAGCTCCTGGTGGAGCATGATAATCCTAGGATTATACTGCTTTATTTAGGCTTTTTGGCCGGATTTTGGATACTTCTTATGTCGTTTTGCCTGAATTGCAACTTAATTTCACATGTTTTATGTTTCAGGCCAAAACGTGCACTTTGAGCAAGTAATGAGCAGAATCGAGTTCTTCAACCCAGAAGCGAGCGAATCTCAGAATTTGGAGAAGTTTTGAAGTGGATTTGAAGCACTATGAAGCTTGCTCCCATTGGAAAGCATCGAAGATCGAAGATTCAAGCAAGGAAGCAAGTGGAGGGCAATTTCATAATTTCAGAATTGTTCAGCAAGGTTCGTCGCGACGATAAACTCTCGGGAATTTGTTGCTGCAGCGAAGTTTATTCTTTGCCATGGCGAAGTCTGCGATTTTTAGTTTTTCATTAAAACGCACAGTTTTATTTTAGGAAAGTTTTTAGGTTTTTGGACAGACTATATAAGAAAAACTTAGACATTTTGAGAGGGGTTCGTCTTGGTTGAGAGAGCTTTGACATTTTGGGAGAAAAGAAGAGAAGATTGGAGATTTAACCTTGTGGATTCATCAATTAAGGGAGATCTTTTTACTCTTTTCTCTTTGTTTCGACATGTTGACTGCTGTGTTTACTGTTTTTCTTGCTATTTGTGTTATTTTCGTTATGAACTAACTCACTTTGGGTTAGGGTTTTGATGTAATTCAGATTTCTATGGGTAATCAATTAATTATTGTTACTTTTACATTCTATTGCTTGGATTATGTGATTATTCTGAGTTTTGTTGATTTTAATTGTTGAACATGATGAGATTGAGAAATGAATCATGTTGAGCTTCTTGGGTAATCACCATTGTTGTATTGAACGCTAGAGATAGGTTTGAGAATCAATGAATTCAATCTAGGATTCCATTAGCTTAATGAACTTGGATCTATTAATCTTTAAATTGTTGGGTATGGAAACTTAATAAGGAAAAATAGGAATTCATAGCCTGAGAAGGTATGTTTTACAATTTAGGGAATTCGAGTTACAATCCGTGCATGTGAGTGTAGAAGTAGCATAATTCGTAGAATTAATCCATAGAGTCCTAATGAAGTCAAAACCCTACCTGTTTGCTTAAATTGATATTACTCTTGCTTTAATCTTGCTTCCATTAATTAGCTTTTAATTACATAGTAAATTTTGCTTTCAATTTAGTTTAAGTTTCTCCCATAAATCCAACACTTTCGATTTCTCCAACTTGAAAACAAATAGGAAAATCAGTGCTTAGCAACCAATCCTCGTGGGAACGATACTCACTCATCATTTTATTACTTTGTGTGACTAGTGCACTTGCTATATTGCATGTTGTAGTAACAACGCATCAAGTTTTTGACGCCATTGTCGGGGATTGATTTTTGTGTTAACATTGAATTTTTCTTGTGTAGCTAGATTGGAGTTTTATTTTTGTTTTACTTGTTTATTGGTTAATTTTTTTTTTGTTCTTTTCTGTTAGCTTGTGATCTCACTTTTTTGCTCGCTTTCTTGTAGTTTATGCGAAGAGCTAGATGTCAGTCAGTGGTTCCTATAGATCCAGAGATTGAAAGAACCGCAAGAAGACTTAATAGAGAGAGAAGAGAACGAGAGGCCATAGCTATTGAGATGGCAAAAAATAGAACATTGAGGGAATTCTTAGTTCCCACGGTTGATGGCAGTGGGTCAAGTATAACTAGACTAGCAGTACAAGCCAACACTTTTGAAATAAAGTCGGCAATCATCCAGATGATCCAACAGTCGGTACAGTTTAAGGGAGATTTGCAGGAAGATCCAAATCTGCACATTGCAAATTTTTTGGAGATTTGTGATACTTTCAAGTCAAACGGAGTGTCAGATGATGCCATCAGATTGAGATTATTCTCTTTTTCACTAAGGGATAAAACAAAGGGATGGTTAATGGCACTACCACTAGGGACAATCACTACATGGAATGAATTAGCACAAAAGTTCCTGACCAAATTCTTTCCTCCAACAAAATCTGCGAAGATGAGAAATGATATCACATCGTTTCAACAGGAAGAGTCTGAATCATTATATGAGGCATGGGAAAGATACAAGGAACTACTGGGGAGGTGTCCACACCATGGTTTGCTAGTTTGGATGCAAGTCCAAACGTTTTATAATGGATTGATGGTTAATGTGCAAACAATGGTGGATGCAGCATCGGGAGGAGCATTGCAAAATAAGACACCTAAAGAAGCTCATGAGTTGCTTGAGGTTTTGGCAAGTAACAACTATCAAAGACCTAATGAGAGGATGCAGTCGAAGAAATCTATGGGTCTTCATGAAGTTGATGCATACACAGCTATTTCAGCCCAACTTACAACACTTTAGAAACAGTTGGGAAATCTATGTGATTTATGTGCAGGTAATCATGTGACCAGTGAACGTCAAGGGGGGAACACGTTTGCTTTAGCGTCTTCTGTTAGGAAACGATCTGAGTTGCACAGTGAAAAAATAAAAATTTTACAACAATGGATCGTTCCTTAGAACCCAAAATCAGGGCACAAAAATTACAATTTATATATTACATCAAGAATTTGTAGAAAATAAATCTAAAGTTTAGATTCATACCTATGTTGGAGGCTCCACCAATATTGTCTTTGAACGTGTTTGCTACCGATCAAAGTGTAGGATCGAACCCAAGAAGTCCACACGAAGATAATCACAAGGAACCAAGGAGGGATTTGCTAGATCCTCCTTGGCCTTAAGAAATCAAGAAGAAAAGAAATATTTGATTTTCAATCAAACAGTGAAAGTGGCGTGGGAGAGAGTGTTTTTGTGTTGTGTGTTTTTTTCTTTTAATCAAATGAACTAATAAAAATCACCACATTAATTTCACACACACATTCTCTTTTATAGGCAAACTAAGTTGCCCTATTCCCACATGGAATGGGCTTGGGCTCCAACCCAAACACCCCATGTTACCAAACACTCCCAATTAGATATTTTATTTATTTCATCATTATCTCAATTAAAATCAATAAATGTTTAATTAACATTTAACAATAATGATGATTTAATTAAATATGTACGAACACATATGTAAACGTAATTTCACTTATTTAATTTTTCTTACAAATTAAATAAAGGCTACGACCTCAACAAATTTAATTGCACTGTAAAATTACCAAAATACCCTTTCGTCCAAAAAGATGAAAAAGCCCTTCTATCTTCTTGGCTCTTAAATTATCTTCTATGTGTGTGACCCATAGGCTCCTCATCATACCGGCAGTGTATAGTATCGTGATTAACACCAATTAATCGTCTCACTAATACACAGACCAAGATTGGCCCCTAGCAAGGCATCATGGCCACTCGATAGATTCAGATTCAGCAAAGTAGCTATCAGTCAACGATATGGTTACCGTATAATTCAATCCTTTCATCATCCTGTATCTCGACGAGACGAAGGCATAGAAATAGTGTCAACCTCCGGTTACTCTCGATATTATGTATTCAGTTTCTAGACCAATGACCTGTATTAAAAACCGGATAGAGCAACAACTCAATCCCACTATGGCCACAGTTTTTGTGTCATTGTCATATACTGAATTGCATCGTGAGATAACTTCTCCCCGTACCCGGGAGTGATGAATCCTCTGTCAATCCACCATAGTCTTGATACACTCCTTGATGCAGCGAATCACCACCGTATTGACAGCTCTTAATAGAACTACATTAGGCTAGTGTCAAACGGCACCAATCGGTGCACAAGGCGCTTCGATGATCTCAAGTCTAAGGATCACATGCACCACCATTCGTTAGAGGATTTGTTCCATAAACAGTGGGGTTACCATCCATATGGAATCCTCTAGTGGGTCAATCCAGTGAACTTGCTACAGTATATCCACCTACAGCAAGCACCCATGTGTTGCACCAGGTTGTCACCAAACAACCTTGACAAGTGAGATCAGTCACTGCCTTTCGACAGGATCGTTCAACACTATGATAGCCTTATCATATTATTTGTGCCCTTACTTCAGAATAATACTGGGGCTACGGACGTTTCTAAAATGGCCACCATTTGTGCTCATAGGGTTCTCATTATCAAGATTTGAAACACTTGATACCCTCGTCACGGTTCTACCATTCTAAGGACATATATTAAAACATATTGCAATAATAATGATTTACACGATATAGAATAAAATGCCTTTTATTGATTAATGAACATTATTATAAAGAGTCAATTCTACAATAATTGATTGGCTCTAGGGCATCTACTCTAACAATCTCCTACTTGCACTATAGCCAATCATTCATGTATTTAATACCAAATGATCTCAAGTACCTTTCACGCTTCTACTGCGACAGAGGCTTTGTCAGTGGATCTACGAGATTGTCGTCAGTATGCACTTTACTAATCTGCACGTCTTTCCTCTCAACTATCTCTCTAATGAGATGGAAATGTCTGAGTATATGTCTGAACTTCTAATGAGACCGTGGTTCCCTGGCTTGAGCAATTGCTCCGTTGTTGTCAAAATAGATGTCTATAGGATCAACAATCGTAGGAACTACACCAAGTTCAGTAATGAACTTAATCCAAACTGCCTCCTTGGCTGCATCTGATAATGCAATATACTCAGCCTCTATTGTAGAGTCCACTATAGTGCTTTGCTTAGAGCTCTTCCAACTCACTGCACCACCATTGAGACAAAATACAAACCCTGATTGCGATCGATAATCATCTTTGTCCATTTGGAAACTAGCATCTCTGTATCCTCTTACAGTGAGCTCATCTTCCCCTCCATAAACCAAGAAAATATCCTTAGTCCTCTTCTTGGTGCCTTAAGAATATTCTTGACAGCCATCCAATAGCTCACTGGATCCGATTGATATCTACTACAAGTGCTCAAAGCACATGAGACATCAATCCGAGTACATAGCATGGCATACATGATGGATCCAATTGCTGATGCATATGGGATCCTTTTCATCCTATCTCTCTCATCTTGTGTTTTAGGACACAATTCCTTAAAAAGATAAACACCATGTGACATCGGAAGAAAAATCCCTTCTTGGATTCTTCCATACTGAATCTTTTCAATACCTTGTCAATATACACACTCTGACTTAGGCCAAGCAACCTACGTGATCTATCACGATAGATCTTTATACCAAGGATGTAGGCTGCTTCTCCTAAGTCCTTCATGGAGAAGCACTTGGATAACCAAGTCTTTACCGACTGCAAGTTCAGTATATCATTCCCGATTAGAAGTATGTCATCGACATACAACACTAGGAATGCTACTGCGCTCCCACTCACTTTCTTGTAAACACGGGGCTCATCTTCGTTCTTGATAGAATCGAATTCTTTTAAGGTTTCATCAAAACGAATGTTCCAGCTCTTTGAAGCTTGCTTGAGTCCATAAATGGATCTCTGCAACTTGCATACCTTATTAGCTTGACTATCAAGAATGAAACCATCACGTTGTGTCATATACACATCCTCCTCAAGGTTACCATTCAGGAAAGCAGTTTTGACATCCATTTGCCAAATCTCATAGTCATGATATCCAGCTATTGCAAATATAATTCGGATGGATTTAATCATGGCAACCGGCGAAAAGGTTTCTTCATAGTCAATGCCATGAATTTGTTTGAAACTTTTGGCAACCAGTCGTGCTTTATAAGTATGCACGTTGCCATCCATGTCAGTTTTCTTCTTGAAGACCTATTTACACCCTATGGGTTTTACCCCTTTAGGTGGTTCCACCAGAGACCACACTTGGTTCTGGTACATAGAGTCCATCTCATATTTCATGGCTTCAAGCCATTTAACAGAATCTAGATCCGATATAGCATCTTTGTAGGTTCTGGGTTCATCGTCTTGGTAGACTAGCATAGTCCAGATTCCATTAAATGGCTTGAAGCCATGAAATCTGAGATAGACTCCATGTACCAGAATCAAGTGTGGTCTTTGGTGGAACCACCTGAAGGGGTAAAACCCATAGGGTGTAAATGGGTCTTCAAGAAGAAGACTGACATGGATGGCAACGTGCATACTTATAAAGCATGGCTGGTTGCCAAAGGTTCAAACAAATTCATGGCATTGACCATGAAGAAACCTTTTCGCTGGTTGCCATGATTAAATCCATCCGGATGATGCTTGCAATTGCTACATATCATGACTATGAGATTTGGCATATGGATGTCAAAGCGGGGCTTTGCTGAACGAGAAAACCTTGAGGGAGGTGTGTACATGACACAACGATGGTTTCGTTCTTGATAGTCAAGCCAATAAAAGGTATGCAAGTGCGAAGATCCATTTATGGAACTCTAGCAAGCTTCAAGGAGCTAGAACATTCGTTTTGATGAAGCGTAAAAGAATCCGGTTTTATCAAGAAGCGAATACAGTGTTTACAAGAAAAGTGATGAACAGCGATAGCATTCCTAGTGTTGTATGTCGATGACATACTTCTGATGGGAATGATATGCCAAACTTATATCGGTAAGACTGGTTATCCAAGTGCTTCTCCATGAAGACAGGGGAAGGCAGCCTCATCCGCGGTATAAAGATCTATCGTGATAGATCGCGTAGGTGATTAGCCCTAAGTCGAGTGCATATATTGACAAAGTGCTTGAAGATTCGGTATGGAAGAATCCAAGAAGGGATTTCTTCGATGTCACATGGTATTTATCTCTAAGGAATTGTGTCCTAAAACACAAGATGAGAGAGATAGAGAAGGATCCCATATGCGTCGAGAATTGGAATCCATTATGTATGCCATGTTATGTACGATTGATGTCTCATGTGCTTTAGCACCTTGTAGTAGATATCAATGCGATATGATGCTAGTTTCCAACGGACAAAGATGATTATCGATCGCAATCGGGGTTTGTATTTTGTCTCAATGGGGGTGCAGTGAGTTGGAAGAGCTCTAAGCAAAGCACTGTAGTGGACTCTACAATGGAGGCTAAGTATATTGCATTGTCAGATGTGGCCAAGGAAGCAGTCTGGATCAAGAAGTTCATTACTGAACTTGGTGTGGTTCCCACGATTGTTGATCCAATAGATATTTATTGTGATAACAATGGAGCAATCGCTCAAGCCGGGGAGGAACCACGGTCTCATCCGAGGACACATACTTAGACAATTCCATCTCATCGAGAGATAGTTGAGAGGAAAGACGTGCAGGATTAGTAAAGTGCATACGACAACAATCTCGCGAGATCCAGACAAAGCCTGCGTTGCGGTGAAGCATGAAAGGCACTTGAGATCATTTGGTATTAAATACATGAATGATTGGCTATAGTGAAGTGGGAGATTGTTAGAGTAGATGCCCTAGAGCCAATTAATTATTGTAGAATTGACTCTTTGTAATAATGTTCATTAATCAATAAAAGGCATTTTATTCTATATCGATTAAATCATTATTATTGCAATATGTATTGATATATGTCCTTAGAATGGTAGAACCGTGACGAGGGTATCAAGTGTTTCAAATCTTGATAGTGAGAACCCTATAAGCACATATGGTGGCCATTCTACAAACATCCGAAGCCCCAGTATTATTCTGAAGTAAGGGCACAGATAATACGGTAAGATTATCATAGTGTAGAACGACTCTATCGAAAGGTAGTGACTGATCTCACTTGTAAAGGTTGTTTGGTGACAACCTAGTGCAACACATGGGTCCTTGCTGTAGGTGGATATACCGCAGCAAGTTCACTAGATTGACCCACCAGAGGATTCCATATGGATGGTAACCCCAGTGTCTATGGAACAAATCCTCTAACGAATGGTGGTACATGTGATCTTTAGACTTGAGATCACCGGAGCACCTTGTGCACCGATTGGTGTAGTTTGACACTAGCCTAACGCAGTTCTTTTTAGAGCTATCAATACGGTGGTGATTGGCTGCATCAAGGAGTGTATCAAGACTATGGTGGATTGACAAAGGATTCCTCACTCCCGGGTACGGGAGAAGTTATCTCACGATGCAATTCAGTATATGGCAATGACGTTAAAACTGTGGCCATAGTGGGATTGAGTTGTTGCTCTATCCACTTTATAATACGAGTCATTGGTCCAGACACTGAAGACATAATATCGAGAGTAACCAAAAGTTGACACTATTTCTATGCCTTTGTCTCATCGAGATAACGAATGATGAAAGGATCGGGTACGGTAACCATATCGTTGGTGAGGTAGCTACTTTCTTGAATCCGAATCTATCGGGTGGCCATGATGCCTTGCTAGGGGCCAATCTTGGTCTGTGTATTAGTAAAACGATTAATTGGTGTTAATCACGATACTATACATTGCCGGTATGATGACATAATTGGTGGATTGACAAAGGATTCCTCACTTCTAGGTACGGGAGAAGTTATCTCACGGCGCAATTCAGTATATGGCAATGACGTTAAAACTGTGGCCATAGTGGGATTGGGTTGTCGCTCTATCCACTTTATAATACAAGTCATTGGTCCAGAAACTGAAGACATAATATCGAGAGTAACCGAAAGTTGACACTATTTCTATGCCTTCGTCTCGTCGAGATAACGAATGATGAAAGGATCGAATTGCACGGTAACCATATCGTTGACAGGTAACTACTTTGCTAAATCCGAATCTATCGGGTGGCCATGATGCCTTGCTAGGGGCCATTCTTGGTCTGTGTATTAGTAAAACAATTAATTTGTGTTAATCACAATACTATACATTGCCGGTATGATGAGGACCCTATGGGTCACAGACATAGAAGATAATTTAAGACTCAGGAAAAAAGAAGGGTATTTTCGTCTTTTAAGGCGGAAGGGTATTTTGGTAATTTCACAATACGATTAAATTTGCTGAGGTTGTAGCCTTTATTTAATTTTTCAGAAAAATTAAATAAGTGAAATTACGTTTAAATGTTTGTTCGCACATATTTAAATATATATTAATTGATTTTAATTGAGATAATGATAGAAAAATAAAATATTAAATTGGGAGTGTTTGGCAACATGGGGCGTTTGGGTTAGAGCCCACTATTCAGTATGGATTAGGGCAAATTGATTAACTATAAAAAGAAAAGTGTGTGTGTTAATTAATTAATTAATTGATTGCTTCTTGAAATTAAAACACACAGCATCCACTCCAAAACACTCCCACGCCAGAAACATCTTTTGCCTAAAATCAATTCTATTGATTTGCTTTCTTCTTAATCTTGAAGCCAAAGAGGATCTAGCAAATCCTTCTTTGGTTCTTTTTGAGATTGTCTTCATGTGGACTATGCAGGTTTGATCCTACACTTGGATCGGTAGCAAAACATTCGTCAACAAATTTGGAGGAGCCTCCGACGTGCGTTTGTTTTCTTTAAACTCATATTTATTTTTTTGCAGATTTTATTTAATATGAATTGTAAAATTATACCCTTGATCTTGGCTCATGTAAACGATCCCTGAATTATATTTTTGTTTTCTCTGCGTGTATGGGACCGTTTACTAACAATTTTATTCTATATCATGTAAATCATTATTATTGCAATATGTATTGATATATGTCCTTAGAATGGTAGAACCGTGACGGGGGTATCAAGTGTTTCAAATCGTGATAGTGAGAACCCTATGAGCACATATGGTGGCCATTCTAGAAACGTCGGTAGCCCCTTGTATTATTACGAAGTAAGGCACGATAATCTGTAAAAGCTATCATAGTGTTGAACGACCCTGTCGAAAGGCAATGATTGATCTCACTTGTCAAGGTTGTTTGGCGACAACTTGGTGCAACACATGGGTGCTTGCTATAGGTGATTACACCACAGCAAGTTCACTGGACTTACCCACCAGAGGATTCCATATGGATGGTAACCCCAGTGTCTATGGAACAAATCCTCTAACGAATGGTGGTGCATGTGATCCTTAGACTTGAGATCACCAAAGCGCCTTGTGCACCGATTGTTGTAGTTTGACACTAGTCTAACGCAGTTCTTTTCAGATCTGTCAATACGGTGGTAATTGGCTGCATCAAGGAGTGTATCAAGACTATGGTGGATTGACAGGAGGATTCATCACTCCCGAGTACGGGAGAAGTTATCTCACGGCGCAATTCAGTATATGGCAATGACATTAAACGCAAGAATAATATCAATTTAACAAACGGTTAGGGTTTTGACTTTATTCGAACTCTATGGATGAATTCTACAGATTATGTTAATTCCACACTCACATGCATAGGTTGTAAATCAGATTCTTTAATTTGTTAAACATACCTTCTCAGGCTTGAATTCCTACTTTTCCCTATTAACTTCCGCACCCAACAAATTGAAGAGTAATAGATCTAAGTTCATTAAGCTAAGGGAATCCTAGATTGATTTCATTGATTCTCAAATCTATCTCCAGCATTCAATACTACAACGGTGATTACACAAGAAGCTCAATATGATTCATTTCTCAATCTCATCATATTCATCAAATAAATTCCATTAAAAACAGAATAACCACATAATCTATGCAATAGAATATGGAAATAGCAATAATCAATTTATTAACCCATAGAAATCCGAAATTAATCAAAACCCTAATCCAAAATGGGTTAGTTCATAACTAAATCAAAATACACAGCAAGAAAAACAATAAACACAAGGTTCAACATATTGAAATGCATAGAAAAGAGTAGAGATCTCCCCTAGTTGAAGAATCCACAAGATTCAAGCTCAAATCTTCTCCCTAAATCTCAAATCTATTCTAAACTCAATGAGAACAGACAAAAATTGGACCACCCCTACGAAAATGGTAAAGTTTTTCTTTTATACCTCGCCCAAAGATCTAAAACTTTCCTAAAATAAAACTTTGCATTTTGGAAAAACTAAAATTCGCAGACTTCGCCGCGGCGAAGAAAGAGTTTGGCCGCAGCGATAAGGAAAAAATGAATCCCGTGCTTAACAGTTTTCGCCGCGGCAAAGAATAGACTTCGCCGCGGCGAACCTTCATGAAGAATTCTGAAATTACAGAATTGCCTTCCTCTTGCTTCTTTGCTTGAATCTTCGATCTTCGATGCTCTCCCATGGGAACAAGCTTCATAGTGCTTTACTCTGCGTCAGAACTCTCCCAACTTCTGAGATCCGTTTACTTCTGAGTCCAGAAACTTCAATTCGCTCATTATTTGGTCAAAATGTCCATTTTGGCCTGAAACATAAAATGTAAAGAATTAAGTAGCAATTCAGGGATAAATGAACTAAGAAGTATCTAAAATCCAGCCTAAAAGCCTAAATAAAACAGTATAATCCTTGGATTATTAGGTATCAAGTGTTTCAAATCTTGATAGTGAGAACCCTATGATCACATATGGTGGCCATTCTAGAAATGTTTGTAACCCCGGTATTATTCTAACCAAGGATATAGATAATACGGTAAGGTTATCATAGTGTTGAATGACCCTGTCGAAAGGCAACGACTGATCTCACTTGTCAAGGTTGTTTGCCAACAACCTGGTGCAACGCATGGGTACTTGCTAGAGGCAAGTTCACTAGACAGACCCACCAGAGGATTCCATATGGATGGTAAGCCTAGTGTCTATGGAATAAATCCTCTAACGGATGGTGGTGCATGTGATCCTTAAACTTGTGATCACCAGAGCGCCTTGTGCACCAAATGGTGTAGTTTGACACTAGCCCAATGTAGTTTTATTCAAAGCTATTAATACGGTAGTAATTGGCTTCATTGAGAAGTGTATCAAGACTATGGTGGATCGACAAAGGATTCATCACTCCTGGGTATGGGAGAAGTTATCTAACTGGATAATTCAGTAAATGACAATGACACTAAATTTGTGGCCTCAGTGGGATTGAGTTGTTGCTCAATCGAATTTATAATTACGGTCATTGGTCCAGTAACTGAATACACATGTCGAGGATATCTGAGGTTGACACTATTTTTGTACCTCACCTCGATGAGATCACGGATGATGAAGGGAATTGATTGCACAGTAACCATACTATTGACAGGCTGCGATGAATCCGAATCTATCGGGTGACCATGATGCCTTACTAGGGGCCAATCTTGGTCTATGTGTACTGAGACAATTAATTGGAGTTAATCCCAACACTATTCACTGTCGATATGATAAGGAGCCTATGGATCACACACTTAGAAGATAATTTAAGAATCGTTTTTGTGAAAGGGGTATTTTCATCTTTTATGACATAAGGGTATTTTGATAATCTCACAATGCAATTAAATTTGCTGAGGTTGTTGCCTGTATTTAATTTTAATATTAAAATTAAAATTAGTGAGATTATATTTAAATATATGTGCGCATGTATTTAAATAGATTATTATTAATAATTAAATGTTAATATATTATTATTTTTTAATTGATTTTAATTATATTAATAATTAATTAAAATTAAAATACCATAAAGGGTGTGTTTGGTTGCAAGGGTGAATTAGGGTTGGAGCCCATGGCTATTCCTTATTGGAATAGGGTTTTAATTGTTGCACTATATAAGTGCAACTTAAATTAAAACAAAATATCATTATTCAATAATTAAAACCCCAACCACCCTTTTACTGTCTCTCTCTCTCACGCCCCACTCATTGATTGAAGAGAAATATTCTTTCTCTTCTTGACTCATTAAAAAAACCTTGATTCTTGAAGCCATTAAGAGGATCTAGCAAATCCTATTAGAGTAGATGCCCTAGAGCCAATCAATTATTGTAGAATTGACTCTTTGAAATAATGTTCATTAATCAATAATAAAAGGCATTTTATTCTATATCACATAAATCATTATTATTGCAATATGTATTGATATATGTCCTTAGAATGGTAGAACAGTGACGAGGGTATCAAGTGTTTCAAATCTTGATAGTGAGAACCCTATGAGCACATATGGTGGCCATTCTAGAAAGCGTTCCGTAGCCCCACTAGTATTATTCAAGTAAGGGCACGATAATACGATAAGGCTATTATAGTGTTGAACGACCCTGTCGAGAAGCAGTGACTGATCTCACTCGTCAAGGTTGTTTGATGACAACATGGTGTAACACATGGGTGCTTGTTATAGGCGGATATACCATAGCAAGTTCACTGGACTGACCCACCAGAGGATTCCATATGGATTATAACCCCAGTGTCTATGGAATAAATCCTCTAACGAATGGTGGTACATGTGATCTTTAGACTTGAGATCACCTGAGCGTCTTGTGCACCGATTGGTGCAGTTTGACACTAGCCTAACGTAGTTGTATTCAGAGATGTCAATACGGTGGTGATTGGCTACATCAAGGAGTGGATCAAGACTATGGCGGATTGATAGAGAATTCATCACTCCCGGGTACGGGAGAAGTTATCTTATGGCGTAATTTAGCATATGGCAATGACACTAAAACTGTGGCCATAGTGGGATTGAGTTGTTGCTCTATTCGGATTATAATATAAGTTGTTGGTCCGGAAACTGAATACATAATATCGAGAGTAACCGAAGGTTGACACGATTTCATGCCTTCGTCTCGACGAGATAACGTATGATGAAAGAATCGAATTGTACGGTAACCATATCGTGGTGTGGTAGCTACTTTGAATGAATGAATCTATCGGGTGGCCATGATGCCTTGCTAGGGGCCAATCTTGGTCTGTGTTTAGTAAGACGATTAATTTGTGTTAATCGCGATGTTATACACTGCTGGTATGATGAGGAGCCTATGGGTCACACACATAGAAGATAATTTAAGAGCCAAGAAGAAAGAAGAACGTTTTTTGTCTTTTTAGGCGAAAGCGTATTTTGGTAATTTCACAGTGCAATTAAATTTCCTGAGGTCATAGCCTTTATTTAATTTATTAGAAAAATTAAATAAGTGAAATTACATTTAAATATGTGTTCGCATATATTTAATTAAATCATCATTATTGTTAAATGTTAATATATATAGATTAAATATATATTAATTGATTTTAATTGAAGATAATGATGAAATAAAATAAATATCTAATTGGGAGTGTTTGGTAACATGGGGTGTTTGGGTTGGAGCCCAAGCCCATTCCATATGGGAATAGCGCATTAAAATAACACTATAAAAGAAAAGGTTTTAGTTGGAAAATCAGAGAGAGACTTTTCATTGGTTCATTCTTTCAAAGGAGAATACACAGCCCCAAAACACTCTCACTTTCATACCAGTTTTGCTTTTGTAAAGAATCAAAGTTCTTCTTTTATTTTTCTTCTTGTTTCTTAAGGCTAAGGAGGATCTAGCAAATCCCTCCTTAGTTCCTTGCGATTGTCTTCGTGTGGACTTCGTTGGTTTGATCCTATACTTGGGTCGATAGCAAAATACGTTCAGAGACAACTTGGAGGAGCCTCCAAACGTGCGTAAGATTATTGAACCTTGAATCTGATTTTCTGCAGATTTAATTTATATACTGTATAAACTGTGATATTATACTCGGATCTTGGTTCTAAGGAACGATCCATGTCATTTATGTTTTTGTTTTCCGCTGCGTAATTGAGTCATTCACTAACAGTGGTATCAGTGCCTCGGGTATTAATTTCTATAGTTTATTGTATGATTTATAACATGTATTTGGTTGATAACATGTCATTTTTGAAAAATCTGCAAAAACTACAAAATCAGAAAAATCTGTCTTTCGATGAATGATTCAAATGATAAAAGGGTTTATAATGTGTTGATGGATGTTATATTGGTTGGTTGATATCCTGGTTGAACGTGTGTGCGCTCGATTTGATTTGGATTTGTGTTATTACACAAAAAAACTCGCAAAAATAACGCCTTAACCTTGCTTCATATTGGGGATTTGTGGGTTCACGCGGCGACGTGTTTAGCGCTTCCCCAATATTGTGCTTTTCGCGAATGGACCGAAATGCAGTTTTTAACCTATAAAGCCAATGATCATTCTGCACATTTAAGAGGGTAATTAATAAATAACCCACTCAATTCAAAAAAATTGATTGTTTTGAAATGTATGCAATGTACTTGTTTGTATATCGCATGGTGCCCGATACGTGAGCCTTAGACCTAAGGGTGAATGTTTTAAATTTTTGGGTATGTATGGTTGTAAATTTATTAAATAGGGTCTGTGTGTCCTGCCTTTCTCCTCTTCTCAATGTACATTCTCTTCTCATCTCATTCAACTCGAATGTAAATCGAGGTTTCTAAATTTATTGATGTAAAAAAAATTTATAATTATTCTTATTGTAAATTTAAATGATATTCTTGTAATGTACATGAAGACGGACCAAAGGACGAAGCAACCATACTTGAGGACTCAAGATATTTATTACAAGACCCTTAGGTCACCGATTCCTCTAGGCTCGAGAAAATCGGTTTTAGTTGGGTCATGTACTGGCACGTTTTAAGATTTTGTTTAGAATGCATTCTAAGGTTGAATGTTCAATTACATGCCAAATAATGTCATTCTAACAAAGATAATAATCTGATGAGACATTAAATAAAAACCCTCAATTAAACTATATTAAGTCACGTAAGCCTTCCATCACCATGGTTTTAATCAAACCATTGTCGTGAAACCTTGTTCGCCAAAGCCCCGAAGGGTACATTTCTACCAGTGGGAGGTTAAAATGCATTAGAGTTTTCCTTAATGGTGATGGGTCGACTTAAAATGACGGTTTTGTTTATTCGTCAAAACGAAGGTTGATAAACACGTCATAGGCATAGTAGAGTAGTACACATATTATGTGTACGTGGTGACATGTAGTGTCCATTCTACTGATACTGAGAATCACACTTGAGGACAATGGTTGGAGCCATTGGATTGTGTGATTGGCTTGTTAACTTTTTTCGCATTTGAGGTTGATAGTATGAAAGCTTTATCAACTAGTGTGGATTAAGTTTGTTGGCCTACCTAATCAACTCATTTTGGCTTGTTCGCCAAGCGAAGGTTTGAAATGGGCCAGATGGGATCTCAGTCCATTAGGAAAGTCAACGGGCTTTCCTGAGTTAATAGTGAGGGCTATTGACTTGAGTAAAAATAGTAGAACCTTTGTTTAATAAAAGACCATATTAAATAATAATGAACTTTATAATGACTTTATTTTTCTGCAATTGTAGATTCACCAAAATGAGCATTATGAACCTGCGATCGATAATCGAGAAAGAAAACAGGTTGGATGGATCCAATTTCTCAGACTGGTATTGTATTCTTCGGATTATACTCAAGTCAGAAAAGAAATTGTATATCCTTGAAAAACCATACATGGCTGAGCCTGATCCTGATGCCACTCAGGAAGTTAAGGATACTTATCAAAAGTTCCTTGATGATGCTGATAGCATTCAATGTTTGATGTTAGCATCGATGACACCTATGTTGCAAAAGCAGCATGAGAATATGGACGCTTCTTCCATTATTCTACACCTCAAGGAGCTTTTTGAAACAAATGCTCGACATGAGAGGTAAAAGGTGTCGAAAGCACTGTTTGGGAGTCGTCTGCCTGAGGGTGCCCAAGTGGGTCCTCATGTGCTCAAGATGATCGAGCACATAAATAGGCTTAAGACTTTGGGATGTGGCTTGGATGCAGAATTACAAATGGATTTAATTCTACAATCCTTGCCTGACTCTTATGCTCCATTCATAATGAATTTCAATATGAACACGATGGAGAAAACCCCTCTGTAACTATTGAACATCTTTGGAGGGAGCAGAGCAGGACTTGAAAAAGTCCAAGCCTATTTTACTGGTTGCTGCTAGTAAAGCGAAGTGCAACAACAAGGGTAAGGCCAAAGCCAAAGCCAAACCCAAGCCCAAGCCCAAAGAACAGGTTGCTCTTGGGCTTGAGAGTGACATAGGGAAGGGTAAGGTAGTCTGCTTCTTTTATGGCAAGCTTGGCCATTGGAGGAAACACTACAAGGCTTTCCTCTCAAGCAAGAAGAAGTCAGAGGCTACGACTTCAGGTATTTTTATGATTGAGATTAACTTCTCTCCCTCAAGATCTTGGGTCATTGACACAAGATGTGGTACTCACATTTGTACTGATGTGCAGGCACTAAGGCAGAGTAGAGTGCTCGCCAAGAGAGAGATGGACCTACAAGTTGGAAATAAAGCACATGTGGCTGCATTGGCTGTAAGGACTTACTGTTTATCTTTGCCTATGGGCTTGTTATCGAAACTACATAACTGTTATCACGTACCTTCTATTTCTAGAAATATTATTTCAGTATCCGCTTTGGATAATATAGGGTATCATTTTGAGATACCTAATGGATTGTTGTCCTTTAGTTTGAATGGTATTCTATTTGGAATTGCAAGGTTATATAATGGACTATATGTTCTTGATTTAAACAATAAAGATATTCTCAATATTGAAACCAAGAAAGCTAAACATACTGATCAAAACCAGACATATCTCTTGCCTCTGGGAGTTGTGTCATGTTAATAAGACTCGTATTGCAAAACTTCAAAAGGATGGAGTTTTGGAACCTTTTGACTTTCAGTCATTTGAGGTATGCGAGTCATGCCTGTTAGGCAAGATGGCCAAGTCTCCTTTCACAAGACAAGGTGAAAGGGGAGACTCTGAAGGGTTGTTAGGCATCATCCATAGTGATGTATGTGGTCCCCTAACAGTTGATGCCAGAGGTGGATATTCATACTTCATCACATTTATTGATGATTTCAGTAGATATGGTTATGTCTACCTTATGAGACATAAATCTAAAGCCTTTCATAAATTCAAGGAATTCAGGAATGAAGTACAGAATATGTTAGGCAAAAGTATTAGAGCTCTTCGGTTGGATCAAGGAGGTGAATACTTAAGCTCAGAGTTTTCAGAGTACATGAAGGAATGTGGGATAGGTCACAACTCACCCTTCCTTATACACCCCAACACAATAGAGTGTCAGAAAGGAGGAACAGGACCTTACTTGACATGGCTAGGTCCATGATGAGTTTTATGATTTACTTGCATCGCTTGCAGGGGTTATGCCCACAGAGACGTGACTCCACCGTTTTTGAAGCCGTGTGCCGTCAAAGTTCCGTAGATAATACTCCATATGAGCTATGGAGTGGGCGAAAGCCCAACTTGTCTTATCTAAGGATTTGGGGTTGCGAAGCTTATGTTAAGAAATTGACTTCGAACAAGCTGGCCCAAAATCCTGTAAATGTATATTTGTGGGGTATCCAAAGGAGACCAAAGGATACTATTTCTACCACCCAAAAGAGCGCAAAATTTTTGTTGCTTGATCTGGTGTCTTCTTAGAAAATGAATATTTTCTAAGAAGTACTAGTGGGAGAAAAATAGAACTCGATGAAGTTCTAGAACCACAAGATATACTAGACGAAGGACGGGATGAAGTGCCACAGGAAGTTGTTAAGCATTATGAAGAGGTTACTCCACCACTTGTGGATCAAAGTGAACCACCTCAGGTAGCACAGGAGTTGCGTAGATCTGGGAGAGTACGCCATGAGCCCGACAGATACGGTTATCTCGTGACTCAACATGGTGACGTACTAGTCTACCAGGACGAGTAACCCAGAACCTACGAAAATGCTATATCGAGATCATTTTCGTTAAATGGCTTGAAGCCATGAAATGCGAGATGGACTCCATGTACGAACCAAGTGTGGTCTCTAGTGGAACCACCTGAACGGGTAAAACCTATAGGGTGTAAATGGGTCTTCAAGAAGAAGACTGACATGGATGGCAACGTGCATACTATTAAAGCACAACTGGCTGCCAAAGATTTCAAACAAATTCATGGCATTGACTATGAAGAAACCTTTTCGCCGGTTGCCATGATTAAATCCATCCGAATTATGCTTGCGATTGCTGTATATCATGACTATGAGATTTGGCAAATGGATGTCAAAAATGCTTTCCTGAACGGAAACCTTGAGGAGGATGTGTATATGACATAACCATATGGTTTCGTTCTTGATAGTCAAGCTAATAAGGTATGCAAGTTGCAAAGATCCATTTATGGACTTGAGCAAGCTTCAAGGAGCTAGAACATTCGTTTTGATGAAGCGGTAAAAGAATTCGGTTTTATCAAGAACGAAGATGAGCCTTGTGTTTACAAGAAAGTGAGTGGGGAGGGGCCTTGAGAGCATTCCTAGTGTTGTATGTCGATGACATACTTCGATCGGGAATGATATACCGAACTTGCAGTCGGTAAAGACTTGGTTATCCAAGTGCTTCTCCATGAAGGACTTAGGAGAAGCAGCCTACATCCTTGGTATAAAGATCTATTGTGATAGACCGCGTAGGTTACTTGGCCTAAGTCAGAATGCGTATATTGACAAGGTACTGAAAAGATTCAGTATGGAAGAATCCAAGAAGGGATTTCTTCCGATGTCACACGGTTTTTATTTGTCTATGGAATTTTGTCCTAAAATACAAGATAAGAGAGATAAGATGAAGAGGATCCCATATGCATCAACAATTAGATCCATCATGTATGTCATGCTATGTACTCGGATTAATGTCTCATGTGCTATAAGCACTTGTAGTAGATATCAGTCAGATCCAGGTGACCGTTACTGGATGGTTGTCAAGAATATTCTTAAGTACCTAAAGAGGACTAAGGATATGTTCTTGGTTTATGGAGGGGAAGATGAGCTCACTGTAAAAGGATACAATGATGCTAGTTTCCAAACGGACAAGGATGATTATTGATCGCAATCAGGGTTTGTATTTTGTCTCAATGGCGGTGTAGTAAGCTGGAAGAGCTCCAAGCAAAGCACTGTAGTAGACCCTACAATGGAGGCTAAGTATATTGCATTGTCAGATACGACCGGAGGAAGTCTGGATTAAGAAGTTCATTACTTTTGAACTTGGTGTAGTTCCCACGATTGTTGATCCTATAAACATCTATTGTGACAACAATTGAGCAATTGCTCAAGCCAAGGAACCACGGTCTCATCGGAAGTCCACACATATACTCAGACGATTCCATCTCATCAGAGAGATAGTTGAGAGGAAAAACGTGCAGATTAGTCAAGTGCATACGGACGACAATCTCACAGATCCACTGACAAAGCCTCTGTCGCAGTAAAAGCATGAAAGGCACTTCAGATCATTTGGTATTAAATACATGAATGATTGGCTATAATGCAAGTGGGAGAATGTTAGAGTAGATGCTCTAGAGCTAATCAATTATTGTAGAATTGACTCTTTAAAATAATGTTCATTAATCAATAATAAAAGGCATTTTATTCTATATCGCGTAAATCATTATTATTGCAATATGTATTGATATATGTCCTTAGAATGGTAGAACCGTGACAAGGGTATCAAGTGTTTCAAATCTTGATAGTGAGAACCTGATGAGCACATATGGTGGCCATTTTAGAAAGCGTCCCAGTAGCCCTAGTATTATTCTGAAGTAAGGGCACAGATAATACAATAAGGCTATCATAGTGTTGAACGACCCTGTTGAGAGGCAGTGACTAATCTCACTTGTCAAGGTTGTTTGGTGACAACCTAGTGCAACACATGGGTGCTTGTTGTAGGCGGATATACCATGAACAAGTTCACTAGGCCCTGACCCAGAGGATTCCATATGGATGGTAACCCTAGTGTCTATGGAATAAATCCTCCCCTAACGAATGGTGGTACATGTGATCCTTAGACTGAGATCACCTTGAGCGCCTTGTGCATCGATTGTGCGGTTTGACACTAGCCTAACGCAGTTCTATTCAGAGCTGTCCAATACGGTGGTGATTTGCTGCATCAAGGAGTGTATCAAGACTATGGTGCATTGATAGAGGATTCATCACTCCCGGGTACGGGAGAAGTTATCTCACGGCGTAATTCAGCATATGGCAATGACACTAAAACTGTGGCCATAGTGGGATTGAGTTGTTGCTCTATCTGGATTATAATATAGGTCATTGGTCTAGAAATTGAATACATAATGTCGAGAGTAACCGAAGGTTGACACTATTTCTATGCCTTCGTCTCGTCGAGATAACCTATGATGGAAGGATCAAATTGTACGGTAACCATATCGTTGATAGGTAACTACTTTGCTGAATCCGAATCTATCAAGTGGCCATGATGCCTTGCTAGGGGCTAATCTTGGTCTGTGTTTAGTAAGACGATTAATTGGTGTTAATCGCGATCCTATACACTGCCGGTATGATGAGAAGCCTATGGGTCACACACATAGAAGATAATTTAAGAGCTAAGAAGAAAGAAGGGCGTTTTCATCTTTTTAGGCACAAGGGTTTTTTGGTAATTTCACAGTGCAATTAAATTTCATGAGTAGCCTTTATTTAATTTATTAGAAAAATTAAATAAGTGAAATTACGTTTAAATATGTGTTTGCATATATTTAATTAAATCATCATTATTGTTAAATGTTAATATATATAGATTAAATATATATTAATTGATTTTAATTGAAGATAATGATGAAATAAAATAAATATCTAATTGGGAGTGTTTGGTAACATGGGGTGTTTGGGTTGGAGCCCAAGCCCACTCCATATGGGAATAGGGCATTAAAATTATAAAAGAAAAGGTTTTAGTTGGAAAATCAGAGAGAGACTTTTCATTCATTCATTCTTTCATTTAAAAGGAGAATACATAGCCCCAAAACACTCTTACTCTCACGCCAGTTTTGCTTTTGCAAAGAATCAAAGTTCTTCTTTGATTTTTCTTCTTGTTTCTTAAGGCTAAGGAGGATCTAGCAAATCCCTCCTTAGTTCCTTGCTATTGTCTTCGTGTGGACTTCGTTGGTTCGATCCTACACTTGGGTCGATAGCAAAATACGTTCAGAGACAACTTGGAGGAGCCTCCAAACGTGCGTAAGATTATTGAACCTTGAATCTGATTTTCTGCAGATTTAATTTATATACTGTATAAACTGTGATATTATACTCGGATCTTGGTTCTAAGGAACAATCCATGTCATTTATGTTTTTGTTTTCCGCTGCGTAACTGGGTCAATCACTAACAAATCCATTGATAGTTCTACGAATTATCTTCATGTGGACGATGTCAGTGTGATTCTACTTTGAATTGGGAGTGAGATCAAATCAAAGACATTGAAGGAGCCTCCAACAAATATCTCTGACTTCACTAACGAACACTGTTCACGGGTTACTATTCACTAACACTATTCACTAGATACTACTCACCGAAATTGTTCACTGGATACTATTCACCGACACTGTTGGAGCCCATGGCTATTCGTTATTAGAATAGGGTTTTAATTGTTTCACTATATAAGTGCAACTTAAATTAAAACAAAATATCATTATCCATTTCAATTAAAAACCCTGGCCACCCTCTCTCTCTCTCTTTCTCACGTTACGCTCTTGAGTAAAAAGAAGGTTTTTTCTTGATTCTTGAAGCCCTTGATTATTCTAGCAAAATAATCAAGGGTTCTGCGGATTGTCTTCATGTGAGGATCTAGCAAATCCCTTGATAGTTCTACAGATTATCTTCGTGTGAGCGACATGAGTGCGATTCTACTTTGAATTGGGAGCGAGATCAAATTAGAGACATTGAAGGAGCCTCAAAACATTGGTAATGTATTCCAAATCCTTGTATGGGTTAGACTTTTTGATTTATCAGATTTTGTTTGCACTGTTTTTCGTTTATAAAAATCAAGATGTTATAATCTTTGTTCGGATTTTTGGGTCTTTAATGTGATGATCAAGATGTTATAATCTTTGCTCGTATATTCTTGCTTTTTCTACTGAATGAATCTGTTCACTCACTTATAATGGTATCAGAGCCTCAGGTACCAGATTATAATGTTTAATCGATGATTGATAACATGTTGATACATAAATTTGTTTTTTTTAAAATCTATAAAATTATGTTAATTACATGATTTCAATGTGTAATTGAATTAATAATGTGTTGATTGAATGATGTATTGGTTGGTTGGTTGGTGTCCCGGTCGAATGGTTGTGCATTTGATTCGATTTGGATCTGTATCATTACGTGAAAAATTGCAAAAAGCATCACTGTGTGATTCAAAGTTTAACGGCGTTTGCCGCGGTGAAATAAAACTTTGCCACAGCAATAGGCCCGAAGTAAATCTTGTCGCAGCGAAACACATCTTCGCCATGGCCTCGTGCTGAAAAGTAGATCACGCCGCACAAATAAATCTTCGCCACGACACAAGACTCTTTGCAACATTTTGTGTTTTCTGGAAGTTTACGGCGTTTGTCGCAGCGAAATAAAACTTCGCCGCAGCGACTATGTGTATGTGAACTTCATCCGTTCCCTTTTTGCTTTTTGTTTTTCGTACAAGGGCTAAATTGCAGCTTTTAAACCTTTAAAACCAATATTCATTCTACAAATTTAAGAGGGTAACTTGATATTTCAACACACCCTATTCAAAAATTGATTGTTTTTTAATGTTTGCAATGTTCTTATTTGATAATTGAATGGTGCCCGGTGCATGAGCCTTAGACCTATTGTTTATTGTTTATTGGGTTTGTTTGTAATTTTATAAAGAAATAGGACATGTGTGTCCTGCCTCTCTCTCTAATATCTCGATGTATTTCTTCTTGTCATCTCACTCCCCTCGTATGTAACACGATGTTTCTATTTTATTGATGTAAATTAGAATAGGATTTTTGTAATAAAATTCTTTGTAATGATCGTGAAGAAGAAACGAAGGAGCTATGAAAAGGAATAACTTGAAGACCCAAGATTAACTTTTAAACCCTAGGTTGACCTACCGATTCCTCTAGGCTCGAGGAAATCGATTTTAGTGGGCCATGTACCGGCACGTTTAATTTTTTTGTTTAGAATGCATGCTAAGGTTGAATGTTCAATAACATGCCAAACAATGTCATTCTAACAAAGATAATAATCTAGTGAGACATTAAATAAAAACCCTCAACTTAAGTATATTAAGTCACATATGTTTTCCATGACCATGGTTTTAATCAAACCACTGTTCGTCGGAACCTTGTCACCAAAGCGAAGGGTACACTTCTACCAGTGGGAGGTTAAAATTCATTGGAGTTTTCCTTAATGGTGATGGGTTGACTGAAAATGACAGTTTTGCTTGTTCGCCAAAGCGAAGGTTGATAAACACGTCATAGGCATAGTAGAGTAGTACACATGTTTTGTGTACGTGGCGACATGTAGTGTCCACTCTACTGATACTGAGAATCACACTTGAGGACAATGGCTTCGGTCATCGTATTGTGTGATTGGCTTGTTGGCTTACTCCACATTTGGGGTTGGTAGTGGGAGCTATCAACTAGTGTGGATTAAGTTTGTTGGCTTACTTAATCAACCCATTTTGGCTTGTTCGCCAAAGTGAAGGTTTGAAATGGGATAGATGGGATCTCAATCCACTAGTAAAGCCAACGAGCTTTCCCGAGTTAATAGTAATGGCTATTGGCTTGAGGAAAATAGCGGAAGCGATTATTTAATAAAAGGCCTTATTAAATAATGAAAATAAACATGATAATAACTTTACTTTTCTGTATTGTAGATTCATTTAATAATGAGCAACATCAACCTACGATCGATAATCGAGAAAGAAAACAAGCTAGATGGATCTAATTGCTCGGACTGGTATCGAAATCTTTGGATTATACTGAAGTCCGAAAAGAAATTATATATCTTGACAAGCCTTATTTGGCTGAGCCTGATCCTGATGCCACTTAAGAAGTAAAGGAAACTTACCAAAGGTTCTTTGACAATTCTGATACTGTTCAATGCCTTATGTTAGCATCGATGAACCTGAGCTACAAAAGCAGCTTGAGAATATGGAAGCTGCTGCCATAATTCTACACCTCAAAGAGCTTTCAAAGGAAATGCTTGACATGAGAGGTACAAGGTGTCGAGTGCATTGTTTAGAAGTCGCATGATTGAGGGAGCCTAGGTTGGTCCTCATGGGCTCAAGATGATTGGGTACATAGAGAGGCTTGAGACTTTGGGATTTGGGTTAGATATAGAATTACAGGTGGATTTAATTCTACAATCCTTACCTGATACTTTTTCATTGTTCATAATGAACTTCAATATGAACACCATGATGAAACCTCTGTCAAAGCTTCTAAATATGTTGAGGACTGTAGAGCAGGACATGAAAAAGTCCAAGCCTGTTTTACTAGTTGTTGCCAGTAAAGGAAAGGGTAAGGGCAAGGGAAAGGCCAAGGCCAATCCCGAGCCCATGCTGAAAGCACAAGATGTTCTCAAGCCTGAGAGCGACATTGGAAAAGGTGGGGAGGTAATCTGCTTCTATTCTGGCAAGCCTGGCCATTGGAAGAAACATTGCAAGGCTTTCCTCGCAAATAAGAAGAAGTCAGATGCTTTGACTTCAGGTATGTACATGATTGAGATTAACTTCTCTCCTTCAACATGTTGGGTCATTGACACAGGGTGTGGTACTCACATTTGTATTGATGTGTAGGGACTAAGGTAGAGTAGATTGCTCGCCAAGGGAGAAGTGGACCTACGAGTTGGAAATGGAGCACATGTGGCTGCATTAGCTGTAGGGACTTACTGTTTATCTTTGCCTACGGGCTTGTTGTTGGAACTACATAACTATTATCACGTACCTTCTATTTCTAGAAATATTATTTCAGTATCCACTTTGGATAATATGAGGTATCATTTTGAGATATCTAATGGATTGTTATCCTTTAGTTTGAATGGTATTCTATTTGGAGTTGCAAGGTTATATAATGGGTTATATGTTCTTGATTTAAACAATAAAGATATTCTCAATGTTGAAACCAAGAAAGCTAAACATAGCGATCAAAACCAGACATATCTCTGGCATTGTAGATTGGGTTATGTAAATTAGACCCGCATTGCAAAACTTCAAAGGGATGGGGTTTTGGACCCTTTTGACTTCCAATCATTTGAGGTATGCGAGTCATGCCTTTAAAGCAAGATGACCAAGTCACCTTTCACAGGACAAAGTGAAAGGGCTATTGAACTATTACGGATCATCCATGTGATGTATGTGGTCCACTAACAGTTGAAGCCAAAGGTGGATATTCCTACTTCATCACATTTACTGATGATTTCAGTAAATATGGTTATGTCTACCTCATGAGACATAAATTTGAAGCCTTTGATAAGTTCAAAGAATTTAGGAATGAAGTACATGATATGTTGGGCAAAAGTATTAAGGCTCTTTAGTCGGATCGAGAAGGTGAATACTTGAGCTCAGGGTTTTCTGAATACCTGAAGGAGTGTGAGATAGTATCACAACTCACCCCTCCATATACACCTCAGCACAATGTTGTGTCTGAAAGGAGAAATAGAACCTGACTTGACATGGTTAGGTCCATGATGAGTTTTTGTGATCTACCTGCATCATTCTAGGGTTATGACCTAGAGACTACGACTCATGCACTAAATCATGTGTCTTCAAAGTCTATAGATAAGACTCCATATGAACTATGGAATGGGCGAAAGTCCAACTTATCTTATCTAAGGATTTGTGGTTGTGAAGCTTATGTCAAGAAATTGACTTCGAACAAGCTGGCCCAAAATCTGAGAGATGCATTTTTGTGGGGTATCCTAGGGAAACCAAAGGGTACTATTTCTACCACCTAGAAGAGTGCAAAATTTTTGTCGCTCGTACTAGTGTCTTCCTAGAAAATGAATTTTTCCTTAGAAGTACTAGTGGGAGAAAAATAGAACTCGATGAAATTCTAGAACCGCAAGATATATTAGACCAAGGATGGGAAGGTGTGCCACAAGAAGTGGTTGAACATTGTAAGGAGGTTACTCCACAATCCATGGATCAAAGTGAACCACCTCAAGTAGTATAAGAGCTACGTAGATCTGGGAGAGTACGCCATAAGCTTGAGAGATACGGTTATCTTGTGACTCAACATGGTGACGTACTAGTTTACCAAGACGATGAACCCAGAACCTACGAAGACGCTATATCGGATCCAGATTCTGTTAAATGGCTTGAAGCCATGAAATCTGAGATGGACTTCACGTACCAGAACTAAGTATGGTATCTGGTGGAACCACCCGAAGCGGTAAAACCCATAGGGTGCAAATAGGTCTTCAAGAAGAAGACTGACATGGATGACAAGGTGCACACTTATAAGGCACGATTGGTTGCCAAAGTTTCAAACAAATTCATGGTATTGACTATGAAGAAACCTTTTTGTCGATTGCCATGATCAAATCTATCCGGATTATGGTTGCGATTGCTACATATCATGACTATGAAATTTGGCAAATGGATTTCAAAGCAGCTTTCTTGAATGGAAACCTTGAAGAGGATGTGTATATGACACAACTTGATGGTTTTGTTCTTGATAGTCAAGCTGATAAGGCATGCAAGTTGCAGAGGTCCATTTATGGACTCAAGAACGAGTTGATAAAGAGCTAGAACATTTGTTTCGATGAAGCTGTAAAAGAATTCGATTTTATCAAGAACAAAGATGAGCCATGTGTTTACAAGAAAGTGAGTGAGAGCATAATGGCATTCCTGGTGTTGTATGTCGATGACATACTTCTAATCGAGAATGATATACTAAACTTGCAGTCAGTAAAGACTTGGTTATCCAAGTGCTTCTCCATGAAGGACTTAGGAGAAGCAGCCTACATCCTTGGAATAAAGATCTACCGAGATAGATCACATAAGTTGATTGCCCTAAGTCAGAGTACATACATTGACAAGGTACTGAAGAGATTTAGTATAGAAGAATCCAAGAAGGGATTTCTTCTGATGTCACATGATATCTATCTCTCTAAGGATATGTGTCCTAAAACACACGATGAGAGAGATAGAATGAAGAGGATCCCATATGCGTCAACAATTGGATCCATCATGTATGCCATGTTGTGTACTTGGATTGATGTCTCATGTATGTTAAGCACTTGTAGTAGATATCAATCGAATCCAAGTAAGCGTCACTGGATAGCTATCAAGAACATCCTTAAGTATCTAAAGAGGACTAAGGACATGTTCTTGGTTTATAGAGGGGAAGATGAGCTCACTATAAGAGGATACAGTGATGTTAGTTTCCAAACGGATAAAAATGATTATTGATCGCAATCAGGGTTTGTATTTTTTCTCAATGTGGGTGCAGTGAGCTGGAAGAGCTCCAAGCAAAGCATTGTAGCGAACTCTACAATGAAGGCTGGGTATATTGCATTATTCGATGCGACCAAAGAGGTAGTCTGGATTAAGAAGTTCGTCACTAAACTTGGTGTGGTCTCTACGATTGTTGATCCAATAGATGTCTATTACGACAACAATGGAGCAATAGCTCAAGTAAAGGAACCACGTTCTCACCAGAAGTCCAAACACATACTCAGGCATTTTCATCTCATCAGAGAAATGATTGAGAGGAAAGATGTACATATCAGTAAAGTGCATACTGATGACAATCTCGCCGGTCCATTGACAAAGCCTCTGTCACAGCAGAAACATGAAAAACACTTAAGGTCATTCGGTATTAAATACATGAATGATTGGCTATAGTGCAAGTGGGAGATTGTTAGAGTAGGTGCCCTAAAGCAAATCAATAATTCCAAAATTGACTCTATAATAAATGTTTATTTATCAATAAAAGGCATATTCTTCTATATCGTGTAAATCATAGTTATATATATTGATATATGTCCTTAGGATGGTAGAACCGTGACGAGGGTATCAAGTATTTCAAATCTTGATAGTGAGAACCCTATGATCACATATGGTGGCCATTCTAAAAACGTCTATAGCCCCAGTATTATTTTGACCAAGGACACAGATAATATGGTAAGGCTATCATAGTGTTGAATGACCCTGTCGAAAGGCAGTGACTGATCCCACTTGTCAAGGTTGTTTGCCGACAACTTGGTGCAACGCATAGGTGCTTGCTAGAGGCAAGTTCACTGGACAGACCCACCAAAGGATTCCATATGGATGGTAACCCCAGTGTCTATGGAATAAATCCTCTAACGGATGGTGGTGCATGTGATCCTTACACTTGAGATCACCGGAGCACCTTGTGCACCAATTGGTGTAGTTTGACACTAGCCTAACGTAGTTCTATTTAGAGTTATCAATATGGTAGTGATTGGATACATTAAGAAGTGTATCGAGACTATGGTGGATCGACAAAGGATTCATCACTCCTAGGTATGGGAGAAGTTATCTCACTGGGTAATTCAGTAAATGGCAATGACACTAAATCGGTGGCCTTAATGGGATTAAGTTGTTGCTCAATCCAATTTATAATTACGGTTATTGGTCTAGTAATAGAATACAAACATATTGAGAATATCTGAGGTTGACACTATTTCTGTACCTCAGCCTCGATGAGATAACGGATGATGAAGGGAATTGATAGCACGATAACCATACTGTTGATAGGCTGCGATTTCGCTAAATCCGAATCTATCGGGTGGCCATGATGCCTTGCTATGGGCCAATCTTGGTCTGTGTGTAGTGAGACAATTAATTGGAGTTAATCGCAATACTACTCACTGCTGATATGATAAAGAGCCTACGGGTCACACATTTAGAAGATAATTTAAGAATCGTTTTTGTGAAAGGGGTATTTTCATCTTTTATGACAAAAAGGTATTTTGGTAATCTCACGGTGCAATTTAATTTGCTGAGGTTGTTGCTTGTATTTAATTTTAATATTAAAATTAAAATTAGTGAGATTATATTTAAATATATTTGCGCATGTATTTAAATAGATTATTATTAATAATTAAATGTTAATATAAGTGCACTATATAAGTGCAACTTAAATTAAAACAAAATATCAGTATTCAATAATTAAAACCCCAGCCACCCTTTTACTCTCTCTCTCACGCTCCACTCATTGATTGAAGAGAAATATTCTTTCTCTTTTTGACTCATTAAAAAAACCTTGATTCTTGAAGCCATCAAGAGGATCTAACAAATCCCTTGATAATTCTACGGATTATCTTCGTGTGGACGACGTGAGTACGATTCTACTTTGAATCGGGAGCCATATCAAATCAGAGACATTGAAGGAGCCTCCAAACATTGGTAATGTATTCTGAATCGTTGTATAGGTTAGACTTTTGATTTATAGATATTTTTGTTTACACTGTTTTCGTTTATAAAAATCAAGATGTTATAATTTTTGCCTGGAATTTTGGGTCTTTAATGTGATGATCAGATTCGTTTTGTTTTATATTCTTGCTTTTTCCACTGTGCAAATCTGTTCACTCACTTACATAAGGCTAGCCTGGCTGCAGGTAGATAATACAAAAATGAAACTAATAGACCAAGGCTTTTGTCCACTCCTTTGCATCAAATAAAAAATCTCTATACCTTCTTTAGCCTTTCCTGTTAGGAAACGATCAAGTCATGGCAGCGGAAATAAAAATTATAAACAACATGGATCATTCCTTAGAACCAAGATCGGGGCACAAATTTAACAATTTATACATTAAATACAAATCTGCAGGAAATCAATTTTAAAGTTAAGAAACCATGCGCATGTTTAGAGGCTCCTCCAACTTATCTCTGAATGGGTTTCGCTGCCGATCCAAGGGTAGAATTGAACCACCGTTAGTCCACACAAAGATAACTCCAAGGAACTAAAGAGGGATTTACTAGATCCTCTTTAGCCTTAAGAACCAAGAACAAAATCAAAAATACAATTTTGATTCAAGCATATGTGAAGTGGCGTGGAAGAGAGAAAAGGGGGCTGGGGTTTTTATCAAAATGATTGAAATGAATTACTTAATTAATTTCACAAAGTGTTGCACTTACATAGTGCACACTTTGCCCTATTCCGTCATGGAATAGGCTTGGGCACCAATCCAAACAACCCCTATGTCCAAACAGCCCCATTTAGATATTTTAATTATTATTATTATATAAATTAAATTAAATTAATATATATTTATCATATATTAACATTTAACAATAATAATAATTCATTTAAATATATGCGAACACATATCTAAATATAATTTCACTTATTTAATTTTATTAACAAATTAAATAAAGGATGTGACCTCAGCAAATTTAATTGCACTATGAAATTACCAAAATACCCTTTCATCTAAAAAGACGAAAACGCCCTTCTTATAAACTAGCTCTTAAATTATCTTCTATGTGTGTGACCCGTAGGCTCCTCATCATACCAGTAGTGTGTAGTATCGTGATTAACACCAATTAATCGTCTCATTACACACAGACCAAGATTGGCCAATAGCAAGACATCATGGCCCCCCGATAGATTCGGATTAGCGAAGCAGCTACCTTGTCAATGATATGGTTATCGTACAATCCAATCCTTTCATCATCCGTTATCTCAACGAGACCGGGGCATAGAAATAATGTCAATCTCGGTTACTCTCGATATTATGTGTTCAGTTATTAGACCAATGGCCTAAATTATAAACTAGATAGAGCAACAACTCAATCCCACTGTGGCCACAGTTTTAGTGTCATTGCCATTTACTGAATTGCACTATGAGATAACTTCCCCCATACCCGGGAGTGATGAATCCTCTGTCGATCCACCATAGTCTTGATACACTACTTGATGCAGCCAATCACTACCGTATTAATAGCTTTGAATAGAACTGCGTTGGGCTAGTGTCAAACTACACTAATCGATGCACAAGGCGCTCCAGTGATCTCAAGTCTAAGGATCACATGCACCACCATTCGTTAGAGGATTTGTTCCATAGACACTGGGGTTACCATCCATATGGAATCCTCTGGTGGGTCAATCCAGTGAACTTGCCTACAGCAAGCACCCATGTGTTGCACCAGGTTATCACCAAACAAACTTGACAAGTGAAATCAGTCACTGCCTTTTGATAGGGTCGTTCTTCACTATGATAGCCTTATCGTATTATCTGTGCCCTTACTTTAGAATAATACTAGGGCTACAGACATTTCTAGAATGGCCACCATATGTGTTCATAGGGTTCTCACTATCAAGACTTGAAACACTTGATACCCTCGACATAGTTCTACAATTCTAAGGACATATATCAATACATACAATGATGATTTACGCGATATAGAATAAAATGCATTTTATTGATCAATGAACATTATTACAAAGAGTCAATTCTATAATAATTGATTGGCTCTAGGGCACCTACTCTAACATTTCCAGCATAGCATATCCACTCATTATAGCGGTCCAACAAACCAAGGTTTTCGATGGCATCCTATCTAAACAAAGTCATGACGTTTAAATCCTTCCACACTTTGCATACATATCAATTAGTGCCCCAGACACGTTTATAGCATTAGATATTCCTCTTCTGATAGAAAAGCAATGAGCCACCTTCTTGAGCAATAATGATGCAATACTTCCACAAGCTGATAGCAAGCAAGTTATTGTAACATTGTCTGGCTTCATCCCCGCTATCTACGTCTCTCTAAAAAGTTCCAATGCCTCAATACCTTTCCCATTTTGTGAGCAACCATAAATCATTGACGTCAAAGACACAACATTTTGTTCCACTCCTCGGCTTTGGAATTGCCTAAAGACCTCCAGTGCTTTGTCAACAAGACCGTTCCTGTAGAGACCTGTAACTCCCACATCAAGGTACGTAGCTTTATTCATGCCCTAATACCCTTAGTTGAATTTTGTTAAAGTTATCTTGAACAAGTGTGAAGAATATTCTTTAAAATGTTATTAGGGGTAAAATGGTCATTTCACTCATATTTAGATGAAAGAGTGGGGAGTGAAAAGAAATAGAATAATATGGAGAAGATAATAAAAATGAGGGTATTCTTGTAATTGACTAAAGGACATAGATGGAATTTTTAGAAAGTGCAAGGGTAAAATGGGAAACTATATATACATTATTATGTAATAAGAGTTCAAGAGGAGAAACCCTAGCCACTCTACCCATCCAGTCATGACATTTCTCTACCCAAATTCTCTCAAATTTCTTCACTAAATTTCCAAGGAAATTCATAGGATTTTGGCTAGATTTTGATAGATTTTCAATCATAAGCTTCCAAAGGTAAGATTCTTGCGCCAAGAAGTGAGATTAAATTTTAAAGTTTTGAATTCTTATGGTTGTATATGCTTAGGGTTTAAGAGGAAAGGGAATTCTACCAAAGAGAGATTATAGTGTTGGAGTTGCTTAAATTCAAGGTAAGTAAATCCAACTTTAGCCTTGATTTAATCACAAGTTGTATAGAGAAATTTATTTTATGTTGTATGTGTGTTTCGATGATGAGGATTGTGGATTTAAATTGAGGTTGTTTGATATGTGAATCTCATGGCCATGAGAAGTGAATTATTAATATGTGATGAGAATTGATTTATTCATGTGTGATGAGAATTGATGTATTTGTATGTGTTAAGTTGATGGAATTTTGGATGAAAAATGAAAGCATGGATGCGGAAAGGTGGAGGATGAATTTCAGCTAGGTTGATGGTTGGCTTTAGGGAGTTCTTACTCCTATTTTGGTGGCTTGAGAAAGATGTGGAAGTGTAGCCAACTTAGTATTTGCATGTGCATATGAATTGTTTGATGAAAATCCTAAGAGAAAACATATTACCATGGTTGCCTTGTCAAATCTGTGGCATTCTGAGTGATTCTTGAGCATCTTACACATCGAACTGGTTTGAGACATAAACATAAAAGTTGTATCCCTTTCTCTAAGCTTTAAAATGAGACCAAGATCATAGCAATCCAATGTGTATAACTCAAGATATGCCTCCTTGAATATGACCTATGCAGAATGACTACCTCAAAAGTGATTCCAATTTATTAGTTTATTTTTAGTCTAATAATCTATGATTGATTTCAAGTATGGGAATATTGTTGGTAGAGAATACTAGTTCCCTAATGATATCTTTATATGCCATAATGCATTCTCACATTCTCACATTTGCATTTAAAAAGAATAGCAAAGAATGAGCATATTTTCATGCACATACACATGTATGAGAACATTAAAGAATAAAGAGAAAGAAAGAAAAGAAATAAATTGTAGAATCATCCTCTAAAGAATATAATTAAAGAAGTTCAAATCTGAAATTTTATTTAAAGAAATGTAAAAAGATAAGAGAAGAGAAGGTTGTTGCGATGGGGAACCAGTGAGTGACCGAGAAGAAGAATAGCCCACATGCACGCCGCCTTTAGTGAGTCGCCTCAGAATAAGAAAGAAGAATTTGTATAGTCCGTTAGAAGTGCATGTGGATGAGGACTGTACCTAGCATAGCATACCTACATGCACGCCGCCTTTAGTGAGCGGCCTCAAAATAAGAGAGAAGAATTTGTACAGTCTGGTAGAAGTGCATGTGGATGAGGACTGTACCCACTCACATGGCCAGGGTTTCGAATCCATGCCTCAACCGAGTCTAATCGGCAAACAAGAATAGAAAAGAAAGAAAGAATAGAACAACAAGAAAAACGAAAAAGAAATAAGAGAAACAGAAAAAGAAAGAAACGCAAAAAAAAGAAAGAAAACAGAGTAAGAAAATAGAAAAACAGAAAAGAAAAGAAAATGCATAGAAAAAGTTTATGCATTTGTGCATATGCATCATGTCATTTCTACTATCTCGAGTTAGTTTCCCTATTTGTGCTTACATATCAGTAAATGAGAAACTAGAATCTTATAAAGGGTTGAGAAGAATTAAGAAGTTTGGTGTAAGGAACGAAAATCCAGGATCTAAGTAACGGAGAAAGAATAGAAGTATTGTGGGTTTACTTACTGAGCAATTAGTGCTCACCCTGTTGATTTCACTATTTTTGCAGGTAGTAGATGAGATGCAGTCAGATCGAACATCAAGGAGCGGAGGAGAAAGGCAACTCTGTTTGACTGTATTTTGAGTTTATTTTTGTGACTATGGTACTTGATGTAGAGATTTGTATATAAACGTAATGTTATTTTTGGGCCCACTATCTTATACTTATGTACATATATGTTTTCTATAACATATTTAGTGATTTCATATTATATTTTCCCAAAGTATACTAGCTAGAGAGAGTTATTACAAGACTCGTAACAAAAGCATTGCAAGCACCTACATCCAAATTTTCCATCTCATGAAACACTTTGGACATATTCCATGTACGCGCACAATTTTCGTACATATCATAAAGTGAAGTATTGACGCACTTGTTCTCCAATAAACCCTTCTTAATCACAAAACCATGATTCTAAATCCTAAGTTTGGGATTCTCCAAGTCATCCATAACAGAAAGAACACTAGAAACACTATGCTTCTCAAACGTAAATCATTCAAAATGCATCCTTTGAAACAAAAGAACTGCCTCTTCATAATGTCCACTATGATTAAACCCTGCAATCATACCATTCCAAGACAACACATTGGATTCCACTCTTAAACGACCCATCTCTTTAAAGAGTTTTTTTTTTTTTTTTTTTTGCTACATCCACACACCCTTGTTGTGCGTAACCCGTAAGAAGAGCACTAAAAGTTTTCACATCTGGTTGGGCCAATCTTTCAAACACTTTGTGAGCGTCCCTAATGCTCTGACATTTTATGAACATATAAATCAAAGAAGACTGAACAAACAAATCTAAATAAAACCCGTATACAAACACCATTGCATAAACTTGTTTTCCAGTTTCCAATGACAACAATCTAGTGCAAGCCTTAAGAATATTAGGCAATAACTAAGTATTAGGTGCCAGACCGTGAGAGAGCATTTGAGCAATACACGTAGTGATTGAGTAAAAGGATTTTGTTTTGAGTAGGCGTAGATAAGAGTAGAGTAAGAAAAGGTTGTCGGCACAAGAGTCGAAGAAAGGATTTCATTTGCGTCATCAAAGTCTTGGTGATTTGTATATTAAGATAGAAGTTTTGTTGCGAGATATTTGTCATTAGAGACATTGGTTTTGAGAATGTGAGCATGCGTTTGTTGTGTCTGTGATAGAGATGATTTAAGTGAGTTGAGGTATGAATGATTGAAAGTTGAATGTTTTCGAAGAGTGGAAGAGCTTATTTAATCATGTTCATCATTCATTACAGCCTTTATTTTCAAGCGCATGGGAAGATTATATTAGAGGAGTTTGATTTATTCATGCAATGGTAAGTTAAGTTTGCCTCAAAAGCAAGAAAATAGAAAAAGGTACCGTACAATTTAGTTAATTAAACAAATAAAAGCCAATATTTATTTTAACTATAAATAAAACCTTTTTTTCTCACCCACCATTCCGGCGAAGAGAAGTCAAGAGAAAAGAAAGGAAAAAGTATGTAGAAAGTAAATCGTGCAACTCTAATATTACAACAAGTTTTGGTGTTGTTTTTCTTTTTGAATAATTTACCTAAATGGAGCATTCAGGCCCAGTCACTGCTATCAACAGAGTACAATGGTTTTGTGTAAAAGAGTTGGCCAATTGACTCTTCTTCTACCCGGTCTGTCCCGAAATGTGTGGCCATCTCTCAAACAAGCCATTGAACACTACGTCCCTCCCATTTCCTTTGTCGTCAGTATCTCTTTTCTTATTTCTTTATCTTTCTTTGTTATAAAATCTTTCAATTTCATGATGCCTTGTTGAATTTTCGTGGTTCGATCATGTAAACAAAAACCTTAGAATAATGCTTATTAGATCTTTCCCAATGTGAGGGTTTTGGCATTACAATTAGTTTTCTTTATGGAAATTTGTATATTTTTTTTATTGTTCTATGTGAACTTATATTGGTTTATATTTATGTTTTTTTAATATGTATTTATGTTGAATTAAAATTGCAATTATTTATATCTATGATAGTTGGAGATTAGAATTTTGGATGATGATTGTTGACACAGGTAACTTTTGATTCCAAGTCTAATATACAATTATTATTGATATAATTAATTAAGAAAATAAATGCAAGTTCTTAGCATTGAATAACATGCATTATCATATATGTATATATATTTTTTTAGAAATGGAATATGCATCTAAGAACATTGTCGCCGAACTAAATAAAGGGAAAAAATTTAACAGCGCAAATTATGAGATATGGAGCATGAAAATCCAATATGTCCGTAATATCTCTTTCTAGCTAGTATACTTTCGGAAAATATAATAAAAAATCACTAAATATGATATAAGAAACATATAAGTATAAGATAATGGGCCCAAAATTTTTCTTTATTTTCAATAAAAAATCCTCTACATAAGGTAAAAAGTTATATACATAAGCTCAAAATATAACTGGACAGTCATGCCATTCTCTCCTGCTTCTTGATGTTCCCTCCGACCGATTCCCACCTACTACCTACAAAAACAGTGAAATTAACGGAGTGAGCACTAATTGCTCAGTAAGTAAATCCCATATGCAGCTCTTCTTCCTCCGTTACTTGTATTCTAAATTTCTTTCCTTACATCAAACTTCTCTATTCTTTTTTGCACTTTCTAATATTCTTGTTTCTCACTTACTGATATAAGTACAAACAGAAAAACTAATTCTGAATAATAGATATGGCATAATGCATATGTACAAATGCATGAGAGATGCATTTTCTTTTCTGTTTTTCTATTTATTTATTCTGTTTTCTCTCTCTTTTTCTATGTTTCTTTCTTTGTTTCTGTTTCTCTTCTTTCTTTCTTTCTTTCTTTCGTTCTTTCTTTCTGTTCTTTCTTTTCTCTCTATTCTTTCTTTTCTTTCTTTTTATGTTCTTTCTTCGCTTTGTTATTCTTTCTTCTTTTCTATTCTTTCTTTATTTTTCTATTCTTTTCTTTCTCTCTTCTTTTCTATTCTTTTCTTGTTTGCCGATCGGACTCGGTTGAGGCATGGATTCGAAACCCTGGCCATGTGAGTGAGTACAGTCCTCATCTACATGCACTTCTTACGGACTGTACAAATTCTTCTTTCTTCTTCTTAGGACGCTCACTGATGGCGGCGTGCATGTAGGTATGTTCTTCTGGGTATAGTCCTCATCCACATGCACTCTTACGGACTGTACAAATTCTCCTTTCTTATTCTTAGGCTGCTCACTGAAGGCGGCGTGCACTTCTTGTCACTCACGGGTTCCCCTTCGTAACAACCTTCTTTTCTCTTATCTTTCTTTTAGAAATTAATATTCAACTTCTTTTCTTTTCTTTTCTTTTCTTTAGTAATTTTCTTTCTTTCCCTTTGTTCTTTAGTGTGCTTATATACATGTATGCATGTAGATGGGCTTTTTCTTGTTATTCTTCTAAATTCAAATGCAAGAATGCAATATGACATGTAAACATGTCATTCTCTACTTTCTCTACCATTCACAAACTCATCTCAAGATAATATGTTGTCATAATCATACATCCACTTCACTTTGAAATTTCATCAAACAAGTGGTATGCACAAACAAGCACTAAATTAGCTACACTTCTATCTCTTTTTCTAGCTGCCAAAATTTGGAGCACAATTCTCTAAAAATCAACTTCAAACCTGGCCAGGAAATTCACGCTTCAAAATTCTATCCCAACTCTTTCATAACTTCTTCAAACTTCCACCAATTCATCTCATACTAAACACTATTTCTCATGGTGGAATTCTAACCAACACTCAACATCAATTCCATCAACAATTCTCAACATTCAAGCACATAAATGTATATAAAAATTTCTCTACACAATTCTTGCTCAACTCATGACTAGGGTTGGATTTACTTACCTTGAACTTGAGTAGTTCAACACTAGAATCTCTCTCTTTGGTAGACTTTCTCTTCCTCTTAAACCCTAAGCATATAAATCATAAGAATTCAACACTTTAAAAATTTAATCTCACTTCTTGGTGTAAAAATCTTACCTTGGATGCTTAGGATTGAAATTCTACCAAAATCCTATGAATTCCTTGGAAATTGGTTGGAGAAAATTGAGAGAATTGGGGATGAAGATGGCAAGTGAGGAAGTAGAGAATGGTAGGGTTTCAATTCTTGAACCCTTAATATCACATAATATTACTTATACTTTCCCATTTTGCCCTTGTAATTTCTATGAAATTCCATCTTTGCCCTTTATTCAATTACAATAATACCCTCATCTCCGTTGTATTCTCCATGAAATTATATTACTTTTCACTCCCCACATTCTCAACTAATTATGGGTGGAATGACTATTTTGCCCTTGATAAGGTTTCCAGAATTTTCTCAAAAATTCCAACAAATTCTTTGCCCCGGCGAAAATTTTTCTTCGCCTCGGCAAGACATTCCAGAGCATACATTGCCATGGCGAACTTCTTTCCTTGCTTCGGCGAAGTCTGTAATTCTAATTTTTCAATCTTTCACCTTGAAATAAGTAAAACTAAGGGCATTAAAACATAAATAACGTACCTCAATGTGGGTGTTACAATGTCTTGGAAGAATAGGAGGTTCTTGAAGCTCTTAGTGTAGGTGCCCTAGAGCCAATCCAATTTTAGTAATTGACTCTTCGTAAAAACATGTTGACATTAATAAAAGGCAATTTATTTATATCATTGAGTTTATATTTATATATACATACTACTATATGTTTGTAGAATGGTGGAATCGTGACGAGGGTATCAAGTGTTTTAAATTTTGATTGTGAGGACTTTATGATCACATAAGATGGTCATTCTAGAATTGTTCATAGACTCAGTATATTCTGAAGTAAGGGCACATATAATACAATAAGACTATCATAGCGTTGAATGACCCTTGACAGACATACAAAGTTTAATCCTTCGCAAGTACACAAGTCGCAATCATAGCATAGTGCACAAGTAAGGGTTGATCCCATAGAGACTGGAGATGCTCTTACGATCCTAGTAACTATGCCTTGATAAATCAAAACAACAAGAATTGAAATAAAGAAAACATATAAATGACATTAAAGTAAATCTAAATCTAACTATCTACAAAGAATCCCAGGGCTCTAACTCCATCATAATTATCAGGCTATGCGTTCATCATCAAACTATCGTTCTCCCCACTCCATTCTAGGGTTCATACATCATCAAGTTCAACCTAGTACTTTCATCATTAAAACTAGCTAGTGGCGTGTAGCCTAGTCTAAACAACGAAGGAACCAATTCACATAGACACAATCATCCATTCACAGAGCTAATCAAGATAGGCATGGCGTCTCTCGTTTCTAAGGTATTACCGTGGCCATTCGGAATAACCTAGTGTTTCCATAAACTAAACTAGCTAGTGGCGTATAGCCTAGTCTAGTAACGAAAACCCATTAAGCACAAGACGATCTTAAAGACAATAACCAATCTATACTCTAGCAGGGTTACAAATCAATCATTCCACACACAATCTTGTCTCATACAAACAATTAACTAACATCAAGGTTGATCAAGCCCTAATATCAACTAAAGATTGAATTAAATACAATGAATGAATCTACAACATAATAGAATGGATCAAACAAATAGATTAACAATAAAACACAAGCCTTCAATTAGATTACATCAAATCCCTATAAAACAAAATACAATATAAAGGAAAAGAAACAACAACACGTGGAACCATAATCATGAAGAACAAAGGAGGAGGAGATGTAGAGAACCTTCTCTCCTTTCCAAGCTCCACCTTTCCAAGAAGCCCCAAATGAATTCTCTCCAAAATGTGTATCTCAAACCTAAAAACTTTCTAAAAATGGACTAAAGCTACCTTTATATAATTTTTAGACAAAATGGCAAACTTGTAAATACTGGTCACCGAAATTAGGGTTGGAAATGTGACATTTTTACATTCTACGCATTTTCTGCCGCTACCTGGTTTAGTTTCACCACGGCTCAATTCAATTGCGCCCCAACGCGTTTACGTCGTGACTTAGTTTAAGTGAGCCGCAACGCAATTTGGATTTCATCGACTTTATGAGGCAGCGCAGAAAAGTATGTTGCGGCTCAAAATAAGTTTCATCGTCTTAAGGTCATGGCTTAGAAAAGTGTGTTGTGGCTCAGATGCGGAATTTCATTTTTTTTTTTTTTTTGCTCCCCTTGATTTATCTGCACTCGACGGGTCCAGGATGTCCGAACACAAACACAGGTCATGAATAATCCATCTTTTTGCACCTGAATACCTGAAAATACAACAAAACCTGTGATTTTGAAAATATAACAAAACAATTAAGAAAACTCATCCTAAATAATGCGCTAAAACTTGAATTCCTTACAATTTCACCCCCAAATCACAAAATAAATCCTCATTTCCAACACTCTACACAACCCCCAACTAGCTTATTGCTAGTCCCTAGCAATGAAATCGATATAAAAATAAAATCTAACCTAACTAAACTAAACTATCCTAAACCACTTCCGTAGGTTATCACGATTGCATTTAGCAAATGCAATAAGTCTTTAAACCCCTAGGTCTCCCTAGTGGACGAGTTATAGTCTCGTGAGGGTTTTCAAAGTTGTTACCTACAAACACCCTACAAGTCCTAACTCACATAATTAAAAAGAAAAACAAAACAAGGATTTCCCAGATTTATCAATAAATGTGTCTCATACAAAGCATACACATATAGCAAAAAGAATAAGTAATAATTACACCCATCTAGGAACACCCTAAACATCAGTTTGTCTTCATTCTCCACTCTCAACAACACAATCATACCGCAAACTGTCAATCCTAGCCCTAGAGAAGGTACTATATGCAACTTCCAAAGATAAAAAAAAAATTTTATCCCATAATTATGAAAACTGTGAAAACACAACTCCATAGGCCTACTTTTTAGATCACTCTCCACTAATGTAGAACAAACGCACAACTTTAGATCATTAGGACTTCGTTAAGCTTATAACATTAGGCTAAGGTATTGGGTTATGAAAGAATGTAAAGGATTCAAGCAATTAAGAGGAATAATCTTACAATTCAAAGAACACAATCGCTCAAAACAACTTGCTCTCTCAAACTTGAAACCCTTTATTTTTTTTTTCTTTTTATTGCGTCGCTCTCCCAACCACAATTGAATCGGTACCCTTTCCATGCTTCCTTATTGTTTTTTTATTCTTCTTTTTATTTTTATTTATTTTTATTGATTTTTTTTCTTTTGGAATAAAAATAAAACACATAACTTAGGAAGCAATGGTATCACTAAATTTCCCCTTTTTCCCACACAACAACTCCCAACGAGTTTGCTTGCACATCTTCACAAAATTCAATAACAAAGCTCAAAACCTCACATATTTCACTTTCATCAATTCAGATTAAATCCTCTTAAAAGAACAACATATGTAGGAAATGTGTTTAAGGGCTAAAGTAGGTAGGTTACTGTTGGTTAAAAGAAAGAAAATCAAGGCTAAATATATACAATAAGGCTCAATAGGTTGACTAAGGATAGTAACATATAAGGTTGGCTTGAAAAGTCAAACAGTCCAAAGATGGCCTAAGTCATTTCTTTAATCATGCGTCATCTAGGTTTTCACCTCAAGTGATCATCAAATATGTTCTAGAATTTTAGGGATCTCATAAAAATCATAGGAAGTTTACACACAAAACATCTCTAAATGCTAAAACTATCCAACCAAACTGTAATGACTGCTTTATACCCTGATATTCATAAAAATATCTAGTAGAATATATTGATATTAGCAAAAGTAAATGGGCCCAAAATTTTCTTTTATCACATATAAACATTATTTATACAAAATAGAGTATCATGTACAAAATGATATTAAAACAGTGGATAGTGTAGCTATTGCTCCTTGCCTGCCGATGCCCGTCCAACTGCGTTCTCACCTAGAACCTGCAACCACAAAGACAATAACGGGGTGAGCACAAAACAATGCTCAGTAAGTAAATCCTTTACTCGACTGTCCCCGTAACTCTTTCTCTTAATTCTTTCCTTACTCTTTTTTTTTTTTTCATCTCATTTATTCTCTCTTTCACACAGCTCTCTTTCTTAACTTCTACTATATGTCACGACCTCATCTTACCGGAGGCACGGCCGGGAGGAGTTCACACAGCACTAACCCACTGTTCGCGACTTTCGGGTGGAGATCACAAAGTGCCAACCCCTTACTTTTTATACCTATCGGGTGGAGATCACAAAGCACCAACCCATCCTCATATCTATCGGGTGGAGATCACAAAGCACCAACCCGTCCTCATATCTATCGGGTGGAGATCACAAAGCACCAACCCATTTTTAGTGCTCTTCTCATTCCCTACTCTTAGAGTAGTTCATTCACATAGTTCTTTATTCTTTCTCAAGCTAGCATTCATAATGGAGCTTAATGCTTAGAGTAGTTTATTCACAAAGTTCTCTACTCTTTCTCAAGCTACTTCTCCAATGCACAATTAATGCATATGGATGGTTCATGTTCAATAATGCACTTAGGACATGCCAATATGAAACGTTGCAACAATTAAAGTTCACAACTCATGGTCATGCTTCTCTTAGACATTTCATCAAACAACTAGTGTGCATACCTACACTCCACTTTATTTATAAGTCTATCCTTCTCTTGAACCATCCAAAATGGGAGAAAACTCCCTCACCAAGCAATAATTCCTGCTATAATATAACACTTCCAAAAATATTTCTCAATCTCCTCCAATTTCATCACAAACACACTCCTCAATTGAAGTGTATTTAACAACCACCATAATACATACTCATCTCAACCCAAGTTCTTACTAACACAACACAACATATATCATGCATAAATAAATCTCTACTCAAACGATTCCACAAATATCAACTTGGATTGGGATTTACTTACCTTGAAATGGAGAGATCACACTAGTACTTCCTTTCCTTTACAAGACTTGTTTCTTCTCTACCCTTTAAACAATAAAACCATGAGACCTCAATACACAAATACATGCACAACTTCACATCTAAAGCAAGGATCCTTACCTTAGGATGCCTTAGATTGATTCTCTAGCAAAAACCAACTAAAAACCCTAAAAAATCCTTGAAAGCTTGAAGGAAGAATTGAGAGGGAATGGAGAATGAAAGAGGCGGTGGAGAAGAATGAATGAAGGGTTTATGAAGTTTATCCCCTTTTTAGCTCAAAATATATTCATTCATTCCCATCTTGCCCTTGCTCTTTCTTGAAAATTCCATCCATATCCTTTGATTCCTTACAATCACACCCTCATACTAACATATTCTCCATGAAATTTCCTTACATTTTACTCCCCACTTTTCCTGCTAATTAAGGGTAGAATGGTCATTGTGCCCCAAAGGAAGAAAATATCTAAAACTCAATAAGCTTTTTGGCCGTCCCGTCACTGCGGTGAAACACTCCAGCAGCTATTCCGTGGGCTACAGCACCTCTTCGCCACGGCGAAGCTTCTTCTTCGCCCCAGTGAAGCCTGTAATACAAAATTTCGCCAAGTCTTCATAAATTTCAGGGCAACCACTCAACCAAACCAATACATCCATTCAACCAATGACCAACCAAACCATATCAACAATATAACAACTCAAATAAGAGCAAAACAGTAAGTATTCATACAACATACAACATAATCTACTACGTACCTCAAGTGGGGCGTTACACAAACAGACCACATACTCGAGAGTTTCAAACTAAAACAAAACCAACATTTAGAATAACTCTTCGACTACTGTAAAAATTGACCTCTTATATTCACTACATGTCATGCAATCATGTTATCCCATAGACATTTGACAACATCCAAGAAATACAAAGATTCCACAAACTCACAAAAAATTTACAAGCATGCATAAACATGAATACATAAACATAAATTTCATACTTTCCCACCCCCAACCAAATTCTTACATTGTCTCTAATGTAGCCATCAACACAAAGTAGAGGTGAAATGGGAAAGAAACGAGTTACCCCCCTTGATTAAGAGATCGTAAAGCACTGGAAGTAACTCCATTGAATGTGCATCCTATAGTCAACATGAAATCTACCTACACAAAAGAAAGAATACATGTCGTTTTCGAATAGAATCCATGTTGTCGGTTAGTCATTAAAAAGTTTGCAGAAATTAAAACAAACACACAAATAAGAAAAATGAAATCAACATAAAAGTAAATAAAGTTTATTCAAATTGAAAACAAAATGAAATAAAATAAACAATGATAAGAAACAGAACGGTAAATGAAAATAGCAAACATTAATTAAACACAAATAGCAAAAGATAAACAAAACATACAAAAAGAAATAAAACATCAACATGCATAAAACAAAAATTAAACACACAAAACCAACATAAATCAAGGCAAAGTCACTAGAAATCGCAGAGCAACTTAACGATCCCTGGCAACAGCTCAAAAAAACTTGTTCGGTTAAAAACAACTTTATTTCCTCTACAAGTGCACAAGTTGCAATCACAGCATAGTGCATGAGTAAGGGTCGATCCCATAAAGATTGGAGATGCTCTTGCAATCCTAGTAACTATGCCTTGATGAATCAAAACAACAAGAATTGAAATAAAGAAAACATATAAATGACATTAAAGTAAATCTAAATCTAACTATCTACAAGGAATCCTAGGGCTCTAACTCCATCATAATTATTAGGCTACATGTTCATCATCAAACTATCGTTCTCCCCACTCCATTCTAAGGTTTGTACATCATTGGGTTCAACCTAGTACTTTCATCACTCAAACTAGCTAATGGCATGTAACCTAGTCTAAACAACCAAGGAACCAATTTGCATAGACATAAATCATCCATTCACAGATTTAATCAAGATAAGCATGGCGTCTCTCGTTTCTAAGATATTACCGTGGCCATTTGGAATAACCTAGTGTTTCCATCAACTAAACTAGCTAGTGCCGTGTAGCCTGATCAGCCTTGATGTTAGTTAATGATTATATGAGACAAGGCTATTTGTGGAATGATTGATTTGTAGCCCTGGCCAGGTATAGATTGGTTATTGTCTTTATGGTCATCTTGTGCTTAATGGGTTTTCTCCCTTCTACTATCTCCTCTCAGGAGAAATTCCTTCTCGAGGAAAACCCCAACATAGGCAACAAATACCTTTTGTTGTTCTGGGTGATAGAGGTTATTGGAATAAGTATAAGAAGCAGGGTTGTTTCTGCAAAGATTAGAAGTTGAGTAGGGTTGTTTTTGTAAAGAAACAAAAGTTGTAACAGACTATATAAAGTCGTCTGTAACTGATCTGCTTTACTAATTTTTCAATAACAGAACACTTTAAACAGATTTTTTTCCCTTTTCTCTCTTGATTCGTTCACTGCTTCAGTTTTCTTTTCAATTCAGTCAGTAATCCTTCATGGTATCAGAGCTGTAGACAAGTGTCAATGGCTTCGAATCCTGAGTTCTTCAATGTTTCGTCAAAATCTGAAATTGAATCAGCTGAAAATGCAAACGCAAATAACTCAGCTGTTCACTCCACGCTTCCAACCATATCAGTAAAACTTGTGGAGAAGAACTATAGTCACTGGCGATCACAAGTTTTTCCAGCCCTAGCCTCTCACGGTCTTGAAAGCTTTATCACCGGTGAGAGCATCTGTCCTTCTATGTTTGTTTTTGAAAAACTTGTTACAACTGATGAATTAGTGAAGAAACAAAACCCTAAGTATCTTAATTGGAAAATAACAGATCAATTTTTAGTCAGTTGGTTATGTTTTCTTCAATTTCTGAATCTATGTTCAGACATGTAGCCAAATGTGTTAGTGCGTTTGAAATATGGAACACACTAGAATTGCATTTTCAATCAATTTCGAAAGCTAGAACACTTCACTTAAGGAATATGTTACGAGACCACAAAGAAGGACTCTTTAAGTATTAATGAGTATGTCCTGAAAATGAAGGAATTAGGGGATGAGTTAGTAGCAAGTGGTGTTAATATTGGAGAAGAAGAGTTGCTTTTGTATATACTGGATGGTTTAGGACCAGAGTATGATGCGGTTGTGGTGAATTTAACATATCACAGTAGTAATGCAACCATTCAACAAGCTCAATTCATGCTTCACAAACATGAAATGAGACTGGAGAGACAACACTCAGCTCTGTCAAACTTTCATGAGCATTTAAATTCTGCTCTGTTTGCCTCCAAGCAAGAAAACATCACCAACTGCTCTAGTCCTCTGACTAATTCATCTGCTCAAAGAATGGTTATACCATTTCGTCCCTCGTGCGTTGGTCATGAGTATTCACACACCCCAATGTTAACATTCCAACCTCTGGTCTAACCCACCCCAGTTCAAGATATCCTATGGACAAGTAATTTTGACTTTGGACAGAGCAGTTATCAAGGAACAAATTATGGAAGAACTGGTTACTCACCCAACACATATCACTCTGCTGGACACTTTCAGTTTCAAAACAACATGATGAGAGGCAGGGGCAGAGGCCGAAGCTACTTTAAGCCAAGATTAATATGCCAAGTATGTGGCAAAACAGCCATTCTGCCATCCAGTGTTACCACCGATTTGATCAAGAGTATCAAGGCTTTACTGCCAATTCTTACAGCTCCCAGATACATCCTACTCTGTACAATTCAACGTCAAGTCTCCAAGCTGTTATTGAGCATTCTCTTGAACTGCACAAGCCTTAATTGCAGCAAACTACACACAACCCCCAAACTACACACAACACTTTATCAATAATTTTGCAGATTTTCATGATTACTCAACTCCTCCTATGCCTAAATCAAATGCACCAACTCTTGCTCATTTCTCTTCAATACCACATCAACAATACCATCCTGATACTTCAACCAATACTGGTCATTCTGTCAGTTTTACACCAAAAACAGTCACCAATGACGTATCTCAATCTTCAGCAACCTCTTATCAAGCAGTTGCCTCTCCACAAATTCTGCAAGACCAGTCCTGGTATATGGACTCTGGAGCCTCAAATCACATGACTGCAGATGGTTCCAACTTGGCATTCAAAACTGCTCACTCAGGAGGCTCAAAAGTACAAGTTGGGAATGGGGAATCCATCCCTATTACTCATTCAGGTATGATGTTAGTACCCTCTTATGATACAACTAGACTGATTCATCTTAAGAATATACTATGTGTTCCCAATATTGCCAAGAACTTACTAAGTATTTCTCAAATCACTAAAGATAACAATGTCATCGTGGAGTTTCATTCTGACCATTGTTTGGTAAAGGATAAATGTAGTAGAGCTGTGCTTCTTCAAGGTGCAGTCAAGGATGGATTGTATCAGCTTGAGTTGTCACAGTTTGTTAGACCACTGGTTCATCAACCTATTCAGGCTTCGGCCCATATCTCCCTACTGCTTGTCAGTTCTCAGAATCCTCTCATGCTCCTATCACAGCTATGGTTAATAAATGTTCCATTGATAATGTTCAATCAGTTACTGCAAATTCAGATTTGTGTATGTTATGGCATGCAAGGTTAGGACATCCCAATGTTAGAACCCTTCATGTCATTTTGGACAAACTGAATGTAAAGCACTCTTTAAGTAGAAATAAAAGTTTCTTTTGTGAGGCATGTCAGTTTGGTAAGTTACAACAATGCCAATTTCCCATTTCTCACTCTAGAGCCAAGGATCCTTTAGAGTTAGTTTATTCTGATCTTTGGGGACCAGCTCCAATTAACTCTAGGGAAGGATTCAAGTATTATATCATATTTGTTGATGATTTTAGCCGCTTTTACTTGGATTTATCCTCGAAACTCAAATCGGAAGCTTATGGAGCATTTGTACAATTTCATTGCTTTGTGGAAAAACAGTTAGGTTATAAACTAAAGAGCATACAAACTGATTGGGGAGGTGAATATAGATCATTCAGTGGTTATTTACAGCAGAATGGTATTTTATTTAGGCATCCATGTCCACATTTACACCAACAAAATAGGAGAGTGGAGAGGAAACACAGAACTATTACAGAATTTGGGTTATCCCTTCTAGCTCATGCTGGTATGCCACTAAAGTACTGGTGGGAAGCCTTTAGCACAGCCACATACCTGATAAATAGATTACCCACCTCAGTACTTGAATCTGCCTCACCATATTCTGTTTTGTTTAAGCAGCAACCCAACTACTCTGAATTGAAGGTATTTGGCTGTAGTTGTTATCCTTACTTAAGACCATATCACAGACACAAACTCTCTTATCACACTGAGAAGTGTGCTTTTCTTGGATACAGCCTTGCCCATAAAGGATACTTGTGTTTGGCCTCCACTGGCAGATTGTATATTGCCAAGCAAGTCAAGTTTAATGAGACAGATTTTCCCTTCAAAGGTGATTTTGGTTCCCTCACAGTACATAGGTGTATCTCTCCAGTTGATCTTAGTATGAACACCTCTAGTAGCTCATGGATTCTACCTCAATGTGTTCCTGAACCAGAATCTGTTCAACCTGCTACCACATCCAATCCTGGTCCAATATCACCACTACAACCTAATTCAGAATCTGTTCAACCTGCTTTACCACATCCAATCCTGCTCCAATATCACCATTACAACCTAACTCAGGACCTATTCAACCTGCTGCTATCACCAATTTTTCTCCCATATCAGTAGTTCAACCGGATAAGTCTAATACATCGGTTATAAATGCAGATTCCTCCTTCCTTGAATCAGACTTAACACATACTGGCATCAACTTAGAAGTAGTTCTTCCATTGCCCTCTATCTCATCCTTAAACACACATCCCATGATAACCAGATCAAAGTCAGCCACTTATCCTGGTTCCACTGCCTATCAAGCTGAAGTTACTCATATTCCTATTCTTCCAGAACTTAAAACAGTTACTGAAGCATTATTAAGTTCTGAATGGAAACAGGCCATGGACTCTGAATATCAAGCTTTGATGAGCAATAACACATGGGAGATTGTTCCTTATGAAGAGGGAATGAATATTGTAGGATGCAAATGGGTGTTTAGAACAAAATTAAACTCCGATGGGACACTTCAAAAGTATAAGGCCAGGTTGGTGGCTAAAGGCTTTCAACAAACACCCGGTCTAGATTATTTCGACACATTCTCTAAGGTTGTTAAAGCAGGCCACAATCGAGTCATGTTATCCTATGCGGTTGCACCAAAATTGGGAAATCCAAGAGTTGGATGTTAATAATGCGTTCTGAATGGGAACTAACCAAACTGTCTTTATGCTTCCTCTTGAAGGATATTACAGGTCCTATGTGACCAAAGGTCATCTGAAAGCAGGTTTGCAAACTTCGTAAAGCCTTGTATGGTCTAAAGCAAGCTCCTAGAGCTTGGTTTGATAAACTCAAATCTGCCTTGATCAGTTGGGGTTTTGAAAATTCGTTTGTTTAGATGTGAGTTTGTTTTTTTACAAAAAGGATTTCAAATTAATGTATTTGTTAGTGTATGTAGATGATATCCTTGTAACAGGGAATGATTCTGAGCTCATATCAAGCTTAGTTGCTGACTTGAATAGCAAATTTGCCTTAAAAACTCTTGGTACAAGCAAGACTTCACCCGGGGTTTGAGGTAAAGAGAAATGATTCTCGTTTCTTCGTCCCTGCATCCAAATATGCACATGATCTTCTCATTAAGGCAGGAATGGCAGATTCGAAGCCTTGTTCCACTCCCATGGCTACTGGTCTTCGACTTGGCAAGGAGGATAGTAAGGTGTTTGAACAACCTACACTGTATAGAAGTGTCATTGGTGGACTTCAATATCTAACTGTCTCGGCAGACTTAGCTTTTCTTGTCCAATAAACTTCGAGTCAATTTCTGCAGCCCCTTGACCCTTTGAAGCTCAGGGCTGACATGTAAACAAATCCTCAGATATGTCAAGGGAACATTGCAGCATGGTATTCTTTTTACCAAGAAATGACCTCTTTACTTTAGAAGCATTTTCGGGATGCTTTGATTGGAATTGAGATGAAATTGATAGGAGATCCACCAGTGGGTACAATGTATTTCTTGGAGGTAACTTGGTCCAATGGTCATCTAGAAAACAGAAGGTAGTGTCCTTATCTTCTACAGAAGCTGAATACCGAGCTCTTAGTCAAACAGACCCGAACTTGTTTGGATTCGAACTTATTCAAGGAACTTGGCATTCCTATAAACAACACTCCCATCATATGGTGTGATAACATGAGTGCTGGGGCATTATCCTCAAATCCGGTGTTTCATGCCCGAACAAAGCACATCGAAATTGATGTACATTTTGTTAGGGAATTAGTTACAAAAAGGTTGTTAAATGTGCAGTATGTTTCATCTGAATATCAGATAGCTGATATCCTAACTAAAGCCCTTCCTTGTTCACGGTTTGCTATGCTACGGGAGAAGCTAACTGTCACATCTGAGCTTGCAACCAGTATTCACAGTAGTTAGGAGATATAGTTTGTAATGACGTAGGAGTTTGTGTAGAAATTTTTTTTTGTGATGCAGTAAGAATTTGCAGCAGTAAATATGGTTTGAAGTCTCTGCAACAGGAAATCTGTTTTGTGTTGCAAGTGGAATGTTGTAGTGAAATGTTGCAGTTTGGTTGTTGTTTGTGATGCAGTGGAATGTTGCAGTTTGGTTGTTGTTTGTGATGCAGTGGAATTGCCTGAGTTTGTGATTGAAGTGGAATTTTTCAGATTGTTTGCAGTGGAATTTTTCAGATTGTTTGTTGTTTGTGATGCAGTGGATTTTTTTTTTTTTGAATGTTGAAGTGAAATGCTGCAGTTGGTTGTTGTTTGTGATGCAATGGAATGTTGCAGTTTGGTTGTTGTTTGTGATGCAGTGGAATTTTTCAGATTGTTTGTTGTTTGTGATGCAGTGGATTTTTTTTAGTTTGCAGAAACTTGGTTGTTGTTTGTGAAGCTGTAAGATTTTGCAGGAAGCAGATATGGTTTGGAGTCTCTGCAACATGAAATTTGTTTTGTGATGCAGTGAAATGCAGTAGAATGAAAGCTGTTTTGTGATGCAGCAGATATGGTTTGGAGTTTCTGCAACATGAAATCTATTTTGTGATACAGTGAAATGCAGTGGAATGAGAGCTGTTTTGTGATGCAGGGAAATGAAATCTGTTTTGTGATATAGTGGAATTTTTGAAAAAGCTGAATTGTTGTTTGTGATGAATGATATTGATTAAGAAAGATTAACTAAATCAGTTCAGGGGCTTTGGTTTACGGGAAGATATTGGAATAAGTATAAGAAGCAGGGTTGTTTCTGCAAAGATTAGAAGTTGAGTAGGGTTGTTTTTGTAAAGAAACAAAAGTTGTAATGCACTATATAAAGTCGTCTGTGGCGATCTCGCTTTACTAATTTTTCAATAACAGAACACTTTAAACAGATTTTTTTCCCTTTTCTCTCTTGATTCGTTCACTGCTTCAGTTTTCTTTTCAATTCAGTCAGTAATCCTTCAGAGGTAGTATCCTTTAGTTGCTTTAAGATGCCCCAAAAAGATACATTTATCAGACTTTGAACAAGCTTATTTGATGTCAATCTCTTGACATAAGCCTCACAACTCCAAACTCTCAAATAAGATAGCATGGGTTTTTGTCCATTCCATAACTCATATGGTGTCTTATTTACAAATTTTGACGGAACATGATTCATTGTGTGAGTCACTACTTCTAGGGCATAGCCATAAAACTATGTGAGTAAACTCATAAAGCTCATCATGGATCGAACCATAAGTAATGTTCGCTTTCTCCTTTTAGATACACCATTATGCTGAGGTGTTTAAGAAGGAATGACCTAAGATACTATCCACATTCCTTTAGGTATTCACCAAACTCTGAGCTTAATTATTCTCCTCCTCAATCGGATATGAAAATCTTAATATTCTTGCCCAGTTGGTTATGTACTTTGTTTCTAAATTCTTTGAACTTATCAAAGCATTCAGACTTATGTCTCATTAAATATACATAACCATATCAACTATAATCATCAGTAAATGGGATGAAGTGCGAGTATCCTCCCCTCGCTTGCACTATTAATGGTCCACATACATAACTATGGATGATGCCTAACAGTTCCGTTGCCCTTTCATTATTTCCAATGAAAGGTGACTTTGTCATCTTCCCTAACAGGCATGACTAACATACCTCATACGACTGAAAGTCAAATGGGTCCAAGACTCCATCCTTATGGAGTCTTGCAATGTGAATCTGGTTCACATGACCAAGTCTGCAATGCCAAAAATAAGTTTGGTTTAAATCACCATGCTTGCCTTTCTTGTTTTCAATATTAAGAATTTCTTTATTATTTAAATCAAGAACATAAAGACCATTATGTAATCTAACAGTTCCATAATGAATACCATTCAAACTAAAAGACATCAATCCATTAGCAATCTCAAAATGATATTCATCTTCGTCCAAAGTGGACAAAGAAATAATATTTTTAGAAACAGTAGGAACATAATAACAGTTCTCCAATTCTATGATAAGGCCTAAAGCCAACGATAAATAATAAACTCCTACGGCTAATGCAGTAACTCTCGATCATTTCCAACATGTAGGTCCACCTCCTTTCGACCGAGCGCTCTACTTTACTACAATCCTTGCATATTGGTAAAAATGTGAGAACCACATCTAGTGTCAATGACCTAAGATGTAACAGGAGATAAATTTATCTCAATCATAAACATACTTGATGAAAAAGATGCATTCTTCTTCTTTCTTGCTAGGAAGGCCTTGCAATGTTTCGTCTAGTGGCTAGACTTGGCACAGTAAAAGCAAACTACCTTGCCATCCTTATTGACACATCTAGCAGGCTTCAAAGCATCCTTAGGTTTGTGTTTAGGCTTGGGCTTAAACCTGCCCTTACCTTTACCTTTACCCTTTCCAGAGACAGTAGCTACTAGCAGCACTAGTTTGGATCTTTTCATATCCTACTCAACTGTCTTAAGCATATTCAAGAGGTCGGTGAGGGATTTCTCCATAGAGTTCATATTGAAGTTCAATACATACCCAAAGTCTCCATCCTTTACAAAACCCAAAGTCTCGAGCGTTTGTATGTAACCAACCATCATGATTACATGCAGGCCAACTTTGGCACCCTCAGCCAATTGACATCTAAACAATGCCTTTGATACCTCATACTTTTCGTGTCGAGCACGATCTTGAAAGAGCTCCTTGAGATGTAAGATGATAGATTGTGCATCCAACTTTTCATGTTACTCTTGCAGGTCAAATGTGTTAAGATTTAATCAAAGAAATAGGCAACAGAAAACAAAAATTTACAGATCAAAACCTATAGTCCCAAAATCCAAATATGAGATATATGTTGTTTACATGTTATAGAACATCAAAAACCCATTCAAGGTTTTAGATTCTTACCCACATTGATGGCTCCATCGCTTGATCATTGAAAAACGCTCACAGTTCAAGGATAGAAGTGAACCCACAATATCCACACAAGGGCAAGAATCAACACACAACCACTTTGCTAGTTTGAATTTTGATGGTTAAAGAAGAAGAGAGTAAAAAGACAAGAGAGAAAAATTCTCTAAACTTTTTCCCTTGGCTGGCAATGAATGGCTTCTTAGGGAAATTAGGAGAAAAAGTGCTTTTTTATCGGCACACCCTAATTTCCCTAATTAGAATATATTGCCAATATACGCCTACCGAATTAAATAATTAGATTCTTTGATTTTCGAAGAAAATCACTAACAAGGTATTAAGCCATTACTATTTTATTCATCTAATAATGATTTTTTTAAAGCATATATACACCAATATATATATATATATAATGACATTTTATTTATTTATAATAAACATATAACAATATATTTATTTAAATAAATAATCAGTCTTACATATTAAATCCAATGTGGGATTGGATCCAGGCAACAACCTTTCCAGAAAATTTAATTGTTCTGTAAGATTTACCAAGATACCCATTCGTTAGTGAATGACGTAAATGCCGCTCACTCATTATCTTCTTTAAATTTCCTTTTAAGTGTGTGACTCATAGGCTCCTCATTATGTCGGCAATGAGTAATATGGCAATCAACACCCTATCAATTGTCTCATTACACACAGACCAAGATTGGCATTTAGTAAGATATCATGGTCACTCGATAGATTTGGATTCAATGTATTTGCTACCTATCACAATATGTTTACCGTGCAATCAAATCCTTTCATCATCTATTATCTCATCAAGGTTTGAAGCATAGAAATAATGTTAGCTTCAAGTATAAACCACTTTAACATATTCAGATTCGGTGCTCGGACCAATCCACCAACCGAGCACCAACTCGATTCCACTGTGGCCATAGATTCAAGGTTGTTGTTGCTTACCGAATATCTCACTGAGATAATTTCTCCTGTACCCAAGAGTGATGAATCTTTTGTTGATCAACCATAGCCATGATGTACTTCTCAATGCAGTCAATCACTACCATATTGATAACTATGTTAGGCTATTGTCAAACTACACCAATATTTACACATGATGCTCTAGTGATCTCAAGTCTAAGGACCACATGAACCACCATCTGTTAAAGGATGTATTCCATGGAAATTGGGGTTCCCATCTATATGGAATCCTCTAATGGGCCAGTCTGGTGAACTCATGAATAACAAGCACCCATGCATCGCACCAAGTTGTCACCAAACAAGCTTGATGTGCAAGATCTGTCACTACCTTCCAGTAGGGTCATTCAAGGCTATGATAGTCTTACCATATTATATATGCCCTAAGTCAGGATAATACTAGGGCTACAAACATTTCTAGAATGACCACCAAATGTGATCATAGGGATCTCACAATCAAGATTTATCACTGCTTGATTCCCTTGTCATGGTTCAACCACTCTAAGGGCATATATTAATACATACATATGGAATATGCTTTACATAATTGTAATACACTGTATAGCTAGTAATTCTTTGAAAAATATATGATAAAATCCACTAAATAACTTTTATAAACATATATACATAATGTGAAATCCGAAAATTCTAATTTTAATTCGTATAAATATATACACAAAATACTGATATACATTAGTAAGCACAAGGTAATCTTGAACAGTGCCGCCAAACTCCCGCCACTTCTTGACGTCCCACCCGATTGCAAATCATCTAGTACCTGCAAAACAGTAAAATAACGGAGTGAGCACTAATTGCTCAGTAAGTAAACCAAACGGCACCACTGTTCTTCCTCCGTTACTCAAGTTCTGATTTTCCTTTTCTCACTTTATTCTTTGCTAATATTATTCATTCCTTTCTGTTATTCTGCATTCTTTTCTGATATTCTGCATTCTTTTCTGATACTCTGATTTGCTACTTACCAATGTGCAAAGACAATGAATAAAACTGTACATCATCGAGCACATAAAAATACTGAATCATGTAAGTAGCATAATACATATGCAGAATAATAAAACTTTTCTGAGAAAAAAACTTTCTTTTCTTTTCTGTTTCTGTTTCTCTTATGTTTTATCTCTTTCTTTTCTTTCTTCTTTCTAGTTTGCCGATCGGACTAGGTTGATGCATGGATTTGGAACCCTGGCCATGTGAGTGGGTACAGTCCTCATCTACGTGCACTACTCATGGACTATACAAGTACTGTATCTCTTTGATGTGGCCACTCGCTCGTGGTGACGTGCATGTAGGTATACTCTACTAGATACAGTCCTCATCCACATACACTACTCACGAATTGTACAAATACTATATCTCTCTGCTGATGCCACTCGCTCGTGGCGGCATGTATGTGGGCATCTCTATCACTCACGGGTTCCCCATCGCAAAAACCTTATATCGTAGTATAGAATAGAAAGAGATACTATGCACATTTCAACATGAATTTCCAAGCTATGGAAATTCTACACTTGCATTCTTTAAAAAACATAAACTTCCATATATGAACATATCATTTCATCATGACCATTTTGTGGATGCATAATAAATTCATAGAAATATATCATCCATAGGCTTGTTTATACATGCACAAGCTCATACTTAGGTGATATATAACATATTACACATAGCCTCCATGGTCATTCATTACATCAAATATATATGTTCATACAATCATTAAATAATCATAAAGACCACTCATTCAAACATGCTTCACAACCCTTTAAGCATCATTTTCATACTTGGAATCAATTATAGATTATTAGACTACAAATAAACTAATAAAGTGGAAACACTTTTGAGATAGTCATTCTGCACACGTCATATTCAAGAAGGCATATCTTGAGTTATACACTCCAATTGCTATGATCTTGGTCTCATTTTAAAGCTTAGAGAAAGGGCTACAACTTTTATGTTTACGACTCAACCCAATTCGATAGCTAAGATGCCCAAAAATCACTCAGAAGGTCACGGATTTGACAGGGCAACCTTGGTAACATGCCTACTTTAAGGCTTTTCCATACCTATTTACCTCCACTTGCTCCCTAACCTTTCCTAACCATTCTCCCTTGTGAAAACAGGTTAAAAGATCAATAATATACATTCAAACTTCAAGTCTTGCCTTTCTCTAACCCTTTCCTAATTAGGGTTTAGCCAACTCATGCATGCACTTTCTCTTTGGATTTTCATCAAACACTTCATATGCACATGCAACTACCTTGTTGGCTGCACTTCCACAACTCTCTAATTCAACCAAATTGTGAGCCAAAAACTCACCAATTATAGCATCAAACCTGTCCATTTTCAATAATTCTCTACACTTCAAAAATCTCAACACCAAATCTTCCACAACTTCACCAAATCTTCACATAACCATACACTACTTGTCATGGCTAGAATTAATACATCAATAAACATAAAAAACAGCCCACAATTCTCTTATACCATCACATATAAACATGCAAAAATTCATTCAACACAAGTTTTGCTCAAATTAAGGTTCAAATTAGGTTTACTTACCTTGACTATGTGAGATCATTTCCCTTTTGCTCTAAATCTCTTCCTCTTGGACCTAGATCATATAAAACCATAAAAATTTAAAACTTTAAAGTTTAATCACATTCCTTTTGCTAGAATCTTACCTTAGGATGCTTTAGGATTGAAAATCTCCAAAAATCCAAACCAAATCCTATGATTTTCCTTTGAAATTTAGTGAAGGAAATTGAGAGAAAATGGGGTATAGGTGGTGTTAACAAGGGCTGAAGTATGTTAGGGTTTCTTCAAATAAAGCCTTATATCAAATAATATATGCATGTATTCCCATTTTGCCCTTGCACTTTTGCTAAAATTCCATCTATGTCCCTTAATCAATTACCATAATGCCCTTAGTTTTATTGCATTCTCCATGAAATTCTATCTCTTTTCACTCCCCACAATTTCAACTAATTTTGAGTGAAAAGACCATTTTACCCTTAATGAACTTTTAAGGAATTTTCTTCACATTTGTCTAAGGTAACTTCAAAGAAATCCAATGAAGGGTATTAGGGCATAAGAAAAATTACGTACCTTGATATGGGTGTTACAATAATATAAATGATGCCTTTTATTAATGGAATAATGATGGTCCATAGAGTCAATATACAAACAATATGATTGGCTCTGGGGCACCTACTCTAACAATCTCCCATTTGCACCTATAGCAAATCATTTACCTATTTAGTACCAAATGAAGTCAGGTGCATATCATGTTTCTACTATGACAAAGCTTTTCTAAGCAAGTCCGAGATGTTGTCATAGGTAGGTGATGCGTGTTTCTTACAACATGCAAAATGTAGCAAGTATACTAGTCGCTCAAGAAATAAAATAATGAGTAGAGTATCGTTCCTAAGAGGATTGTTAGCAAAGCACTGAGTTTCCTAAATTTATCAAGTTGAAGCAATCGAATTCTTTGGATTGGTGGGAGCAAATTCTAATTAAAAACAACAATGAATTATAAACTAAGATTAAAACTTAATTAAGAAAGCAATATGAAAACACGGATAATCAATTCAAGTAAACCGGGTAGGGTTTTGACTTCATTTGGATTTTTATGGGTTAAAGCTAAAAATTACACTACATTCACATTCATACGCAATGGTTGTAAATCGAACTCACCAATATGTTAAACATACCCTCTCGGGCTATATTTTCCTATTCATCCTTATTAACCTTCCGCACCCAACAAATTGAAGATTAATAATTCCAAACTCATTAAGCAAAAGAATCCTATAATGATTTCATTAATTCTTGAATCTATCTCTACCATCCAATACTATAATGGTGATTACCCAAGAAGCCTAACATGATTCATTTCTCAATCTCACCATGTTCATCACATACAACATTAAAAATCAGAGTAACACATAACCAAAGCATATTCATATGAAAATAACACAATCAAACCCTTAACCCAATTAAAATCCAAACTACCATCAAAACCCTAACCCAAAATAGATTAGTTCATAGCTAAATCAATAATACAAAAACGAAAATCGGAAATAAACAAGTTCAACATAATGAAACTAAGATAAAAGATTAGAAATCTCCCCAAAAGATGAATCCTCTAGTTAGAAATCGAGTCTTCTCCCTCTAACAAACCAAATCGCTCAATGTTTTTCTCCTAAAAATGCAAAAGTAGCTAACCCTCAAAAGAACAAGACTCTCGGGCAAAAGGCTAAGGTTTTCTTTTATACTTCGTCCAAATAACCCAGCCAAAACACGCACAGAACGAAACTGTGCGTTTAACAAAACTGAAAATAATGACTGTCGCCGCGGCGAAGAGTGAAGCAGACACGCTTGTCCCTGGCTTACTTCGTCGCGGCGAAGACAATTCCTTCGCCGGGGCGAAGCTTCTTGAAAAGTTCTGAAATTACAGAACTGCCACTCTGCTTGCTTCTTCGTTTGCTTCTTCGTTTGATTCTTCGATTCTCGGTGCTCTCCCTTGGGAACAAGCTTCATCGTGCTTTATCCTGCTCCGGAACTCTCTTATCTTCTGAGATCCGCTAATTTCTTAGTCAAAAATATCCAATTTTGTCCTTATTTGCTCAAAATGTCCATTTTAATCTGAAACACGAAAAGTAACGAATTAAGCAACAATTCAGGTCAAAATGCACTAGAAAGTACCTAAAATCCTACAAGAAGGTCTAATGAAAAGTGTATAATTCACGGATTATCAACTACCCCCAAACTAGAGATATGCTCGTCCCCGAGCATACAGTACAAAACCGACGAAAACACAGACAACAAACAAAAACAAAACACAAAACACAAAACACACACAACAATACTGAAAAACAAAAACCAACAAGACTCAACTCTACAAAGAATTACCTAGAAATTGCACATGTCTCAAAAGTTGTTGAAAAATTATTATCAGGAAATATTCAACACTCCAAGAAGTTATAAGCTACATCGACTGTCTTCCTCAATCGGTCCACCAAGTAGGTGATCCCCACTTCAATCCACATTCCAACTTCCCGGATTATTTTATGCAAAAATTGTAAAGTTTATTAAATGGTGACGGACTCCATAAGCCTAAATATCGAACTACTCTCTACTAATGAGGACTAGACAAAGGTAAGAATCAAAAGGCCTTTAAAAGCTTATAACGTTAGGCTCGGGTAGTGGGTTCCAATAAAAAGGATAGGAATAACAAAGTAAGAGAACTCGGTTGTCCTAAAGCAAAACTAAAATCACATCGAAACCCATACCTTCTCAACCACCAATCGACATGTCCACTAATTCACAGCCCTCAAACGCGTGCCTTTCTTGTTTTAGGATACCATAAATGCGGGGGAGATTCATTTAAGGCGTACGTGGTGTTGTTATACCCGAGGTCGCCAATCTCTAGGCAGTTTTGCCCCCAAGGCGGGATTCGGTTTCCAGTAGGTATACCCATTAAACTAGGCGGGGTGGTTTTTTTTTTTTTTTTTTTTTTTTTAACAATTGAATTGAAAATGAGGTGACTACCTCTTTTGTTTTTATTCTTTTCTCTCAACCCCAAACTATTCTTTTGGCCTCTTCATCATTTTTCTTCTCTCAACCCCCAAACTATTCTTTTGCTCATTCGTACACTCTTCCCGTTCTTTGTTTTGCACTAGGACCGAATTCTCTTAAGGGTACGATAAAGTGTTTAGGGTAAAAGGATTTGACAAATTTGTTGTTTTCCAAGAAAAATAAAGCACTAAAATTCATACAGCTCGAAAGGGTGACTAGGGAAAATTTCATTCATGGGTTGGCTAGAAAGGCTCAAACGTTCCGAACAATGCCTAAATCATCTCCTCAACCATGTCTAATCTTAGAATTTCGCCTCAAGCACTTCTCAACTAGGTTCTAGAGTCCACCAACATTATCAAGACTTTACCTAACCACATAAAATGAATCTAAGCATGCCGAAAAAATGAAAATGGTGGTTGAACCACTCAACAAACCTCAATCAAAATCCAATCAATAAACATAAACTTGAAGCAATGCTTAACATTTCTCAACAATAAAAATTCAACAACCTTATTCTCATCATTGATTTATACAATTCATCATCGGCAAAAACGAAACAAACAAAGTAAACAAATAACAAAAAGAATTTTTTTTATTTTTTTTTAGTCAGTTTAAGGTGTACGTGGCGTTGTTAAACCTGAGGTCGCCAAGTGCTGCTATGCAATTTTTAAGGCAGTTACTGGTTTCCAGCCAATATACCCTTAAACTCGGTTTTAATTCTATTCCCTACCCCCAAACTAAACATGACATTGTCCCCCAATGTTCCATTATGCACAAATCAGGGGAATAGAGAATAATAAAACAATAAAGGTACGAGAATGCTCCCCTGGTTAATCCATGAATTGTCGCTCCACAATGAACACCCGGTCCTCGGACTTTTCATCATCCAAAAATCTGTCAAAACAATTAAAGCGTGGTGTCCTTTATGTTAGCACAATTCACAACTAACTTGAAAATATTACAACCTAATCTCGTCCTTTTAACAACTACAAATTAAAACAACAACTAAACAACTAACAAAAATAAACAAAATCCAAAACCAAAATAAACTGAGTTTAATGTTTCGAGTGGACACGAAATTAAATGAAAACTATTAAACAAAAATAAAACAAAACAGGTGCTCTGGTTCAATCTTCTTCTTCCTTCCGGAGCCCTCTTCTTCCTCGTCTTCCTCGGAGCCCATCCACTCATCCGAGTTCCAGTCGACCCATTGGTATGCTGAAGTGTCAACATTAAGCTCCTTGAAGCTATTTGTCAGTAGCTCATGCATCCTCTCAGTCCGCTCCATCATCCAATCCTGACGTCTCTTCATATATTTCATCAGGCCCATCATTTCCTGCATCATCTCTTTTTGTGTACTTGTGGAACTGGATGATGTGGCAAGGCTTGTTCTCTGCCTTTTCGCCCCTGCTCTTGGTTGCGCAGCTTCCGTTCGGTCAAGGTGTTTCTTGTAATAATCTGAGTCTAGAGTTGGAGCAGCATGAATACGCTGCTCGTCATCCTGGACCGTGACCCCAGCTTTTATGCATAAGGTTGTGATGAGATGCAGGAAACTGTAACTTCCTCGCCCCGGTTTTGCTGCTAGCTTAATGCTGTTAAAAATTATGTCCCCCACATCAATACTCTTCCCTGTGGCAATCGAATAGAGCAGCATTGCCTTCTCGTGAGTCACGGCATCGAGTGCGATTTCGGCATCGCGCACAGATAAAGTATTGCCACGGTGAGCCATCGGTGTCAAGCTGCGTGCCCACCCTTAAGAGTCTTTTTCTGTTTCTTGGACACTGCCCACTCTGCACCCGGTTTTGCAATTACTGGAAGGATTAAGCCGTCATCAATCCGTGATCTCTTGAACTGCACATACTTATCATTGAGGATTTCAGGCAAATGAAAGAAATCATTGATTTCCTTCACCGTAAAAGGGACGTCCTCCCCTCTTACAAAAACAATCTCTTCCTTACACTCTGGGAGATTGGCATAGAACTCCCTTACCAGCGGCTCAATGAGGAATTGCTCGGGGAGCTCGCAAAAACATGTCCCACTGTCTCCCTCTACTCCAGTCAAAAGCCTGAGTAGCGGTTAAACCACGCTCCGGAATAATCCCTTTATCCTTTCTTTGAATTGCCGCCTCATACCTTTTGCGGGCCTCATCATTCACAAACCGGTTGTCAACACTCTTGCCCTTACTCTTACTCTTTCCCTTGTACGGTTGCTTAATTTTCGGAGCCATTTTTCCAAATGAAATTCCAATCCAAAATTTCAACCCCAAAAATTCAGACCTAATTTTACACAGTCACTTCCAACCTGCAAAAACAACCCACACTTCCAAAAATTCGCAATTCACCCCCAAACTACAAATTTTTCAATTTCACACAAACACTCCAAAAGTTCAACACCCACACTCCTAACAATCAGTTACTGCACAAACCGCTCTTCTTCAATCATAATCACAACTCAAAATCACTAAACAATTCTCAATTCAATCGCACAATATTCTCAGATCTATGCTTAGAAACTTGAAATTTTTCGAAACAAAGCTTTGGGTTATTGAGATATTACCAAAATGAAGGAGTGTGCACCACCAATTGAACCGGAAACGACCCAGATTGGAAAGCCCCAAATTTTTGATCCAAAAATTTTCGTGAAATTTTCGCGAAAATTGTTGTTGAAAAGGGTTGTTTTGATGTTTAGGGATGCTATGGAGTAAGAAATTTGGTTGGAAAAACAAAATGGAAGCAAAAGATGGAAGTTTGAAAATTTTTCTCTCAACTCAAAATGCAAGGCGGCGTGAAAATGAAAAAGGTAAATCGAGTATTTATAGAAAAGCTTCATCGCCGCGGCGAAGAAGAAACTTCGTTGCGACGACGTTCTTCGTTCATGAACCCTAAAAAATTTCCAGGTTTCGCCGTGGCGAAGAAGAAACTTCGCCGCGTCGACGTTCTTCGTTCATGAACCCAAAAAAAATTTCCAGGTTTCGCCGCGGCGAAGAAAAATTCTTCGCCGGGGCGAAACCTTCCCGAGGATACAAGGCTTTCTTCACCCCGGCGAAGAAAATTTCTTTGCCGCGGCGAAATGCCTTAGCCAAATTTGCACAAAATTAAATCACCTTCTTTGCCGCGATGAACACAATTCCTTCGTCGCGGCGCAAACGTCCAGGAGCTAACTCTTATTTTCAGTATTCTTCGCCGCGGCGAAGTCTGAAACATTTTCATACCTTTTCTTTGGCTAACGACTTCACCTGAAACACCCAAAAACAAAAACATAAAATTTTATACAAACTCATAATGAAATTAAACAAAATCGAACGACCAAAATGAAAAGCAAAAAGTTAAAAACACTTGGGTTGTCTCCCAAGAAGCGCTTGTTTATAGTCGAAAGCTCGACTCTCTCAATCCTTCAAGTTGGGATGTCTAGCCGGATTGGGATGGATTTGCTACTCATCACCCCATCAATGTATGGCTTCAATCTCTGTCCATTCACTGTGAATGTGCCTTTATCTTCATGTGTCACTTCCACTGTTCGGATGCGTAAATCCTCTTAATAGTGAATGGTCCGGACCATCTAGACTTAAGTTTTCCGGGGAAAAGCCTAAGTCTAGAATTGAACAACAACACCTTCTCTCCAACTTCAAAAACCTTGGTCCGGATGTGCTTGTCGTGCCACCTTTTTGTCTTCTCTTTATAATTCTGGGCATTTTCATATGCTTCGAGATGAAACTCATCAAGTTCGTTCAAAGTCAGCATTCTCTCCTCTCCCGCGACTTTCAAGTCCATATTCAACTGCTTGATGGCCCAGTATGCTTTATGTTCAAGTTCTACCAGCAAGTGGCACGTTTTTCCATAAACCATCCTAAATGGAGACATACCAATCGGAGTCTTAAATGTGGTTCGGTATGCCTACAGTGCATCATCCAGCTTCCGTGACCAATCTTTCCTAGATGCATTAACTGTCTTTTCCAAAATCCCCTTGAGTTCTCTATTCGACAGTTCCACTTGCCCGCTTGTTTGTGGATGGTAAGGTGTTGCAACTCTATATCTCACTCCATACTTACTCAACAGTGCATCCATTTGCTTATTGCAAAAATGAGATCCTCCATCACTAATGATTGCTCGTGGTACCCCAAACCTAGAGAAAATATTTTTCCTCACAAAATTAATCACTACCCTAGCATCATTAGTTGGCAATGCAACTGCCTCAACCCACTTCGACACATAATCCACCGCTACCAAGATATACGTGTTCCCAAAAGAACTTGGGAAGGGACCCATGAAATCAATCCCCCAAACATCAAAAATTTCAACCATCAGGATGTTGTTCAACGGCATCTCATCTATTTTTGAAACATTTCCCATCCGTTGACATTGGTCACACTCTTGAATCATCCGAAAGGAATCCTTAAAGAGGGTTGGCCAATAAAACCCCGATTGTAACACCTTGGCTGCTGTTCTAGCTCCCCCAAAATGGCCACCTACTTCCTTTTCATGACAATGCCTTAAAATGCTCTCCATTTCTTCCTCTGGGACACATCTCCGTATCATTTGATCAGTACAGTGTCTATATAGGAACGGCTCTTCCCAAAAGTAGTACTTTAAATCTGAGAAATTTTCTCTTTTGTTGGTATGTCATACCACTTGGGAGCACCCTTGATGACAAATAGTTTGCAAAATCCGCATATCATGGTGCTTCTTCCACTCTCATCAACTTCTCATCCGAAAATGTTTCTCTAATTGGCATTTCCTCCTCATTTCCCTTGATTGGTCTCTCAATTCTCGACAAGTGATTAGCCACCACATTTTCCGACCCCTTCTTGTCTCGAATTTCCAACTCAAACTCTTGAAGTAGTAAAATCCATCTTATCAGCCGAGGTTTTGCTTCTTGCTTTGCCAATAGGTGTCTGAGTGCTGAATGGTCCGTGTATACGACACCTTTGCACCTAATAAGTAAGAACGAAACTTGTCAAAAGCAAAAACTACAGCCAATAATTCTTTTTCAGTGGTGGTGTAATTCAATTGTGCATCAACGAGTGTTTTGCTAGCATACTGAATTACATGCAACACTTTATTTTTCCTCTGTCCTAATACTACCCCTAAAGCAAAGTCACTAGCATCACACATTAATTCGAAGGGTAGTCCCCAATCGGGAACTGCAATAATAAGTGCAGATACTAAAAATTTTTTTAGAGTTAGGAAGGCATGCATGCAGTCATCATTAAAATCAAAAACAACATCTTTATTCAATAGATTGCAAAGGGGTTTAAAAATCTTAGAAAAATCCTTGATGAAGCGTCTGTAAAACCCCGCATGCCCCAAGAAACTTCGGACTACCTTGACATTTGATGGTGGTGGTAGCTTCTCAATCACTTCTGTCTTTGCTCGATCAACTTCAATCCCATCCTTGGAAATCCTATGCCTGGCACTATTCCCTCTTGGACCATGAAATGACATTTCTCCCAATTCAGCACCAAGTTTGTCTCCTTACATCTCTGTAAAACAAGAGAAAGATTAGTTAGACAGTTATCAAATGATGAGCCAAAAACTGAGAAGTCATCCATGAAGACTTCTATAAACCGTTCCACCATGTCTCCAAAGATTGACATCATGCATCTTTGGAATGTTGCTGGTGCATTGCATAACCCAAATGGCATCCTTCGTTAAGCAAAGGTGCCATAGGGGCAAGTGAAGGTCGTTTTGTCTTGATCCTCAAGAGCGATGGCAATTTGGTTATATCCTGAATACCTATCCAGAAAACAATAATAGGCATGTCCTGCCAACCTCTCCAACATCTGATCAATGAAGGGTAATGGGAAATGATCCTTCCTTGTCGCCTCATTTAGTTTACGGTAATCAATGCATACTCTCCAGCCCGTCACCGTCCTTGTCGGTATCAACTCATTACTCTTATTCTTTACTACCGTGATCCCTCCTTTCTTCAGAACCACTTATACCTGGCTCATCCATGGGCTATCGGAAATCGGATAAATAATCCTCGCATCTAAGAGTTTCACTACCTCCTTTCTCACCACCTCCTTCATTGAAGGATTCAATCTCCATTGTGGTTGTACCCTAGGCTTAATATCATCCTCCATGAGAATCTTATGCATGCAAAATGATGGCGAGATACCTCTAATGTCCGAAATGGTCCATCCAATTGCTAGTCTATGTTCCCTCAACACCCTAATCAACCTCTCTTCCTCTAATGCACTCAAATCTGAACCAATAATCACCGGAAAAGTTTCTGAGTCTCCAAGATAGACATATTTGAGGTGGGGTGGTAAAGGTTTCAGTTCAAGCCTTGGAACTTCTTCATTTTTTTCCTTTGCCTTCTCTTTGTCAAAATCAAACTCCTCAAATTCTATATCTTGACTATCCTCAATCGGTTGAAGTGCTTCTAACATTCTAGCACAATCATTACTTGCTGATTCTTCTACCTCTACTAGTTTTGATTTGGCTATACAAGCTTCAAGGGGTAATTCTGGGGTGTTTTCTTCCATGGATTCCACAACAAGTTTATCCACCACATCGACACTAAAGCATGAATCCGCCTCAGACGGAAACTTCATTGCATCAAAAACATTAAAAGTTACTGTTTCATCTTGAACCCTCAACAAGAATTTCCTTTCCTTCCACACATCAATCGCTCTCCCCGTGGCTAAGAATGGTCGGCCCAAAATGAGAGGAATTTCCTTATCCTCTTCCATGTCCAACACCACAAAGTCTGCTGGAAAAATTATCTTCCCCACCTTCACTAATACATCTTCTACTATCCCCCTCGGGTGCTTTATTGACCTATCCGCTAGTTGCAACGACATGGTCGTTGGCTTCACTTCACCAATTCCCAATCTCCTGAAAACAGAAAAGGGCATCAAATTAATACTAGCTCCTAGATCACATAAAACACGATCAAAAGTAATATCCCCTATAACACAAGGAATAGTAAAACTCCCTGGATCCTTGAGCTTCGAGGGTAATTTTTTCTGGAGGATGGCATTGCACTCTTCCGTGAGCATCACCGTTTCCTCATCTTCTAACTTCCTTTTGTTCGAAAGGATTTCCTTCAGGAACTTTGCATAACTCGACATTTGCTGCAATGCATCTGCAAAAGGAATGTTAATATGCAATTTTTTAAAAATTTCAATGAACTTTGAAAATTGCTTATCCTGATTCTTTTTCTTCAATCTCTGAGGAAAAGGTACGGGTGGGGTGTGATGTGCCAATTCTGGTGGTATCTCGGGGAATGGCAATTTCTCCTTCTTCTTTTGCCTTTCTTCATTTTTCTTTTTCTCTTCCCCCAAATCACTTGGTTTCTCTTCACAAATGATCTCTTCATCAATTTCCTCTTCAGAATCTTCCTTTCCGGGTTACTCCACCTCTTTGGTAGTGTGGTCTACCTCTTCCAAAACTGTCCCACTTCTCAAAATTATGGCATTTGCTTGTTCACGTGGGTTAGTCACTGTATTGCTTGGTAGAGAACCCTGCAGTCTATCATTAAGCTTCTCGGCCAATTGGCCCATCTATACCTCAAGATTCCGAATGGACGCCCCTTGGTTTCTAAAATTTGTCCTCGTCTCATTCATGAACCCTGTGGTCTCTTGCATGAATTTACCAAACATATCGTCACTCTTTGATCTCCCGATTGATTGGTCACCCCTGGTTGGTTATTTGGAACTGGCCTCTGGTTCTATTGGTTATTTTGTTGGTTCTGATTTCCCCAAGCCAGATTTGGATGATTTCTCCACCCTAGGTTGTATGTGTTGGAGTATGGGTTGTTCGGTTGTCTCTGATTTCCTACCAAGTAATTCACTTGCTCCGTTGATGAAGATGACGAAGCAAATGTGTTTCCAACTTGACACTCGCTGCTCACATGGTTTCCTGCACAAAAATCACATGTTAGTTGAGGTGCTTGTATAGAGTTTACCTGCATAGTTCCCAACTGTTTTTGAAGTGCAGTGAGTTGGGTTGAGATGGTTGTGAAGGCATCAACTTCATGAAGACCCGAAGATTTCCTTGTTGTAACTCTCTCATTTGGTCTTTGATAGTTGTTGCTTGCCAAAACCTCAAGCAACTCATACGCCTCCTCTGGTGTCTTATTCTGCAAGGCCTCCCCTGAAGCTGCATCCACCATGGTTTGCACATTACCCATCAAACCATTGTAAAATGTTTGGACTTGAAGCCAAACTGGCAACCCATGGTGTGGACACTTCGTCATTAACTCCTTGTATCTCTCTCAAGCCTCATACAATGACTCGGACTCTTCTTGTAGAAATGATGTGATATCATTTCTCAATTTCACTGATTTAGCTGGAGGAAAGAACTTGGTCAGGAATTTCTGTGCTAGATCATTCCACGTTGTTATTGTTCCCGGTGGTAATGCCATTAACCACCCCTTGGCTTTATTTCCCAATGAGAATGGGAATAACCGCAGCCTAATAGCATCATCCGACACTCCATTTGACTTGAAGGTGTCACAAATTTCCAGGAAATTTACAATGTGCTGATTCGGATCTTCCTTCAAATCACCGTTGAATCTAAGGCATCTTGGATCATCTGGATGATTGTCGGCTTGATCTCGAAATTGTTTGCTTGCACTGTAGGTCTAGTGATACTCGACCCACTACCATTCACTGTGGGAACTAAAAATTCCCTCAGTGTTCTATTTTCTTGTTCAGCCATTTCAACAACTACTTCTTCAAATTCTACAGCAAGATTATCTCTTTCTCTTCTCTCTCTGTTACGTCTTCTCACGGTTCTCTCAAGCTCAAGGTCAATAGGAACCATTGGTTGACGTCTTGCTCTTCGCATAAACTGAAACGAACAAAAGTGAAGGAAAGTGAGATCTCAATTCTAATGAAAATTAAAAATAAAAAAATAAAAACTTCAATCTAGCTAACAAAAGAAAAACTCAATGTTAACTTAAAACAGTCCCCAGCAACGGCGCCAAAAACTTGATGCGTGTTTCTTATAACATGCAAAATGTAGTAAGTATACTAGTCGCTCAAGAAATAAAATGATGAGTAGAGTATCGTTCCCACGAGGATTGTTAGCAAAGCACTGAGTTTCCTAAATTTATCAAGTTGAAGCAATCGAATTCTTTGGATTGGTGGGAACAAATTCTAATTAAAAACAACAATGAATTATAAACTAAGATTAAAACTTAATTAAGAAAGCAATATGGAAACACGGATAATCAATTCAAGTAAAACGGGTAGGGTTTTGACTTCATTTGGATTTTTATGGGTTAAACCTAAAAATTACACTACATTCACATTCATACGCAATGGTTGTAAATCGAACTCACCAATATGTTAAACATACCCTCTCGGGCTATATTTTCCTATTCATCCTTATTAACCTTCCGCACCCAACAAATTGAAGATTAATAATTCCAAACTCATTAAGCAAAAGAATCCTATAATGATTTCATTAATTCTTGAATCTATCTCTACCATCCAATACTATAATGGTGATTACCCAAGAAGCCTAACATGATTCATTTCTCAATCTCACCATGTTCATCACATACAGCATTAAAAATCAGAGTAACACATAACCAAAGCATATTCATATGAAAATAACACAATCAAACCCTTAACCCAATTAAAATCCAAACTACCATCAAAACCCTAACCCAAAATAGATTAGTTCATAGCTAAATCAATAATACAAAAACGAAAATCGGAAATAAACAAGTTCAACATAATGAAACTAAGATAAAAGATTAGAAATCTCCCCAAAAGATGAATCCTCTAGTTAGAAATCGAGTCTTCTCCCTCTAACAAACCAAATCGCTCAATGTTTTTCTCCTAAAAATGCAAAAGTAGCTAACCCTCAAAAGAACAAGACCCCCGGGCAAAAGGCTAAGGTTTTCTTTTATACTTCGTCCAAATAACCTTACCCAAAACACGCACGTAATCGTACGTTTAACAAAACTGAAAATAATGACTGTCACCGCGGCGAAGAAGAATTCTTCGCTACGGCGAAGAGTGAAGCAGACACGCTCGTCCCTGGCTTACTTCACCGCGGCGAAGACAATTCCTTTGCCGGGGCGAAGCTTCTTGAAAAGTTCTGAAATTACAAAACTGCCATTCTGCTTGCTTCTTTGTTTGATTCTTCGATTCTCGGTGCTCTCCCTTGGGAACAAGCTTCATCATGCTTTATCCTGCTCCGGAACTCTCCTATCTTCTGAGATCCGCTAATTTCTGAGTCAAAAATATCCAATTTTGTCCTTATTTGCTCAAAATGTCCATTTTAACCTGAAACACGAAAAGTAACGAATTAAGCAACAATTTAGGTCAAAATGCACTACCTGAAATCCGACAAGAAGGTCTAATGAAAAGTGTATAATTCACGGATTATCAGTAGGTACTCTGCTTATTTGCACATCTCCACTCTGAACAATTTCCCTGATCAGGTGAAAACGTCTAAGTATGTGTTCAAATCTCTGATGAGACCGTGGTTCCTAGGCATGAGCAACGGCCCTATTGTTATCACAGAATATTTGTATTGGATCAACAATGCTTGGAACCATACCAAGTTTAGTAATGAACTTCCTGGTCCAAACCGCCTCTTTAGCTGCATTTAATGATGCAATGTACTTATCCTCCATTGTAGAATCAACTATAGTACTCTGCTATGAGCTTTTCTAGCTCACTGTAGCTCCATTGAGACAAAAGAAAAAATCTGATTGTGACCGAAAATCATCTCTGTCAGTTTAAAAACCAGCATCACTATATCTTCTTATAGTGAGTTCATCTTCTCCTCCATAAACCAAGAACATATCCTTAGTCCTCTTCAGGTACTTAAGAATGTTCTTGACAGTTATCCAATGATGCTCACTTAGATCCGATTGATATAATATGACACATCAATCCGAGTACATAACATGGCATACATAATGGATCCAATAGCGGATGCATATTGTATCCTGTTCATCATATCTCTCTCCTCGAATAATTTTGGATACATGTCCTTTGAGAGATAAACACTATGTGACATAGGAAGAAATCCCTTATTGGATTCTTCAATATTGAATCTCTTCACTACCTTGTCAATGTTGCTAGTGCTTTAATCAAAGATAAACGCAATGTAAAATCAAAATTTAAACACTATAAGCCCCAAAATTTAAATATGAGTACTATTGAGTGTTGGAAATGCGGATTTATTTAGTGATTTGGCGGTGAAACTGTAAGGAATTTAAGGTTTAATGCATGATTTATGATGTGAATTCTTACATGTTTTGTTATCTTTTAGAATCACGGGTGTTGTGTGTGTTTTCAGGTATTCAGTTGCAAAAGAATGGATTATTCATGCTTGTGCTGGTGTTCAAACATCTTAGACCCATCGAGTGCGGATAAATCAAGGCGAGAAGAAAAAAATAGTGAAATTCTGACTTTGTGTCGTAACACGATTTCTTAAGCCGCAACGTGGTACGATTTTTGTTAAAGAAGAAATCACCTGAAACGGGCTGGGGCTCAATTAAACCACACCGCGTCTCAACTAAACTGTGTCAGGGCGTAAATCACGCAGAATGTAAAAATGTCGCATTTCCAACCCTAATTTCAGGAACCTATATTTACAAGTTTGCCATTTTGTCTAAAAACTATATAAAGGCTACTTTAGTCCATTTTTAGGAAGTTTTAGGTTTTACATACACTTTTTGGAGAGAATACATTTAGGGCTTCTTGGAAAAGTGGGGCTTGGAGAGGAGAAGAGGTTTTTTTCCTCTCTTCCTCCTTTGTTCTTCACGATTATGGTTCCAATGTTGTTGTTTCTTTTCCTTGATGTTGTATTTTGTTTTCTAGGGATTTGATGTAATCTAATTGAAGGCTTGTGTTTTATTGTTAATTTATTTGTTTGATTTATTCTATTATGTTCTAGATTCATTCATTGCATTTAATTCAATCTTTAGTTGATATTAGAGCCTGATCAACCTTGATGTTAGTTAATTGATTGTATGAGATAAGACTGGGTGTGGAATGACTAATTTGTAGCCCTGTCCGGGTATAGATTAGTTATTGTCTTTAAGATCATCTTGCGTTTAATAGGTTTTCGTTACTAGACTAGGCTATACACCATTAGCTAGTTTAGTTGATGGAAACACTAGGTTATTTCGTATGGCCGCAGTAATACCTTAGAAACAAGAGATGTCATGCCTATCTTGATTAGCTCTGTGAATTGATGATTTGTGTCTATGCGAATTGGTTCCTTTGTTGTTTAGACTAGGCTATATGCCACAAGCTAGTTGAATGATGAAAGTACTAGGTTGAACCCGATTATGTATGAACCATAGAATGGAGTGGAGAGAACGATAGTTTGATGATGAACATGTAGCTTGATTATAATGATGGAGTTAGAGCCCTAGGGTGTTAGGAAACGATCATACATGGCAGCGGAAACAAAAATTATTTAAACATCCTTAGAACCAAGATCAGGGTACAAATTTACAGTTTACTCAATAAATTATAATAGAATCTGCAAAAAAATCAGTTTAAAGTTTAGAAACCATACCCACGTTTGGAGGCTCCTCCAACTTGTCTCGGAATGGGTTTTGCTACTGACCCAAGCGTAGGATCGAACCAATGTAGTCTACACGAAGACAACCTCAAGGAACTAAAGAGGGATTTGCTAGATCCTCTTTAGCCTTTAAGAACCAAGAAGAAATCAAAGTGTATTTGATTTTTAGCAAAAAGCAAAACTAGCCTGAGAAGAGAAAAGGGGCTGGAAAAATTTCTTTCAATGATTGAATGAGTAAATTGATTATTTCTCACAAAGTGTGCACTTATATAGTGCACACTATACCCTATTCCATCATGGAATGGACTTGGGCTCCAACCCAAACACCCCTTGTATCCAAACATCCCCTTTAAGATATTTTAATTTTAATTTATCATTATCTTAATTAAATTCAATTAATATATATTTACAATATATATATTAACATTTAACAATAATGATAATTTATTTAAATATATGCGAACACATATTTAAACGTAATCTCACTTATTTAATTTTAATATCAAATTAAATAAAGGCTATAACCTCAGCAAATTGAATTGCACTGTGAAATTACCAAAATACCCTTTCGCCTAAAAAGACAAAAACGCCCTTCTTCTAAACTGGTTCTTAAATTATCTTCTACGTGTCTGAACCGTAGGCTCCTTATCATACCAATAGTGCGTAGTATCGCGATTAACACCAATTAATCGTCTCACTACACAGAGACCAAGATTGGCCCCTAGCAAGGCATCATGGCCACCCAATAGATTCAGATTCAGCGAAGCAGCTACCTGTCAACGATATGGTTACCGTACAATCTGATCCTTTCATCAAACGTTATCTCGACGAGACCGAGGCATAGAAATAATGTCAACCTCGGTTACTCTCGATATTATGTATTCAGTTACTAGACTAATGACCTGAATTATAAACCGGATAAAGCAACAACTCAATCCCACCGTGGCCATAGTTTTAGTGTCATTTCCATTTACTGAATTGCACTGTGAGATAACTTCTCCCGTACTTGGGAGTGATAAATCCTCTGTCTATCCACCATAATCTTAATACACTCCTTGATGCAGCCAATCACCATCATATTGATAATTCTGAATAGAACTGTATTAGGCTAATGTCAAACTACACCAATCGGTGCATAAGGCGCTCTGGTGATCTCAAGTCTAAGGATCACATGCACCACCATTCGTTAAAGGATTTGTTCCATAGACATTGGGGTTACCATCCATATGGAATCCTCTAGTGGGTCAGTCCAGTGAACTTACCTACAGCAAACACCCATGTGTTGAACCAGGTTGTCACCAAACAACTTTGACAAGTGAGATCAGTCACTGCCTTTCAACAGGGTCGTTCAACACTATGATAGCCTTATTGTATTATCTGTACCCTTTAATTCAGAATAATACTGGGGCTACGGACGTTTCTAGAATGGCCACCATATGTGCTCATAGGGTTCTCACTATCAAGGTTTGAAACACTTGATACCCTTGTCACGGTTCTACCATTCTAAGGACATATATCAATACATACAATGATGATTTACGTGATATAGAATAAAATACCTTTTATTGATTAATGAACATTATTACAAAGAGTCAATTCTACAATAATTGATTAGCTCTAGGGCATTTACTCTAACAATCTCCCACTTGCAATATAGCCAATCATTCATGTACTTAATACCAAATGATCTCAAGTGCCTTTCATGCTTCTACTGCGACCGAGGCTTTGTTAGTGGATCTACGAGATTGTAATTAGTATGCACTTTATTGATCTACACATCTTTCTTCTCAACTATTTCTCTGATGAGATGGAATCGTCTAAGTATGTGTTTGGACTTCTGATGAGACCGTGGTTCCTTGGCTTGAGCAATTGCTCCATTGTTGTCACAATAGATGTCTATTGGATCAACAATCGTGGGAACCACACCAAGTTCAGTAACGAACTTCTTAATCCAGACTGCCTCCTTGGCCACATCTAACAATGCAATATACTCAGCCACTATTGTAGAGTACAATGCTTTGCTTGGAGCTTTTCCAGCTCACTACACCCCTATTGAGACAAAATACAAACCCTGATTGCGATCGATAATCATCTTTGTCCGTTTGGAAACTAGCATCACTGTATCCTTTAACATTGAGCTCATCTTCCCCTCCATAAACCAAGAACATATCCTTAGTCCCCTCCATCCAGTAAAGCTCACCTGGATCCGATTGATATCTACTACAAGTGCTCAAAGCACATGAGACATCAATCCGAGTACATAGCATGACATACATGATGGATCCAATTGTTGATGCATATGAGATCCTCTTCATCCTATCTCTCTCATCTTGTGTTCTAGGACACAATTCCTTAGAGAGATAAACACCATGTGACATCGGAAGAAATCCCTTCTTGGATTCTTCTATACTGAATCTTTTCAGTACTTTGTCAATATATGCACTCTGACTTAGGCCAAACAACCTACGGATCTATCACGATAGATCTTTATTCCAAGGACGTAGGTTGCTTCAGTAACGCCCCACTTGAGGTATGTAGTGAATTTACGTTGCATTGGTTGAATCTTTATTGTTTTGCTCTTAATTGAGTTGTTATATTGTTAATATTGTTTGGTTGGTCCTTGGTTGAATGGATATTATGGTTGCCCTGAAATTTGTAAAGACTTGGCAAATTTTTGTGTTACAGACTTCGTCGGGGCGAAGAAGAAGCTTCGTCGCGGCGATGAAGTCCTACAACCTCCGGTGTAGGTTCTGTAATTTTTCGTCGGGGCGAAGAAATATTCTTCGCCGCGGTGAAGGACTTGACAAAAGGTGTATTGAGTTTCTAGAGAATTCTTCCTTTGGGGCACAATGACCATTCTACCCCTAATTAGCAGGAAAAGTGGGGAGTGAAATGTAAGGAAATTTTAGAGAGAATATGTTAGAGTGGGGGTGTGATTGTAATGATTGAAAGGACAAAGATGGAATTTTGAAGAAAGAGCAAGGGCAATATGAGAATGAATGAATATATTTTGAGCTAAAAAGGGGATAAACTTCATAAACCCTTCATTCATTCTTCTCCACCGCCATACTCTTTCACCATTACCTCTCAATTCTTCCTTTAAGCTTTCAAGGATTTTTGAGGGTTTTTGTAGGTGGATCTTGGTAGAGAATTGATCTAAGGCATCCTAAGGTAAGAATCCTTGCTCTAAATGTGAAATTTACCTATAAAGGTGTTGAGGTCTTAATGTGTTAATGGTTAAAGGTGTAGAGAAAAGACATCTACCAAAGGAAAAGAGAAGTATTAGTGGAATCACACCATCACAAGGTAAGTAAATCCCAATCCAAGTTGATATTTGAGAAATCCTTTGAGTAGAGATTTATTTATGTATGATATATGTTATGTTATTGAACTTGTGTTGAGATGAGTGGTTATTTTGTGGTTGTTAAATACACTTCAATTGATAAGTGTGATGTGTGATGAGAATGGAGTTTGTGATGAAATTGGAGGAGATTGAGAAATCTTTTTGGAAGTGTTAAGTTATGGTAGGGATTATAGCTTGGTGAGGGAGTTTTCTCCCATTTTGGATGGTTCAAGGGAGGAATGGACTTATAAATAAAGTGGAGTGTAGGTATGCACACTAATTGTTTGATGAAATGCCTAAGAGAAGTATGAGTATGAGTTGTGAACCTTAATTTTTGCGACATTGCATATTGGCATTTCCTAAGTGCATTAATAAACATGAACCATCCATATGCATTAATTGTGTATTTGAGGAGTAGTTTGAGAAAGAGTAGAGAACTTTGTGACTAACCTACTCTAAGTAATACTAGTTTGAGAAGAGTAGAGAAATTTGTGACTAACCTATTCTAAGTAATACTAGTTTGAAAAAGAGTAGAGAACTATGTGAATGAACTACTCTAAGAGTAGAGAGAATGAGAAGAGCACTAAGAACGGGTTGGTGCTTTGTGATCTCCACCCGATAGGTATAAGAACGGGTTGGTGCTTTGTGATCTCCACCCGATAGGTATAAGAACGGGTTGGTGCTTTGTGATCTCCACCCGATAGGTATGAAAACGGGTGGGTGCTTTGTAATCTCCACCCGATGGTTACGAAAAAAGGGTTGGTGCTTTGTGATCTCCACCCGAAAGTCATGAAGAGTGGATTGGTACTGTGTGAACTCCACCCAGCTGTGCCTCCGGTAAGATGAGGCCGTGACATGTAAAAGAAGTTAAGAGAGCTGTGTGAAAGAGATAATAAATGAGATGAAAAATAGTGTAAGGAAAGAATTAAGAGAAAGAAGTTACAGGGACAGTCGGGTATAGGATTTACTTACTGAGCATTATTTTGTTCTCACCCCGTTGTTTTCTTTGTGGTTGCAGGATCTAGGTGAGAAGGCGGTTGGACGGGCATCGACAAGCGAGGAGCAATAGCTACAATGTCCGTTGTTTTAATATCATTTTGTGAATGATAGTTTTATTTTGTATAAAGAATGCTTATATGTAATAAAAGAAAATTTTTGGGCCCATTTACTTTTGCTACTAGTCATGTCTTTTACTTACTATTGTTCTATGAGTACCCTAGCATAAAGCAGTCATTACATTTTTGGTATCAGAGCAAAGATTTTGGGATTTGACAGTGTACTATTCTCATCGCTGCGACGTCTGATAACCGACTGTGTGAGTTTATTCTTTCCTTACTATAAGTGTTTCTTGAATTGATAAAATGTTGTTTTGTAGATGAGGCGTAGTACCCGAAAGCATGGTAAGGGTGTAATGAACGAGGGAGAATCCTCTAACCCACCAGAAGCTACGCCCCCTCCCTTGGATGAAGCTAGAGTTGGGGGAATTATACAGTAAGTTATGGCCGAAACTCAAGGGAGAGTTGTAACCCCCGTGCAGGTACCACCAGCTACGAATGTAGGAAGAGAACAACTGGTACCTCCCCCAGTACAGAACAGAGTTGAACCGATTTATGGTCTTCCCAATTAACATCAACCCTCAGAGTTTAAGGGTACTATGGTTCCGGGTATAGCAAAAGAATGGTTTAGGGCCGTAGAGCGAACCATAGGTTTGTTCCCCATGACAGACTGAGAGAAGATCCGGTATGCGAGTTTTTTGTTTCGGGTTGATGCCCGAATTTGGTGGGAACTAATGGAAGAAACCCATGATATGGCAACGATGACTTGGGAAGAGTTCAGGCAAGAGTTTGAGGCTGAGTATAGAACAGAGGACCGAGTTCATAAGAAGGTCCAAGAATTTATTAGCTTACAGCAGGGGTCTAGTATCGTGAAAGAGTACTCAGTGAAATTTAACTCTCTTGCAAGGTTTGCACCCGGAATAGTTAGTACTCCGGCATTAAGAAGAGATAAGTTTGTACATGGGTTGAAGTCGAAGATAGCTCGAGATATAATGACGAGTTCTGATCCCCCTCGAACTTATAGTGAGGCCTTGAGGTGAGCAATGAGGCCGAAAATCTTTGAAAACAAAATTCCCTTAGTAGGTTCTTCGACAAGACCAAGTGAGCCACCTTTCGCCCCGCAGAAAGAAAAAATTGAGGGTGTGAAAGGCAAAGAGATGAAGAATCAAAAGAAGAATTTTCAGTTTAGACATAACAGAAGAGAGTGGAAGAATAAGCAACCCCCGACGGAAGGGTTTCCACTTTGCCCTAAATGTGGGAGGAACCACTCAAGAGAGTGTCTGAGAGACCAGAAGGTATGTTTTAGATGCCAACAGCCAGTGCACTTGATGAGAGATTGTAAAGTTCCTCTTCCACCACCTGCACAGAGTTCTGAACGTACTACGAATGTCAGAGTGTTTACCGTGGCACAAAGTGAAGCAGAGGCTAGTCCATCAGCCGTTATTGGTTAGTTATTATTCCATTTTGTTCCTTTGTATGCTTTAATTGATTCAGGAGCCACTCATTCCTTTATATCATATGGGTTGATTGAGAGGTTAGGTTTGCAACCTACTAGAGTGACTCAACCCATTAGGATAGAGTTACCCGATGGGGTTAGTGTTATGATGCAAAAAGTGCTGACAGGCAAGTCTGTGGTGATCTAGGGTAGAGATTTAACAGTTGATCTAATAGTTTTTTATATGCCCGATTTTGATGTGATATTAGGCATGGATTTCCTAGGGAGATATGGGGTAGAGATTGATTGTCAGAAGAAGAAAGCGAGATTTAATCTCGATGATGGAGATAAATTTAGTTTTGGAGAGGGCCATCAGTTGAGCATGTTGATCAGTTGAGCATGTTAGTTCACTTTGATCCACAAGTTGTGGAGTAACCCCTTTTTGATGTTCAACCACCTTCTGTGGAACATCATCCTGTCCTTTGTCTAGTATAATTTGTGGTTCTAGAACTTCATCGAGTTCTACTTTTCTCCCACTAGTACTACTTAGAAAAAATTCCTTTTCTAAGAAGACACCAGAACGAGCAACAAAATTTTTGTGTTCTTCTGGGTGGTAGAAGTAGTATCCTTTGGTCTCTTTTGGATACCCTACAAATATACATTTACAGGATTTTGGGCCCAGTTTGTTCGAAGTCAATTTCTTAACATAAGCTTCGCAACCCCAAATCCTTAGATAAGACAGGCTGGGCTTTCGCCCACTCCATAGCTCAAATGGAGTCTTATCTACAGACTTTGATGGCACACGGTTCAAAACATGAGTCGCAGTTTCTAGGGCATAACCCCAAAATGATGCAGGTAAATCACTAAAACTCGTCATGGACCTAACCATATCAAGTAAGGTCTTATTCCTCCTTTCAGACACTCCATTGTGTTAGGGTGTATACGGAGGGGTGAGTTGTGATACTATCCCACATTCCTTCAGGTATTTAGAAAACCCTGAGCTTAAGTATTCACCTCCCCAATCCGACCAAAGAGCTTTAATACTCTTGCTCAACATATTCTGTACTTCATTCCTAAATTCCTTGAATTTATCGAAGGCTTCAGATTTATGTCTCATAAGGTAGACATAATCATATCTACTGAAATCAGTAGTAAATATGATGAAGTATGAATATCCACCTCTGGCCTCAACTGTTAGTGGACCACATACATCACTATGGATGATGCCTAACAACTTAGTAGCCCTTTCACCTTGTCCTGTGAAAGGGGAGTTGGTCATCTTGCCTAATAGGCATGACTCGCATACCTCAAATGACTGAAAGTCAAAAGAGTCCAAAACTCCATCCCTTTGAAGTTTTGCAATGCGGGTCTTATTAACATGACCCAATCTACAGTGCTAGAGGTATGTCTGGTTTTGATCGCTATGTTTAGCTTTCTTGGTTTCAATAATGAGAATATCTTTATTGTTTAAATCAAGAACATATAATCCATTATATAACCTTGCAATTCCAAATAGAATACCATTTAAACTAAAGGACAACAATCCATTAGATATCTCAAAATGTTACCCCATATTATCCAAAGCGGATACTGAAATAATATTTCTAGAAATAGAAGGTACGTGATATTATCCAAAGCGGATCTTGAAATAATATTTCTAGAAATAGAAGGTACGTGATATTATGTAGTTCCAAGAACAAGCCCGTAGGCAAAGATAAACAGTAAGTCCCTACAGCTAATGCGGCCATATGTGCTCCATTTCCAACTCATAGGTCCACCGCTCCCTTGGCAAGCACTTTACTCTGCCTTAGTCCCTGCACATCAGCACAAATATGAGTACCATATCCTGTGTCAATGACCCAAGATGTTGAGGGAGAGAAGTTAATCTCAATCATAAACATACCTGAAGTCATAGCATCTGACTTCTTCTTGCTTGCGAGGAAAGCCTTGCAATGTTTCCTCCAGTGGCGAGGCTTGCCACAAAAGAAGCAGACTACTTTGTCCTTCCCTATGCCACTCTTAGGCCCAAGAGCAACCTATCCTTTGGGCTTGGGCTTGGGTTTGGCCTTGGCCTTACCCTTGCCGATACCCTTTCCTTTACTGGTAGCAACCAGTAAAATAGGCCAGGAATTCTTTAAGTCCTACTATGCAGACCTTAGCATGTTCAAAAGTTCCGACAGGGTTTTCACTATCGTGTTCATATTGAAATTCATTATGAACGGTGCATAAAAGTCAGGCAAGGATTACAGAATCAAATCCATCTGTCATTCTGCATCCAACTCAAATCCTAAAGTCTCAAGCCTCTCTATGTGCTCGATCATCTTGAGCACATGAAGACCAACTTGGGCTCCCTCAGTTAGACGACTCCCAAACAATGCTTTTAACACCTTGTACCTCTCATGTTGAGCATTCCCTTCGAAAAGCTCCTTGAGGTGTAGAATAATGGCAACAACGTCCATATTTTCATGCTGCTTTTGTAGCACAAGTGTCATCGATGTTAACATCAAGCATTGAATGCCATCAGCATCATCAAGGAACTTTTGATAAGTATCCTTTACTTCCTGAGTGGCATCAGGATCAGGCTCAGCCTTATATGGCTTTTCACGGATATACAATTTCTTTTCCGACTTGAGTATAATCCGAAGATTACGATACCAGTCTGAGAAATTGGATCCATCCAACCTGTTTTCTTTCTCGATTATCGGTCCGCAGTTCATAATGCTCATTTTGGTGAATCTACAATTGCAGAAAAAATAAAGTCATTATAAAGTTCATTATTATTTAATATGGTCTTTTATTAAACGATGCTCCCACTATTTTACCCAAGTCAATAGCCCTCACTATTAACTCGGGAAAGCCCGTTGGCTGATAATCATATTTTACACTATGATTTTGCATTGAATTTTGATAGGATTTATGATACTTTTTATACAATTTGGGCCATAATTGCTACCTAATTCTATTAATTTGTCTTTGCAGGCCTAAACGATGATTTTGAGCATAAATGACAGTTTTGAGTGTAAATTGTGTAACTTGAGCTTGGAAACTCGGAATGACCTGAACTAAGAAGATTTGGAAAGCTAAGAAGAAGAGCTACAACTTTCATGTTTCGGGTTTTTCCTAATTCTGACTGGACAATGGTGAAAACTTGGCTTGAAGTTGTGAAAAGTACGCTGGGAACTGAAGAAAAACGTCTTTGGACGTGCTTTAGTATTTCTGCCATAACGTGATCTGTAGACCTCGAATTGTGCTGATTCTTGAACGACCGGAAAGATAATTGAAAGGGCTACAATTAATATGTTTAACACTTTTCCATATTCAGACTCTATCATGCTCATTTTTGGCCCGAAATTCCGCAAAACCTGCGTCAGATTTAAAAATAAAACGACGCATTTTGGCTTGCTAGGGTTTGGTCCTTAAGTAAAAGAGGTATAAATTAGAGCGAAAAGGAAAGAAAAAGAGTCTTGGTTCGTGATTTGGGAGGCAGCTCATGGAAGGAGAAGATTATTGAAGATTTGAGCTTCAAATTAGAGAAGATTTCTCCATCTTTTGTTTGTTTTTCAATGATGAATCTTGATTCAAGTTGTTTTTGTTGTTTTATTTCGTTTTTGACTATGAACTGAGTTGTTTAGCTAGGGTTTGATGTAATCTTGATACAATGATTCAAATTTATAAGAATTGATTTACTTTGAGTTTTAATTTCATGATTGAGTGTTTATCTCTTTGCTTAATGACTTTTGAATGCTTGATCACCATTCAAATGTGTGTTGTTCATAATGAGACTGAGAAGTGATTTGTGATTATGCCTCTTGGGATAAATACCGTAGATTAGCAAACGCTAGAGATAGGTTTAGTGATCTATGAAATCTAGATAGAATTCCATAAAGCTTAAAAGACTTTGAACCATTAATCTTCAATTTGTTGGGTGCGGAAGCTTAATAGGGATAAGTAGGGAAATGTAGCCTGAGAAGGTATGTTTTACAACTTAGGGAATTCGATTTTCAATCAAGGAATTAGAACTCGGGTAATAGATTCTATGATTTAGGTTAGCGTATCTAGGTGAAATCAACACCCTAGCATTTTTTTAGAATTGTTTAATTAATTAAGTTGTTGGGTTTTGCATTTGTTTTTAGTTTGTTAATCGTCCATCAATCCAATTTATTGTTGCTTCAATTAGGACTTAAACTAGGGAAATCGGTACTTAGTAACACTATCCTCGTGGGAACGATACTCTACTCATCACTCTATTACTTAGTGCGACTAGTATACTTGCTACATATTGCATGTTGTAGGAAACACGCATCATTGGCTTTCCTAGTGGACTGAGATCCCATCCGGCCCATTTCAAACCTTCGCTTTGGCGAACAAACCAAAATGAGTTAGAGTAGATGCCCTAGAGCTAATCAATTATTGTAGAATTGACTCTTTGTAATAATGTTCATTGATCAATAAAAGACATTTTATACTATCGCGTAAATCATCATTGCATGCATTGATATATATCCTTAGAATGGTAGAACCGTGACGAGGGTATCAAGTGTTTCAAATCATGATAGTGAGAACCCTATGAGCACATATGGTGGCCATTCTGGAAACGTTCGTAGCCCCAGTATTATTTTGAAGTAAGGGCACATATAATATGGTAAGGCTATCATAGTGTTGAATGACCCTGTCGAAAGGCAGTGACTGATCTCACTTGTCAAGGTTGTTTAGTGACAACCTGGTGCAACACATGGGTGCTTGCTGTAGGCAAGTTCACTGGACTGACCCACCAGAGGATTCCATATGGATGGTAACCCTAGTGTCTATGGAACAAATCCTCTAATGAATGGTGGTGCATGTGATCCTTAGACTTAAGATCACCGGAGCGCCTTGTGCACCGATTGGTGTAGTTTGACACTAGCCTAACGCGGTTCTATTCAGAACTGTCCATACGGTGGTGATTGGCTACATCAAGAAGTGTATCAAGACTATGGTGGATAGACAGAGGATTCAACACTCCTAGGTACGGGAGAAGTTATCTCACGGCGCAATTCAGTAAATGGCAATGACACTAAAACTGTGGCCACAGTGGGATTGAGTTGTTGCTCTATCCAGTTTATAATACAGGTCATTGGTCCAGTAACTGAATACATAATATCGAGAGTAACCAAAGGTTGACACTATTTCGATGCATCGGTCTCGTCGAGATAACGGATGATGAAAGGATCGAATTGTTCGATAACCATGTCGTTGACAGGTAGCTACTTTGCTGAATCTGAATCTATCGGGTGGCCATGATGCCTTGCTAGGGGCCAATCTTGGTCTGTGTTTAGTGAGACAATTAATTGGTGTTAATCTCGATACTACACATTGCCGGTAAGAAGAGGAGCCTATGGGTCACACATATAGAAGATAATTTAAGACTCGGGAAGAAAGAAGAGTGTTTTCGTCTTTTTAGGCGAAAGGGTATTTTGGTAATTTCATAGTGCAATTAAATTTGCTGAGGTCGTAGCCTTTTATTTAATTATTCAGAAAAAATAAATAAGCGAGATTACGTTTAAATATGTGTTCGAATATATTTAAATAAGTTATCATTATTGTTAAATGTTAATATATTAAATATATATATTAATTGATTTAATTGAGATAATGATGAACTAAAATTAAAATATCTAAATGGGAGTGTTTGGAAACAAGGGGTGTTTGGGTTGGAGCCCAAGCCTATTCCATAAGGGAACAGGGCAATTAAAATTACACTATAAAGTAAAAGTTTAATTGAGAGATAACTTGATTCATTCATTTCATTTTCAAAGAAAAGAGAAAAAGCTACAGCACCCAAAATACTCTCTCACGCTAGACTTTGTTTTTGATTAAAAATCAAATACATTTCATTTCTTCTTTGTTTCTTAAGACTAAAGAGGATCTAGCAAATCCCTCTTTAGTTCCTTGCGATTATCTTCGTGTGGACTACATCGGTTCGATCCTACACTTGGGTCTGTAGCAAAATACGTTCAGAGACAAAGTTAGAGGAGCCTCCAAACGTGCATATGATGTTAGAGTAGATGCCCTAGAGCCAATCAATTATTGTGGAATTGACTCTTTGTAATAATGTTCATTAATCAATAAAAGGCATTTTATACTATATCGCGTAAATCATTATTATTGCAATATGTATTGGTATATGTCCTTAGAATGCTAGAACCGTGACGAGGGTATCAAGTGTTTCAAATCTTGATAGTGAGAACCCTATGAGCACATATGGTGGCCATTCTAGAAACGTCCGTAGCCCTAGTATTATTTTGAAGTAAGGGCACAGATAATACAGTAAGGCTATCATAGTGTTGAACGACCCTGTCGAAAGACAGTGACTGATCTTACTAGTCAAGGTTGTTTGGTGACAACCTGGTGCAACACATGGGTGCTTGCTATAAGCAATTACACCGTAGCAAGTTTACTAGACTGACCCACCAGAGAATTCCATATGGGTGGTAACCCCAGTGTCTATGGAACAAATCCTCTAACGAATGGTGGTGCATGTGATCCTTAGACTTGAGATCACCGGAGCGCCTTGTGCACCGATTGGTGTATTTGACACTAGCCTAACGCAGTTCTTTTCAGAGCTGTCAATACGGCTGTGATTGGCTGCATCGAGGAGTGTATCAAGACTATGGTGGATTGACAGTGGATTCATCACTCCCGGGTACGGGAGAGAGTTATCTCACGGCGCAATTCAGTATATGGCAATGACACTAAAACTGTGGCCAAAGGTGGGATTGAGTTGTTGCTCTATCCAGTTTATAATACGGGTCATTGGTCTAGAAACTGAATACATAATATCGAGAGTAACCGAAGGTTGACACTATTTCTATGCCTTCGTCTCATTGAGATAACGTATGATGAAAGGATCGAATTGCACGATAACCATATCATTGACAGGTAGCTACTTTGCTGAATCCGAATCTATCGGGTGGCCATGATGCCTTGCTAGGGGCCAATCTTGGTCTGTGTATTAGTGAGATGATTAATTGGTGTTAATCGTGATACTATACTCTGTCGATATGATGAGGAGCCTATGGGTCACACACTATAGAAGATAATTTAAGATCCAAGAAGAAAGAAGGGCGTTTTCGTCTTTTAAGGCGAAAGGGTATTTTGGTAATTTTACAGTGCAATTAAATTTGCTGAGGTCGTAGCCTTTATTTAATTTGTTAGAAAAATTAAATAAGTGAAATTACGTTTAAATGTGTGTTCGCACATATTTAAATATATTATCATTATTGTTAAATGTTAATATATATTTAAATATATATTAATTGATTTTAATTGAGATAATGATGGAAAAAATAAAAATATTAAATTGGGAGTGTTTGGCAACACGGGGCGTTTGGGTTGGAGCCCAAGCCTATTCCGTATGGGATTAGGGCAAATTGGTTTTACTATAAAAGAAAAAGTTAAATGTAAAAGAATGGTGTTAATTAATTTGAGTTCAATTTTCTTTGTAAAACCAAAACACAACAGCCCCCATATTGACTCTCCCACGCCAGATTCATTTTGCCTAGAAATCAATTTAATTGATTTTCCTTTCTTCTTAATCTTGAAGCCAAAGAGGATCTAGCAAATCCCTCTTTGGTTCTTTTGAGATTGTCTTCGTGTGGACTACGCAGGTTCGATCCTACACTTGGATCGGTAGCAAAACATTCGTCGACAAATTTGGAGGAGCCTCCAACGTGCATTTATTTCTCTTAACTCATGTTTAATATTTATGCAGATTCTTATTATGATAAAATTGTAAAATTATACCCTTGATCTTGGCTCATGTAAACAATCCCTGAATTATTTGTTTTTGTTTCCGCTGAGCATACGGGACCGTTTACTAACATATGATTTCTTAAACTCTAAACTAATTTTTTTTAGATTCTTGTTTTGATATAAATTTTAAATTTGTGCCCTGATCTTGGTTCTATGGAATGATCCGTGTTGTTATTAATTTTTGTTTTCCGCTACCTCAATAGATCATTTCCTAACAGTGGTATCGGAGCCTAGGGTACCAGATTTTATAGCTTTATATGGATGGTTGATTACATGTATTTGATTGATAATATGTTGCCTTAAAGAATCTGTGTAAAATCTTCCTTAAAAGCATGTTTTAAGAAATCAATTAATCAATTAATTTTAATTTATTGATGATCTGCAAGTTTGGTATATTGGGTTATGGATTTTTGTTGAAATCAGTGTTTATGATTGATTGCAAAATCCGTTTAGTGTGTTTTTGGTGATTGGTTGAACTGATCTGGAGCTACAGATCAGTGTACGCTCTCTACGGTGATATAACCCATCGCCGCGGCGTGCGTGTTTGGCTTTCACGCTGATTGCGAAATCAGTGCTCGCCGTGGCGATAATCATCCTTAGGACGAACGCTATACGAAATCAGTGCTCGCCACGGCGAGCGATGATATAACTCATCACTACAGTGAGCGCACTTCCGAGTGTGCAGGGGCCAGATTGTAAAGTTTCAAAACTTTTAGACACAATTACATATCTGTAAATTGTTAAGGGGTAATTAATAATTAACCCACCAATTTCAAAAATTTGATTGTTTTTGAAATGTATGCTATGTACTTGTTTGTATATTGCATGGTGCCCAGTACATAAGCCTTAGACCTATGGTGAATGTTTTAAAATTTTTGGGTATGTATGATTGTAATTTATTAAAGAGGGCCTACATGTCCTACCTTTCTCTTCTTCTTAATATACATTCTCTTCTCATTTCATTCCCCTCGAATGTAATTCGAGGTTTATAAATTTATTGATGTAAAGAATTTTGTATAATTATTCTTATTATAAATCTAGAATGATGTTTTTGTAATGTAATTAAAGACGGAGCAAAGGACGAAGGGAACCATACTAGAAGACTCAAGATATTTATTACAGAACCCCTAGGTGACCCACCGATTCCTCTAGGCTCGAGGAAATCGGTTTTAGTTGGGCCATGTACCGACACGTTTTAATATTTTGTTCTTAAGGCTAAAGAGGATCTAGCAAATCCCTCTTTAGTTCCTTGGGATTGTCTTTGTGTGACTACATTGGTTTGATCCTACACTTGGGTCGGTAGCAAAATACATTCAAAGACAACTTGGAAGAGCCCCCAAACGTGCATATGATTCCTTAAAACTCTAAACTAATTTTTGCAGATTCTTATTTTGATATAAACTGTAAATTCGTACCCTGATCTTGGTTCTATGGAACGATCCGTGTTGTTATTAAATTTTTTTTTCTGCTGCCTCAATGGATCGTTTCCTAACATAATCCACACCAGTTGATAGCTCCTACTATCAACCTCAAATGTGACGAAGCCAACAAGCCAATCACACAATCCAATGGCCCTAACCACCATCCTCAAGTGTGATTCTCAGTATCGGTAGAGTGGACACAACATGCCTCCACGTACACATGATATGTGTACTTCTCTACTTTGCCTATGATGCGTTTATCAACCTTCGCTTTGGCGAACAAGCAAAACTGTCATTTTAAGTCAACCCATCATCATTAAGGAAAACTCCAATGCATTTTAACCTCCCACTGGTAGAAGTGTACCCTTCACTTTGGCAAACAAGGTTTCAACGAACAGTGGTTTGATTAAAACCATGGTGATGGAAGGCTTACGTGACTTAATATCTTTTAATTGAGGGTTTGTTATTTAATGTCTCACCAGATTTTTATCTTTGTTAGTATAACATTGTTTGGCATGTTATTGAACATTCAACCTTAGCATTCATTCTAAACAAAATATTTAAACGTGCTGGTACATGGCCCAACTAAAACCGATTTCCTCGAGCCTAGAGGAATCGGTAGGTCACCTAGGGGTCCTGTAATAAAAACTTGCGTCTTTAAGTATGATCGTCTCTTCCTTTGCTCCGCCTCAAGTACATTACAAAAACATCATACTAAATTTACAATAAAATTAATCTTAAAGTAATTTTACATCAATAAATTTAGAAACCTCGATTTACATTCGAATGGAATGAGATAAGAAGAGAATGTACATCAAGAAGGGGAAGGAAGGTAGGACATGCAGGCCCTATTTTTAAAACTGACAACCATACATACCCAAAATAATTTAAAACACTCACCATAGGTCATAGGGCTCAGGTATCGGGCACCATGCAATATACAAACAAGTACATAGCATACATTTTAAAAACATTGAATTTTTGAATTGGGTGGGATTATTAATTAATTACCCTCTTATATGTGTAGAATGATTATTGGCTTTATAGCTTATTAAAAACTGTAGTTTGGTCCCTTCGTGAAAAATACAGAATTGGGATAGCAACAGACTTCGAATAATTCCAGTAAGTACGTCGCTGCGACAAAGTCTGGAAATCCCAAAATGCATAGTTCACGTTTTTGCAGTTTTTCATGTAATAACATGAATCCAAATCAAATAGAATGCACAAACATTCGACTAGGATACCAACCAACCAATATAACATTCATCAACACATTATTAAACCAATTTATCTATAGAATCATTTATTTAACAGTAGATTTTTCAGATTTAACAAAAATAACATGTTATCAACCAAATACATGTTATAAATCATACAATAAACTGTAAAATTTGGTACCCATGGCTCTGATACCACTGTTAGGAAACGATCATACATGGCAACGGAAACAAAAATTATTTGAACATTATAGATCGTTCCTTAGAACCAAGATCAGGGTACAAATTTACAATTTATTCAATAAATTATAATAGAATCTGCAGAAAAATCAGTTTAAAGTTTAGAAACTATACCCACGTTTGGAGGCTCCTCCAACTTGTCTCGGAATGGGTTTCGCTACCGACCCAAGCGTAGGATCGAACCAATGTAGTCCACACGAAGATAACCTCAAGGAACTAAAGAGAGATTTACTAGATCCTTTTTAGCCTTTAAGAACCAAGAAGAAATCAAAGTGTAATTGATTTTTAGCAAAAAGCAAAACTGGTGTGAGAAGAGAAAAAGGGCTGGAAAAATTTCTTTCAATGATTGAATGAGTAAATTGATTATTTCTCATAAAGTGTGCACTAATATAGTTCACACTATACCCTATTCCATCATCGAATGGGCTTGGGCTCCAACCCAAACACCCTTTGTATCCAAACATCCCCTTTATGATATTTTAATTTTAATTTATCATTATCTTAATTAAATTCAATTAATATATATTTACAATATATATATTAACATTTAACAATAATGATAATTTATTTAAATATATTCGAACACATATTTAAACGTAATCTCACTTATTTAATTTTAATATCAAATTAAATAAAGGCTATGACCTTAGCAAATTGAATTGCACTATGAAATTACCAAAATACCCTTTCACCTAAAAAGACAAAAACACCCTTCTTCTAAACTGGTTCTTAAATTATTTTCTATGTGTGTGACCCGCAGGTTCCTTACATACCGGCAGTGTGTAGTATCACGATTAACACCAATTAATCATCTAACTACACACAAACCAAGATTGGCCCCTAGCAAGGCATCATGGCCACCCGATAGATTCGGATTCAGCGAAGCAGCTACCTGTCAACGATATGGTTACCGTATAATCTGATCCTTTCATCAAAAGTTATCTCGACGAGATCAAGGCATAGAAATAATGTCAACCTCGGTTACTCTCGATATTATGTATTCAGTTACTAGACCAATGACCTAATTATAAACTGGATAGAGCAACAACTCAATCCCACTGTGGCCATAGTTTTAGTGTCATTTCCATTTACTAAATTGTGCCGTGAGAAAACTTCTCCCATACCCGGGAGTGATGAATCCTCTGTCTATCCACCATAGTCTTGATACACTCCTTGATGCAGCCAATCACCACCGTATTGACAGTTCTGAATAGAACTGCATTAGGCTAGTGTCAAACTACACCAATCAATGCACAAGGCACTCCAGTGATCTCAAGTCTAAGGATCACATGCACCACCATTCGTTAAAGGATTTGTTCCATAGACACTGGGGTTACCATCCATATGGAATCCTTTGGTGGGTTAGTCCAGTGAACTTGCCTACAGCAAGCACCCATGTGTTACACCAGGTTGTCACCAAACAACCTTGACAAGTGAGATCACTCACTGCCTTTCAATAGGGTCGTTCAACACTATGATAGCCTTACCGTATTATCCATGCCCTTTACTTCAGAATAATACTAGGGCTACAGACGTTTCTAGAATGGCCACCATATGTGCTCATAGGGTTCTCACTATCAAGAATTGAAACACTTGATACCCTTATCACGGTTCTACCATTCTAAGGACATATATCAATACATACAATGATGATTTATGCGATATAGAATAAAATGCCTTTTATTGATTAATGAATATTATTACAAAAAGTTAATTCTACAATAACTGATTGGCTCTAGGGAATCTACTCTAACATAGGGTTCTTTGTAGATAGTTAGAATTAGATTTACTTTAATGTCATTTTTATGTTTGCTTTATTTCAATTTTTGTTGTTTTCACAAGGCATAGTTTATAGGATCACGAGAGCACTTCGAGTCTCTATGGTATCGACCCTTGCTTATGCACTATGCTACGATTGTGACTTATGCACTTGCGAAGGATTAAACTATATATGTCTGTCAAGTATAACGAGGTTCCTATGTTACAAATCAAACAAGACCCATTTATGATTTCGAATCTTACCCAGGTTTGGAGGCTCCACCTCTTTTTCAGGATCTGGATGAAAAACTCTCACGATCCAAGTATAAGATCGAACTATCGGTATCCATACAAAGGTAAGATTCAACACAAGAGATTTACTAGATCGATTGTATAGTCTAAAGAAGATGAGTGAGATTAGGGTTGAGAGAAAAATATCTCTCAATGAACCTATGCTCTCCACAGCCAAGAGAAGAGAAATGAGAGATATTTGGTTTTTAGGGAAAAGTGCCTTTTTTATAGGGTTGCCCTAAAAATCCCTTGAAGGGTTATTTACCAAAATGCCCTTCCACTAATTAAATCATTAGTGTCCATGATTCCTAAAAAAATCATATCTTGGGCATTGAGCCATTATTATTTTTATCCATTAATAACGTTCTTTCAATATTTAAAACATATATACACCGATATATACATTTAAATATGGACGGTTTATTTATTCACAATATATATACAACAATACACATATTTAAATAAATAACCAATCTTACATCTAAAATCCAATATGGATTGGATCCAGGCAACAACCTTTCCAGCAAATTTAATTGCTCCATAAGATTTACCAAAATACCCCTTCGTCAACAAATGATGAAAATGCCCCTCACATATTATCTTCTTTAGATAGCCTTTTATGTGTGTGACCTGAAGGCTCTTCATCATGTCGGTAGTGTGTAATATCGCGATCGAGATCCAATCAATCGTCTCATTATACACATACCAAGATTGGCCTCTAGTAAGGCATCAAGGCCAATCGACGGATTCGAATCCAGCATAATTCACTACTTGTCAACAGTATGGTGTCTGTGCAATCAAATCCTTTCATCATCTATTATCTAATTAGGGTTTGAAGCATAGAAGTAATTTCGGCTTCAAGTATATACCACCTTGACCTATTCAGATTCAGTTATCAGACCAATCAACTAATCAAGCTTCAACTTGATTCCACTATGGCCACAGGTTCCAAGGTTACTGTTTTTCACCAGAATCTCACCGAGATAATATCTGTTGTACACAAGAGCGATGAATCCTTTGTCAATCCACCATAGTGATAATGTACTTCACGATGTAGCCAATCACACCCACCTTGATAACCCTTTTAGGATTACGTTTGGTTAGTGTCAAACTACACCAATAGGTACAAATGGCGCTCCGGTGATCTCAAGTCTAAGGACCACATGCACCACCATCTATATGGAATCCTCTAATGAGTCAGTCATGTAAACCCTCGTGTCAGCGTTTCGATGCTATAAGGTATGTAATTCTACCCCTAAAATGATTTTTTTTATCAATAAAAGGGTAAAATGGTCATTTTGCATGCATTATGAGATGTGAATGTTGTAAAGTGTTAGGAATTGATAATACTGATAAGAAATATGGTTAAAGGGTCATGAAGGAGGTTAGTAGGGTTAAATGGCTTAAACGGTTCCCAAGGGGTGTAATGGTCTTTTCACAATAATTTATAGGAATCAAGTATCCATAAAAGTGTATTACGGGTAAATTAGTTAATTATCTTATGGAATTACTTGGTCACCAAGTATAAAAGAGAAGTCAAATGGCATTAAAGGAGTGTAATAATTATGTTGTGGTGGAAATGACCAAAATGCCCTTATATGCAAAATTTATACCAAATGACCCATATATCTAACTTTTGATGGCCAATCCCATTTGGGAATTAAAAAAGTGAAATGTTTATATGATATTTTTTTTATTATGTCGACCATCACTCTTGGAACACCAAACTATCTTCTTCAATCTTATTTTCCTCCATTAGAGGCTTTAATTCAAGCTTTCTCTCTCTCAAAATTTTAATAGGTTTTCAAGTTGAATTTTGAAGGAGATCACCATTCACACTTAAAGAACTTCAATTTCAAGGTTTAAGGTGAGTTTTAAAACCCTAGTTTGTTGCGATTTTTAGTTAAAAGATAAATTCGTAAGTGGTTATGTGTGTAAGGTAGAAAGCATGAATCTTTGGAGCTAAGGAGGAGTGTCTTTGTGCTTTGAATACTAAGGTATGGAAAAAAAAAAAATCTCCCTTATGATTAAAATTGATAACACCTAGGGTTGATGAAACTTACATTTATTTATGTTAATTTGAGTGTGGTGCTATGTTTTGGTTATGGATTGGTTAAATGGGTGTGTTGATTGGGGTATGTGTGCATATGGAGGATGATTATGCCAATTAAGATATTTGTAGTTGGACGATGTCTTGGCACATTTTGGTTTTACAAAAAGGGAGGTTTTTATGGCCTTTTATACTTAGAGTGATACGGCAAATATTATGAAGGTGCAAATGAATGTGACATGGTTAAAAATGAATAGAATTCAGATTTGGCTTTTTAAGACTTATACTATACATGCTTCGCTGAATCAGTCATAACTGAAGGAATAAAAGTCAGATTGAGCTGATTCTTAAAGTATTAAAAATTTGAGAAATAGGCCTAAAACGTTTATGTTTTAGCCAAGAATCAATTCAAATTAGAAGATGAGGAAAAATTGCTTGAAAAGTGACAAACTGTATGGCATCCACCTCTTTAATAAATAAAAATTCCCATCTTTTTTATAATGTCCAATAAACCACTGAATAATCCTATGGTCTAAAAAAAAAATTGATAAAAGGCACCTGTTGAAATTCCTTGTGTTTTATGAGAAATCGAATGAATTAAGTTAATGAATTTAATAGGAAAATATTCATGTCAAGGAGTTTTACAAAATTGATTGATGAATTGTGCAACTGGCCAAGGGTACATGTTAAATGAATGAATAGTATGATTGAGCATGGGAGATGTTATCCCATATGTGTGCATTCATAATGGTAATTCATATAGCTTATTTAGTTTACTTATGAAAAAATTTATGAAATGTTAAAGAATGAATTCCATGAGTCCTTTGAGGTGACAACCAAGAACAAGGTAACGGTTCAAATGAATCTGATCGGATAATAAAGACTAATGAAAATTTCAAGTACAAAGACAAAAGATATAGACATGCCATGTTTATGAATATTGCATAAGTCATATATGTTCTATGTTATATTGTGTATGGTTATGTTATAACTTATGTTCATGAGGTAAGTCCAAAGTGTATGACATGTTTTATGAACTTGACAATGTCAATGAATGAAGGTCATGTCTTGTAGGTAGGTAAAGTCTTGAGTAATAAGCTTGTATAATGAACCTTAATAGTTTATAAATGGCCATATTCCCTTACTGAGCAATTAGCGCTCACCCCACAAAATTTTTAAAATGTTTTGCAGGCAAGGATTAAAGCTTGAAGCTGGGAGAGGCTACTAGGGAATGACATGAGCATGAAGGAATGCTTTTGCTATGTTTTGAGTTTTGATGTAAAATAACATCAAATGGTTTTTGGTTTATGGATATTGAAGTAAATATGTTTTAATAAACCTAGTATGACCATTTCCTTGTCAAATGAATGAAAAAGGTTAAATGATTTTAGTAAATGATATTATATACTTATGTTATTAACTTCATAGGAAGCTAAATTTCTTGAATCATTTTATGGATATGGGATGTTTAATAATATGTTTTTTTTTTTTAAAAAAAAAAAGACAAAACAAACAAAAGTATAGGTTTTGAAACAAACTCATTTCCTAGGAGTGTCTTTTCTAGGTTCTCAATGGCCAAGGGATACTTAGGAAATACCCAATTAGGGAAGGGTTTTACATGTCATTACCTTTTGGTAGGGTTGTTTAATGCTATGATAGTCTTACCATATTATTTGTGCCCTAGGTCAGGATAACACTCGCGCTATGGACGTTTCTATGGCCACCATAAGTGATCATAGGGATCTCACAATAAAGACTTATCACTACTTGATTCCCTCTTCATGGTTCAACCACTCTGAGGGTATATATTAATACATACATATGAAATATGCTTTACATAATCTAATCAATGGCTTTCATATATTGAATATTCATGATCTATGGGGTCAACATACAACAATATGATTGGCTCAAGGGCACCTACTCTAACAATCTCCTACTTGCACCTATAGCAAATCATTTACGTATTTAGTACCAAATGATGCCAAGTGCTTATAATGCTTCTACTACGACAGAGCTTTAGTAGGCAGATATGAGATGTTATCATCCGTAGGTACTCTGCTTATTTGCACATCTCCTCTCTTAACAATTTCCTTGATAAGGTGAAAACATTTGAGAACGTGTTTGGATCTCTAATGAGACTGTGGTTCCTTGGCTTGAGCAATGGCCCCATTGTTATCAAAGGATATCTATATTGGATCAACAATGCTTGGAACCACTCCAAGTTCAGTAATGAACTTCTTGATCCAAGTCGCCTTCTTGGCAGCTTCCGACAGCGCAATGTACTTTGATTGCATAGTAGAATCAGCAACAATACTTTACTTTGAGATTTTTCAGCTCACTACTACTCCATTAAGAGAAAAGATAAAACCTTATTGTGATTAGAAATCATCCCTATAAGTTTGAAAACTGGCATCACTGTATCCTCTTATAGTGAGTGCCTCCTTTCCTCCATAAACCAAGAACATATCCTTAGTCCTCTTTAGGTACTTAAGAATGTTCTTGATCATGATCTAGTGATGCTCACCTAGATTCGATTGATATCTGCTACAAATGGTTAGAGCATATGAGACATCAATCCGAGTACATAACATGGCATATATAATTGTAAAGCCCACCGATACATCCAAGGGTAAAATAGTCTTTCCCTTTCTATTTGTTAAGTTAACTACCATGCACATGCCTTAGGGGTAAAGTGGTAAAAGAATAATTATATTTTTTTGGCTTGACAAGATAAAGATGATGAAGGATTAAGGAGTAATTAAAAGACAATTGTTGAGGGCAAAAAGGGAAATAATGTTATAGGACATTAAATGCAAAAGACAAATGTCAAATGAATAATTCTTTTGCAAAAAAAAGAAAAGAAAAAAAAAGAAGAAGATATTAGGTGGTAAGAGTCGGCCAACATATGTCTTCTACCACTTTTCATTCTCTTCCTCAAGTTTTCTACAATCTTCCATAATTTTCTTCACTACTCCATTAAGATTTCAAGTCTCTTAGTTGCAATCTCTCAAGTGTCTCATATTTCTTCCTTTATTAAGGATATTAAGAGGTAAAGTTCAACTCCTTATCTTATATAAATATTGTGTATTTCAAGTTATTGAAGTTTCCTTATAATTTATGTTGGGAAAAGAGTCAATTGGAGATAAGGAGGAGGAAATTTGCAAAGGAGTGTGGTTTCTTGGCATAAGGTAAGGGAAACCTCCCTTTAATAGGAAATAAGAATTAGGTTTCTAGGTTTAGTATTAGGGAACTTTAATTCTTGTCACACAATAGCAATTGAGTTTGGTTTGATGCCATAATTGATGGATTTATATGTGAATTGTAGAAACATTTAAGTTTGATGACAATCAATGGAATTAGTTGTGACATGAGTTTTTAATATATTACAAGGGAGGTTATTATTGATCATTTAACATGTTTTCACAGGGGAGAATGGTTAGGAAAGGTTAGGGAGTAAGTGGAGGTAAATAGGTAAGGAAAATCCCTAAAATAGGCATGTTACCATGGTTTCCCTGTCATAGACGTGACTTTCTGAGTGATTTTTGGGCATCTTACCGATTGAACTGAGTTGAGATCTAAACACAAAAGTTGTAGCCCTGTTTCTAAGCTTTAAAACGAGACCAGGATCATGTCAATCCGATGTGTATAACTCAAGTTATGCCTTCTTGAATCTGACCTGTGCAGAATGACTACCTCAAAAGTGCTTCTAATTTCTTAATTTACCTTTTAGCCTAATAATCTATGATTGATTCCAAGTATGGAAATGATGCTTAAAGGGTGTTGAAGTATGTTTGAATGAGTGATCTTTATGATTATTTAATGATTGTATGAGCATATATAGTTGATGTAATGAATGACCATGGAGGTTATGTGTAATATGTTATGTATTACCTAATTATGAGCTTGTGTATGTATAAACAAGCCTAAGTATGATATGTTCTATGAATTTGTTATGAATCCACAAAATGGTCATGATGAAATGATATGTTCAAATATGGAAAGTGTATGTTTTTTTTATGATTAAAGCATGTCAAGCATATTAATGATGAAAAAGGGGGACTTGATCCCAAGTTTGAGCAAAATGCTTCCAAGGTACATAGACATGCATTTTTGTGAAGGAAAATGATTTGTAAATTTTATGGAAGATGTTGGCATGTTATGGAGAACCTGAGCTCACTCATGCACATGTCTAGACCAAAAGAAATGAACAGTCCATAGCGTGCATGACCATGGGGATTGTGTTATAAGTTAAGGTTAGCTCATTGGCCAAAGGTTCCGTAATCCATGCCTCAGCTTCGTCCGATCGGTTGACAGTAAAAGGTTTTTAAAGAAAAATTTATTTATACATGCATGACATTGATGTGCATTATTCATGAACATTAAAGGAAAGCATTGCATGAATTATATTATGCCTTATGATATGGATTGAATATGCTATGTTATATTACTTTTGTGTTAATAATGTTTGGTTCATGTACAAGTAAATAAGATGCTTCCTAATTTTAAGAATGTTACATAGGGTTAAATGATCGATACCCTTACTGAGTGATTAGCACTCGTTTCTCTAGTTTCCATGTTTTGCAGGTAATGGTTAAAGCGGTAACGGCGAGCGGCGGTCAAGGAGGCTTGGGGCATGCATGTTTTTGTTCTAACTAAACTTATGGTGTTATATAAAGAATGTTGCTTTTGAATTTTAATGTATATGGTTTAATGTTTATAATCTAAGTTTTATGAAATAGTAAATATGTTTTGCTTATAAATGATGGGAGATATTTTATATTTGCTTCTGCTAATAAAACAATTGATGTTGTTGTTTTCGTTAAACCATATTTGTCATATATAGTCATGTCTTGATAGGTTGATTAAAAAAGTAATATAAATGAGGGAAGAAGTTTTTATTTATTTATTTATTTATTTTCATATGGTACATGTTTGTAACCAGGATTTACGTTTTAAAACACACAATCTTCCAGGTGTGAATTCTCTAATTTTCCATCCTACTGGAATACTTAGAGGGTACCTGGCTGGAGAGGGGTGTTACAATAATAGATCCAATAGCGGATGCATATTGTATCCTGTTCATCTTATCTCTCTCATTGTGTGATTTCAGACACATGTCCTTTGAGTGATAAACACCATGCAACATTGAAAGGAATACCTTCTTGGATTCTTCCATACTAAATCTCTTCGGTATCCTGTCAATGTATGTACTCTGACTTAGGACAAGCAACCTACGAGATCTATCACGATAGATCTTGATACCGAGGATTAGGCTACTTCCTCTAAGTTCATCATGGAGAAGCCCTTGGACAACCAAGTCTTTACTGTCTGTAAGTTTGGTATATCATTCTCAATAAGCAATATGTCATCGGCATACAATACTAGGAATACCACTGCACTTCCACTAAACTTCTTATACACGCAGGGCTTATCTTCGTTTTTGATGATACCAAATTCCTTAACAATTTCGTCAAAATGAATGTTCCAGTTCCTTGATGCTTGCTTAAGTCCATAAATGGACATTTGCAAATTGCATACCTTCCCTGCTTGACCTTTAAGAACAAAACCATCAGGTTGTGTTTGTTAGAGTAGGGGCCCTAAAGCCAATCAATTATTATAAAATTGACTATTTGTAATGATGTTTAATAATCAATAAAATGCAATTTTCTTCTATATTATGTAAATCATAATTGCGTGTATTGATATATGTCCTTAGGATGGTAGAACCGTGACGAGGGTATCAAGTGTTTCAAATCTTGATAGTGAGAACACTATGATCATATATGGTGGCCATTCTAGGAATTTCCGTAGCCCCAGTATTATTCTGACCAAGGACACAGATAATATGGTAAGGCTATCATAGTATTGAACGACCCTGTCCAAAAACAGTGACTGATCTCACTTGTCAAGGTTGTTTGCCGACAACCTGGTGCGACACATGGGTGCTTGTTGTAGGCAAGTTCACTAGACAGACCCACTAGAGGATTCCATATAGATGGTAACCCCATTGTCTATGGAATAAATCCTCTAACGAACGGTAGTGCATGTGATCCTTAGACTTGAGATCACCGGAATGCCTTGTGCACCGATTGGTGTAGTTTGACACCAGCCTAACGTAGTTCTATTTAGAGATATCAATATGGTAGTGATTGGCTACATTGAGAAGTGTATTAAGACTATGGTGGATCAACATAGGATTCATCACTCCCGGGTACGGAAGAAGTTATCTCACGGCGCAATTTAGTGAATGGCAATGACACTAAAGCTGTGGCCACAGTGGGATTGAGTTGTTGCTCAATCCAATTTATTATTCCGGTCATTGGTCCAATAACTGAATACAAAGATATCGAAGATAACTGAGGTTGACACTATTTCTGTGCCTCAACCTCGATGAGAAAGCAAATATTGAAAAGATCAGTTTGCATGGTAACCATATCGTTGATAGTCAAGCTGTTTCATTGAATCTGAATCTAGCGGGTGGCCATGATGCCTTGCTAGAGGTCAATCTTGGTCTGTGTTTAGTGAGACGATTGATTGGTTTCAATCACGAGACTACTCACTGCCGATATTGTAATATCCCACTTGAGGTACGTATTTAAGATTTGTTGTATTAGTTAAAAGTTTACTGTTTCAGTTTCAATTGAGTTGGTTGAATGGTTGCCTTGAAATTGGTTGAATTTTGGTGAAGTTTGGAAATCCAATCTTTGCCGGGCCGAAGAAGAAGCTTCGCCGCGGCGAGGAGGAGCTGCACCCACGGGTAGGTTCTGCCCTGTTTCGCCGGGGCGACGGAAAGTTCTTCGCCGCGGCGACGAGCCTAATAAAAAGTTTCTTGACTTTCTAGAGAATTCTTCTTTTGGGGCATAATGACCATTCTACCCTTAATTAGTAGGAAAAGTGGAGAGTAAAATGTAAGGAAATTTAGTAGAGATTGTGTTTGGATGGGGGTGTAGTTGTAAAGAATCAAAGGATATAGATGGAATTTCTAAGGAAGGGCAAGGGCAAAATGGGAAAGGATGCTTATAATATGTGCTAAAAGAGTTAAAGTGTAGAGAAACCCTTTATTCATTTATTCCACTGCCTTTTCCATTTGCCTAATTTCTCTCAATTTCTCCATCCAATCTTCCAAGATTTCTAAGGGATTTAAGAGAGCTTTTGAGTAAATTTGAGTAGAGATTTCATCTAAAGCATCCTAAGGTAAGGATTCATGCTTTAGATGTGAGTTTTCTTATAGTTATAGTGAAGTCTTATGTGGTTGTTATTGTTCTTGTTGTTGTTTTGAGTTGTAGAGAGAAGACAAGACAAGAAAGGAAAGGAAAAGTGCTAAAGAAGTCACCTTTTCACAAGGTAAGTAAATCCTACCAACTTGAGTTTTGATAAGTTTTTTAGTAGAGATTTAGAGATTGAGTAGAGATGTATACTTGTATAAGTATGTTATGTTGTTGAGAATTGAGTTGAGATGAATATGTATTATGAGAAGTGTTTTTGATGTGTGATGAGAAATGGAATTTGAGATGAAGTTTGAGAGATGTTGTTTGAACCTATTTGGGAGTGCTTTTCTTGGCAGGGATTATGAGTATTTGAGGGAGTTTTTCCCCATTTTGGATGGCTAGAGAATGAAGTATAGTAGTAATTTTAGTAGAGTGTTTTTATGCACATGAGTTGCTTGATGAAATGCCTAGGTGAAATCTGCCCTGTCACTGCCGTGACATTCTAAGTAATTTTTGGGCATCTTGCGGATTTAACTGGGCTGAGACCAAAACATAGAAGTTATATCCCTGTTTCTAAGCTTTAAAACGAGACCAAAACCGTAGCAATCCGAGGTGTATAACGCAAGTTATGGCCTTTTTAGTGTGACATGTGCAGAATAACTGTTTTGATGCAATCTTGTATTTGGCATTTCATTAGTGCATTAGTAAGCATGAGCTATCTATACACATTTGTTTATACACTTAAGAAGTAGCTTGAGACATAGTAGAGAATTTGAGTATAAGCTACTTTAAGAGCTAACAGAAAGAGAATAGAGTAGGTTGTGCGATGGGGAACCCGTGAGTAATGGGTAGAGTATTCCCGCATGTACGCCGCATTGAGAGAGCGGCATGAGTATGAGATAGAGAAGTGGTGTAGCCCGTGAAAGTGCATGCGGATGAGGGCTATACCCGAGTATCCGAGAGAGAGATTATACACTCACGTGGCCAAGGGTTCCGAATCCATGCATAACCGAGTCCGATCGGCTAGAATGAGTAGAGGTCACGTAGAGTGGGAGCGAGTCCCGGCCATGCCCCCGATAAGATGGGGCCGTGACTTATTATAGAGATAATAGAAAAGAGTTCTAAGAGAAAGAGAGAGAGGGAGAGAAGTACTAAAGAGAAATTGAATGAGAAGTTGTAAGGAAAGAATTAGAGAGAGAGAGAGTTACGGGGATAGTTGAGTAGAGGATTTACTTACTGAGCATTATTTTAGTGCTCACCCCGTTGTTTTTCTATGTTTTCGAGGGATCCAGTGAGGACGATCGGATGGACGTCGACACGCCAGAGGAAGCGGTTACACTGTCCACCATGTTTTAATATCTTTTGTACACATTATAATTTTGTGTAAAAATGTATATGTTGTAAAGAATATATATAAATATATATTTAACAAAAAGAAACATTTTGGGCCCAATCCCTTTATATTATTTTATATGTATTTCATTATGAGTATTTGAGTAGAAAGTGGCTATTACATTTTTGGTATCAGATCCGAGATTTTTGGGATTTGACAGTGTGCCATTCTTCTCGCTATGACGTCCGATAGCCGACTGTGTAAGTTAATTCTTTCCTTACTTTTAAGTGTTCTTTTGAATTGATCAAGTATGGTTGTTTTGTAGATGAGGCGTAGTAACAGGAGGAAGGGTAAGAGTGTGATGAATGAGGGAGAACCCTCTGACCCACCAGAATTGACTCCCCCTACCCTTGATGAGATGAGGATTCGAGCCATTGTACAATAGGTTTTAGCGGAGAGTCAGGGGAGAGTTGTTCAGGAGAGAACCGAGACTCAGTAGAGTACCGCCCCCAAGACAAGAGCGAGAAGGGCCGGCACTCAACCAAGACAGCACTGGGTGATCCGATTCGAGGGCTTGTAAATCAAAGACACCTGCCCGGCATTTAGGGGTACAAGGGACCCACTAGAGGCAGAGGAGTGGTTTAAGTCTCTAGAGCAGACGGCGGCACTACTTCCCCTTAATGATAGAGAGAGGATCAGATATGCTAGTTTCTTGTTTAAGAGAGATGCCCGAATATGGTGGGAATTAATGGAGGAGACTCATGATATAGCCTCGATGACCTGGGAGGAATTCATTAAGGTTGTTTGAGGCGAGTACGAATAAGATCGAGTACATGAGAAAGTCTAAGAGTTTATTCACCTGAAGCAGGGGACTAGTACTGTAAAGGAATATTCGGTAAGATTCAACTCCCTTGCTCGCTTTGCACCCGAAATAGTGTATACACCGGAGTTAAGGAGAGACAAGTTTGTGCAAGGGTTGAGATCAGATATTGCTCGAGATGTAATAACAGGAGTCGAGCCCCCTCATACCTACAGTGAAGCTCTAGCACGGGCTTTAAGGGCAGAGATCTATGTGAACAAATATATTGCAGAAGGGTTGGCTCTAACAGTACCTAGTGAGCCATCCACCACCTTGCAGAGGGAGAGAGTAGATGTCACAAAGAACAGAGAAGTAAGGGCCAAGAAGAAGTTTCAACCAAGGAAGAATAGGAGAGATCGGCGGTCTGCGGCCCGGGAGACGAGGGTTTCCCTTGTGCTAAGTGTGGGAGGAACCATCCAGGAGAGTGTTTGAGGGATCAAAACGTGTGTTACAGTGCACGACGCCTGGGGCATATGTGGAGGGATTGTAAAGCCCCCCTTCCACCGACAAATGTGGCATATGTGGAGGGATTGTAAAGCCCCCTTCCACCGACATGTGCAGAACTTAGTAGGTACCTTGCCTTGTGAGTTTTTACAAGGGTACAGGTGAGGCCGAGGCCTACCCATCACCTCCCGTGAATCGGGTCGCTTGTTATTTCATGCTGTTTCTTTATATGCTTTGATTGATTCTGGAGCCACTCATTCTTTTATATCTCATGGAATGATAGAGAGATTAAATTTGAAACCTGTTAAAGTGAGTCAACCCATTAAGATAGAGTTGCCCGATGGGGTTAGTGTGTTGACTCAAGAGATGTTGTTAGGAGAGTCTGTGGTGATCCATGGTCGAGAGTTGGTAGTTGACTTAATAGTCTTCGATATGCCCGACTTTGATGTAATTTTGGGTATGGATTTCCTAGGGAGGTATGGAGTAGAAATTGATTGTCGGAAAAAGAAAGCGAGATTTAATCTTGATAATGGAGATAAGTTTAGTTTTGGAGAGGGCCATCAGCTGAGTATGTTGATCAGTAGTGTAAAAGCTAGGAGGATGTTGAGAAAGGGGTGTTCTAGATACATTGCTCATGTAGTACAGAGTGGTGATGTTCCACAGTCGAAAATTCAGAGGGTGCCGATAGTTTGAGAATTTCTGGATGTGTTTCCGGAAGACTTACTAGGCTTGCCGCCGGAAAGAGAGGTTGAGTTTAGTATTGAACTTGCACCAAGAACAGCACCCATATCTAAAGCCCCTTTCCGAATGGCCTCGACAGAGCTTCAAGAATTAAATAAACAACTCCAGAAGCTTTTAGATAAAGGCTTTATCCGACCGAGCCATTCTCCCTAGGGAGCCCCAATTTTGTTTGTGAAGAAGAAAGATGGATCACTACGGATGTGTATTGATTATAGAGAATTGAATAAGGTGACAGTGAAGAATAAGTACCCGCTACCTCGAATAGATGACTTGTTTGATCGCCTTGAAGGGAGCAATGGGTGTTCTCCAAGATTGATTTGAGGTCAGGGTACCATCAGGTAAGAGTGGCTGAGCAAGATGTAGCTAAGACTGCTTTCCGTACAAGGTATAGGCATTATGAGTTTGTAGTGATGCCGTTTGGTTTGACTAATGCCCCAGCCGTTTTTATGGACTTGATGAACCGGGTATTCCATGATTGTTTGGATCAATTCATAGTGGTTTTCATAGATGATAGCCTGGTTTACTCTAAGCCGAGAGAAGAGCATGAGGAACATTTGAGAATAGTGTTGCAACGGTTGAGAGAAAGACAGTTGTATGCTAAATTTTTGAAGTGTGAGTTTTGGCTCGATCAAGTGATATTTCTGGGCGATACGGTGTCGAAGGAAGGGATTTCAGTAGATCCGAGCAAGATAAAGGCAATCCTTGAATGGCAAAGGCCGAAGACAGTAAAAGAGGTCCGAAGTTTCTTAGGCCTGGCAGGTTACTACAGACAATTTGTTGAAGGGTTCGCCCAGTTGGCTAAACCATTGACAGCTCTTACCAAATAGAAGACTCCTTTTATTTGGTCAGAAGCTTGTGAGGAATGTTTCCAAGAGTTAAAGAAGAGGTTAACAACAGCTCCAGTGTTAGTGTTGCCTCGGGAGGGTGTAGATTATAATATTTATACGGATGCCTCTTTGCAAGGACTTGGTGCTGTGTTAATGCAGTTAGGTAGGGTAATAGCATATGCCTCTCGGCAATTGAAAGAGTATGAAACGAGATACCCTAAGCATTACCTAGAATTAGCAGCCGTGGTCTTCGCTTTAAAGATTTGGAGGCATTATCTTTATGGTGCCAAGAGTAATATCTACACCGATCACAAGAGTTTAAAGTACTTCTTCACTCAAAAGGAGTTGAATATGAGACAGAGAAGGTGGTTAGAGCTGGTTAAGGATTACGAGTGTGAAATTAAGTATCAACCAGGGAAAGCCAACGTAGTAGCCGATGCCTTGAGTAGAAAAGCTTATTTATCCCGGCTCACTAGGCAGAAAGAGTTGATAGAAGAATTGTGTAAAGAGCAGATTGAAGTGATTCCGGGAAGGATTGCCAAGTTAGAGGTCCAGTCTACCTTACTGGAGGAAGTCAGAGTTAACCAAGTGGCTGATGAGTGGTGTCAGAGAATAGTTCAACAAGAGTATGAGGGCAAGGTAACGGAGTTCCACTTACGGGATGGTGTTCTCTATTTCAGGAATCGGTTGTGTATCCCTCAAAATGATGAGTTGAAGAAGAGAATACTCACAGAGGCTCATGACACACCATACACTGCTCATCCTGAAGCAACCAAGATGTATCAAGATGTAAAGAAAAGCTACTGGTGGCCAGGTATGAAGAAGGATATCGCAGAATTTGTAGCTAAATGTCTGACTTGTCAACAGGTAAAAGCAGAACACCAAAGGCCATCAGGGTTGCTTCATCCACTTAGTATTTTAGAATGGAAATGGGAAAGCATTTCGATAGATTTTATCACAGGTCTCCCTAGAGTTCAGAGAGGTTATAATGCTATTTGGGTGATTGTGGATAGATTAACTAAGTCCGCCCATTTCCTTCCAGTAAAGGAAAGTACCACCTCAGATCAGTTGGCTTAGATCTACATGAAAGAGATAGTCAGATTACACGGTGTGCCCAAAACAATAGTGTCAGATAGAGATTCGAGATTTGTTTCCGCTTTTTGGACTAGTTTGCAGAGAAATTTGGGTACCCGTTTGGCATTCAGTACAGCCTATCATCCTCAGACAGATGGCCAAATAGAGAGAACGAATCAGGTGCTTGAGGACATGTTGAGAGCCTACTGTATGGATTATAAAATGACTTGGCATGAAATGTTACTTTTAGTGAAGTTTGCCAACAACAACAGCTATCAGTCTACAATAAAAATTGCACCTTACGAGGCTTTATATGGTAGACGATGTAGGTCTCCACTACATTGGGATGAGATCGGCGAAAAGAGTGAGTTGAGTACAGCTCTTGGGCCAGAAATGACTCAAAAAATGATAGAGGATGTAAGATTAATCCGAAATAGAATGAAGCAAGCCCAAGACAGACAGAAGAGTTATGCCGACTTAAAGAGAAAAGAAGTGGAGTTCCAAGTGGGTGATAAGGTATTTTTGAAAGTTTCCCCTTATAAACGAGTAATGAGCTTCGGGAATAAAGGAAAGTTAGCACCAAGATATATTGGTCCATTTGAGGTATTGCAACGAATTGGAAAAGTTGCCTACAGATTGGCACTACCACCTCGTATGGACAAGGTACATGATGTCTTCCATGTCTCAATGCTGCAAAAGTATGTAAGTGATCCCTCCCACATCTTGAGCTTAGAAGATGTTGATCTCATAGAGAATCTTGTGTATGAGGAGAGCCCTGTACATATTTTAGATCGGAAGATGAAAGAGCTCCAAAACAAGAGTGTTCCACTAGTGAAGGTTCTTTGGAGGAATCACAAAGTAGAGGAGGCCACATGGGAGACGGAACAAGACATGCAAAATAGGTACCCGGAGTTGTTCGTGTGAATTTCGAGGACGAAATTCTTTTTAAGGGGGGGAGAATTGTAATATCCCACTTGAGGTACGTATTTAAGATTTGTTGTATTAGTTAAAAGTTTACTGCTTCAGTTTCAATTGAGTTCGTTGAATGGTTGCCTTGAAATTGGTTGAATTTTGATGAAGTTTGGAAATCCAATCTTCGGCAAGGGCGAAGCCGCCGCTTGGCTGGAGGAGCCTGCCCACGGGTAGGTTCTGCTGTCGGCAAGGGCTGACGGAAAGTTCTTCGCCGCGGCGACGAGCCTAATAAAAAGTTTCTTGACTTTCTAGAGAATTCTTCTTTTGGGGCATAATGACCATTCTACCCTTAATTAGTAGGAAAAGTGGAGAGTAAAATGTAAGGAAATTTAGTAGAGATTGTGTTTGGATGGGGGTGTAGTTGTAAAGAATCAAAGGATATAGATGGAATTTCTAAGGAAGGGCAAGGGCAAAATGGGAAAGGATGCTTATAATATGTGCTAAAAGAGTTAAAGTGTAGAGAAACCCTTTATTCATTTATTCCACCGCCTCTTCCATTTGCCTAATTTCTCTCAATTTCTCCATCCAATCTTCCAAGATTTCTAAGGGATTTAAGAGAGCTTTTGAGTAAATTTGAGTAGAGATTTCATCTAAAGCATCCTAAGGTAAGGATTCATGCTTTAGATGTGAGTTTTCTTATAGTTATAGTGAAGTCTTATGTGGTTGTTATTGTTCTTGTTGTTGTTTTGAGTTGTAGAGAGAAGACAAGACAAGAAAGGAAAGGAAAGGAAAAGTGCTAAAGAAGTCACCTTTTCACAAGGTAAGTAAATCCTACCAACTTGAGTTTTGATAAGTTTTTGAGTAGAGATTTAGAGATTGAGTAGAGATGTATACTTGTATAAGTATGTTATGTTGTTGAGAATTGAGTTGAGATGAATATGTATTATGAGAAGTGTTTTTGATGTGTGATGAGAAATGGAATTTGAGATGAAGTTTGAGAGATGTTGTTTGAACCTATTTGGGAGTGCTTTTCTTGGCAGGGATTATGAGTATTTGAGGGAGTTTTTCCCCATTTTGGATGGCTAGAGAATGAAGTATAGTAGTAATTTTAGTAGAGTGTTTTTATGCACATGAGTTGCTTGATGAAATGCCTAGGTGAAATCTGCCCTGTCACTGCCGTGACTTTCTATGTAATTTTTGGGCATCTTACGGATTGAACTGGGCTGAGACCAAAACATAGAAGTTATATCCCTGTTTCTAAGCTTTAAAACGAGACAAAAACCGTAGCAATCCGAGGTGTATAACGCAAGTTATGGCCTTTTTAGTGTGACATGTGCAGAATAACTGTTTTGATGCAATCTTGTATTTGGCATTTCATTAGTGCATTAGTAAGCAAGAGCTATCTATACACATTTGTTTATACACTTAAGAAGTAGCTTGAGACATAGTAGAGAATTTGAGTATAAGCTACTTTAAGAGCTAAAAGAAAGAGAATAGAGTAGGTTGTGCGATGGGGAACCCGTGAGTAATGGGTAGAGTATTCCCGCATGTACGCCGCATTGAGAGAGCGGCATGAGTATGAGATAGAGAAGTGGTGTAGCCCGTGAGAGTGCATGCGGATGAGGGCTATACCCGAGTACCCGAGAGAGAGATTATACACTCATGTGGCCAAGGGTTCCGAATCCATGCATAACCGAGTCCGATCGGCTAGAATGAGTAGAGGTCACGTAGAGTGGGAGCGAGTCCCGGCCATGCCCCCGATAAGATGGGGCCGTGACTTATTATAGAGATAATAGAAAAGAGTTCTAAGAGAAAGAGAGAGAGGGAGAGAAGTACTAAAGAGAAATTGAATGAGAAGTTGTAAGGAAAGAATTAGAGAGAGAGAGTTACGGGGATAGTTGAGTAGAGGATTTACTTACTGAGCATTATTTTAGTGCTCACCCCGTTGTTTTTCTATGTTTTGGCAGGGATCCAGTGAGGACGCAATGGATGGACGTCGACACGCGAGGGGAAGCGGTTACACTGTCCACCATGTTTTAATATCTTTTTTACACATTATAATTTTGTGTAAAAATGTATATGTTGTAAAGAATATATATAAATATATATTTAACAAAAAGAAACATTTTGGGCCCAATCTCTTTATATTATTTTATATGTATTTCATTATGAGTATTTGAGTAGAAAGTGGCTATTACAGATATGATGAGGAGCCTTCGGGTCATAGACATAGAAGACAGATTAACGATGAATTGGTGAGAAAGGGTATTTTCGTCATTTGTGATGAAAGGGTATTTTCGTCATTTGTGATGAAAGGGTATTTTCATCATTTATGATGGAAAGGATATTTTCGTCTTTTGAGATGAAAGGGCATTTTGGTAATCTCACAGTGCAATTAAATTTGCTAAGGTCATTGCCTATATTTAATTTCATATTGAAATTAAAATTAGTGAGATTATGTATTTAAATATATTCATTTATTTATATATTATATATATATTATTTAATATTAATATTTGATGATATTAATATTAGTGAAGATGATATATATATGAAATATGAAATTCATATTTGAATTTAAATATATATATATTCAATATTAATATTTGAAGATATTAATAAAGATAATATATGAATATGAAAATCATATTTGAAATTTGAATAAGATGCCATGTGGATTATTACCTTGTTTGCTAATGAGGATTTACTATTCTAGTCATGGAATAAATTTATTCCTAGCTAGATTAGGGTTTTAATTTTTGTTGCATATAAAAGGCAACTTAAAATTAAAATAAAAGGTGAGAACACATTAATTAAATCCTAGCTACTCACCTCACTCTCTCTCACGTTTTTCTTTTGGTGGAGAAGAGAATTTTTCTTGAAGAAAAATTATGCATCCTTTTTGCTTGTGTGTCTTGCTAGCACTTGAGACCGCAAGTCGATCACCATCTTGTTTTATGTGGATACTGAGAGTTCACTCTTGTCTTAGAGTGGGAGCGATTCGTATCGATTGAAGGAGCCTCCAAACGTTGGTATGAAATCTAGAAATTTTGTATTCAATATCATTTCATATGTAAATAACGTAAATCAGGTATAAGGTTTTTGGGTTCAATGTTGTTGCTAAGGATTTTATTTATGTTTTCCACTGTGTAAACCTCATCAGCGACTAACAATGGTTTCAGAGCCTTCCTTATACCTTTTACGTTGTTATTCGACATTTGGTTGAATTGATTTTGATATGTATCGATTATGTTATTGCATTATGTGTAAAAACTGATTTTTTTTGTGTTAAAAATCTGCTGCGGTTGATGTGTTGCTAATCTATTTTTTCTTTTTTTGCATCTGTTTTTGGGGGATCGAAATCAAATAAAACTTGATTCTAATTAGAGGAGGATGCTTCCATGTAGGGTGGCATGTTGCTGCTGTGTGTTGTCGCGCATGGCAGTAACAAGAAGTAGCAGCGGTAGTGCGCAAACGCGTGCTACTACTTCACAGATTGCGTGCGGCTGTTGTACATTGCCGTACCGGGAGGAGTGCTGCCACATGCTCCAGCATGTGGCCTTGGGCTGTGCTACCACAAACGGCACAATAGCAGCTTTGTGCGACTACACCAAGGCTGCTGCCACATGCAGCAACGGCGCATATGAATGCGCCGCTACTGTCCTCTTGATTGGCTGTTGTTTTGGGGCTGCCCCATGGGAGCACTTGGCCTCGGTTGGCACTTGGTTTTTCAGCCAAGTGAGCACTTGGCCTCGGTTGGCACTTGGTTTTTCAGCTAAGGGCCTGATCTGGTGCATGTTAAAACTTGCACCAAATCTTTTTTTTTAGGCAGCCCACATCAAGATGCAATGGGCTGAATTTTGGGCGGTGATCGCATTGTTGTGTGATATTTTTAATCCATAATTTTCTAAAAAAAAATGTTGTTGCATGTTATAAACATTCTGGAGGCCCAATTGAGTGAGGCCCGATAACAAGGGACTAAAATAAAATTTTAAAACTTGTTGGACTTAAATGTAACACAACCAAAATTCAAGGGGTAACTTCTAATTTACCAACCTAATCAAAATTAAATTTTGATTGTTTATGCATGATTCTTGTTTGTAAATATGCATGGTGCTTGGTGCATAAGCCTACGAGCCTAGTTTAATTGTTTTGGGTTATGTTATTTAAAATAGGGCCTGCGTGCCTTGCCTTTCTCTAAACCTCCAATGTAACTTCTTTCTCTCATCTCATTCCCCTCGAATGTAACTCGAGGTTTCTTTTCAATAATGTAAAATGTAATTTTATTATTGAAAGTTGTGTAATGTTCGAGAAGAAGAAGTGATGGAAGGGAAGGAGGCGAAATTACTTGAAGAATCCATTTCCTTTTAAACCTTGGTTGACCTACCGATTCCTCTTGACTTGAGGAAATCGATTTTAGTTAAGGCTATGCACCAACATGTTTATTTTACACTTAGTATGCATGCTAAGGGTGTATGTCATGACTATAACATGCTAAGAAAGATAAAATTGGTGAGATATAAAAAAAAAAAAAAAAAAACACCCTCAACTAAAGTATATTAAGTCAAAATTGTAATGCCTTCCATCACCATGTCTTTAATCAAACCATTGTTTGTTGGAACCTTGTTCGCCAAAGCGAAGGGTACACTTCTACCAATGGGAGGTTAAAGTTCATTGGAGTTTTCCTTAATGGTGATGGGTCAACTTAAAATGACGTATTTTGCTTGTTCACCAAAGCAAAGGTTGATAAACATGTCATAGGCATAGTAGAGAAGTACACTTGTTATGTGTATGTGGCGGCATGTAGTGTCCACTCTACTGATACTGAGAATCACACTTGAGGACAATGGCCTCGATCATCGTATTGTGTGATTGGCTTGTTGGCTTGTTTCACATTTGAGGTTGGTAGTGGGAGCTATCAACTGATGTGGATTAAGTTTGTTGGCCTACCTAATCAACCCATTTTGGCTTGTTTGCCAAAGCGAAGGTTTGAAATGGGCTAGATGGGATCTCAGTTCACTAGGAAAGCCAACGTGCTTTCTTGAGTTAATAGTGAGGGTGGCTTGAGGTAAATAGTGGGAGCAATTATTTAATAAAAGGCTTTATTAAATAATAATAATAAACATTGTAATAACATTTACTTATTATGCACTTGCAGATTCACTTAAAAATTGAGCCATTGTGGCCATTATCACTGCGACAAATCATCGAACTGGGAGACAAATGGAATGGTGAGAATTTAGTTGACTGGTATAGAAGTATAAACAATATACTTCATTTAAGCGATAGATTATACACCATTGAGCAGGCTTTGTCACTAGAGCCTGTTGATAGTTCTATCCATCAGACTGGGTATGTATATATGAAGCATACACATGATGCAAAAGTAGAAATGACAATATACATTTTGCTTGCATCAATGACACCATTACTGCAATAGTAGTGCCAGAATACGGACTTAGCTTCTATTCTTTATTTTCTCCACAGAAACAAGAAGCATATGGTGTCTCAATCACTGTTCAGATGCAAGATGGAAGAGGGTACAAAAATTGGTGATCATATACTCAAGTTGATCGAGTATATGAACAAGCTTGAGATTTTGGGATGCATACTTAATGACGGTTTAGTGATAGACCTAATATTATAGTCTTTGCCAGATTCTTACTCCCAATTTGTCTATGACTTCATTAAGGATGATAAGAAGAATACCCTTTTCGAGCTTCTGGATATCTTGAAGGCTACTGAGTCAGGCATGAAAATGTCAAAAACATTGACATTGGTTGAAGCCAACTTAAGTGAGAAGGAAAAGGCTCAAAAGTCGTTGGAAGGAACTGTTGTAGATAGGAAGGGTGTTGTCCTCACTATGGGAATCCTAGCCACTGGAGGAAACATTGCAAGGCCTTCCTAGCAAAAAGGAAGAAGAATACTACTTCTTCGTCAAGTACGTTCATGATTGAGATTAACTTCTCCCGTCAACACCTTGGGTCATTGACACAAGATGTGGTACTCACATTTGTTCTGATGTGGAGGAACTATGGCAGAGTAGATTGCTTGCTGAGGGAAAGGTGGACCTATCAGTTGGAAATGGAGCACATGTTGTTGCATTAGTTGTAGGAACTTATCGTCTAATTTTGCCTATGGGCTTGTTACTTGGAACTTGTGGATTATTATGATTTTTCCTTAACTTCTAGAAAGAATATTTCTGTGTCCACTTAGCACAAGTGAGAATATTACTTTACTAATGGATTGTTGTCCTTGAGTAGAAATGGTATTCTTTATGGAATTGTTCAATAATAATATGTTCTGAAATAGACAATAAGGATATTCTCAAAATAACAACTATGCCAAGTATGGCAAGTTGAGTTAAACATACTTGAAGGAATGTGGAACAGTATCAAAACTCACATCTCCGTATACACCCTAACACAATGGTGTGTCTAAAAGGAGGAATAGGATCTTACTTGAAATGGTTAGGTCCATGATGAGTTGCCCGCATCATTATGGGGTTATGCCCTAAAGATTGCGAGTGACATATTGAACCGTGTGCCGTCAAAGTCTGTCAATAAGATTCCATTTGAACTATGGAGTGGGCGAAAGCCCAACTTGTCTTATCTAAGGATTTCGGGTTGTGAAGCTTATGTCAAGAAATTGACTTCGAACAAGCTGGGCCCAAAATCCTGCAAGTGTATATTTGTGGTGTATCCAAAGGAGACAAAAGGATACTATTTCTACACCCAGAAGAGCGCAAATTTTTTGTCGCCCGTACTGGTGTCTTCCTAGAAAAGGAATTTTTCCTAAGAAGTACTAGTGGGAGAAAAGCATGTAAGTAATTGATCTATCATACGCAAAGGAAAAACAAAAATTCAATCGGTAAATCAATTACCTTTCTTTGCCAAGATCCGAGTATAGATTATACCGTTTACATGTTTATAAAAAAATATATATATATAAAGCAAATCCATTGAAGGATTAGAATACTTACGTACGTTTGGAGGCTCCTCCGAATATCTCTAACTTCAAACACAAACACTGTTCACTGGCTACTATTCACGATTACTATTTACCATCTACTGTTCATGGTTACTATTCACCATCTACTGTTCACGTGATTTTACGTCAATCGATCCAAAGCAGGATCGCACTCACGAAAGTCCACACGAAGATAATCCGAAAAACCCTTGATTATTTTGCTAGAACAATCAAGGGCTTCAAAAATCAAGAAGGAAGAACAAGAAAAGTTTTCTTCTTGAGAGACAGAGAGAGATAGGGTAGCTAGGGTTTTAATTGAATGAATAATTCTATAATGTTTTAATTTTAAGTTGCACTTATAGAGTGCAACAATTAAAACCATATTCCACTCAGGAATAGCCATGGGCTCCAACCCCAGTTCACCCTTGCAACCAAACACACCCTTTATGGTGTTTTAATTAATTAATTATTATTATAATTAAAATCAATTAGTATATAATAATATATTAACATTCAATTAATAATAACAATTCATTTAAATATATACATAGATATATTTAAATATAATCTCACTAATTTAATTTTAATATTAAAATTACATACAGGCAACAACCTTAGCAAATTCAACTGCATTGTGAGATTACAAAATACCCTTTCATCCTGAAAGATGAAAATACCCTTCTCACAAATTGATTCTTAAATTATCTTCTAAGTGTGTGACCCGTAGGCTCCTTATCATATTGGCAGTAAGTAGTATCGCGATGAACACCAATTAATTGCTCACTACACACAGACCAAGATTGACCCCTAGCAAGGCATCGTACACCGATAGATTCGATACATAAACCATGCCCTATCAACGATATGGTTACCATGTAATCAAATCTTTTCATCAACTATTATCTCATCGAGACTGAGGTACAGAAATAGTGTCAACCTTAGATATCCTCGACATGTTTGTATTCAGTTAATGGACCAATGACCGGAATAATAAATTGGATTGAGCGTCAACTCAATCCCACTATGGCCACAGATTTAGTGTCATTGCCATTTATTGAATTACCCAACGAGACAACTTCTCACATACCCAAGAGTGATGAATCATTTGTCAATCCACCATAGTCTCGATACACTTCTCAATGTAGCCAATCACTACCATATTGATAGCTCTGAATAGAACTACATTGGGCTAGTGTCAAACTAAACCAATTGGTGCACAAGGCGCTCCGGTGATCTCAAGTCTAAGAATCAAATGCACCACCATCTGTTAGAGGATTTATTCCATAGACACTAGGGTTACCATCCATATGGAATCCTCTGGTGGGTCTGTCTAGTGAACTTGCCTCTAGCAAGCACCGATGCGTTATACTAGGTTGTCGGCAAACAACCTTGACAAGTGAGATCAGTCACTGCCTTTCGATAGGGTCGTTCAACACTATAATAGCCTTATTAGAAATCTAAAGGACAACAATCCATTAGAAATCTCAAAATGATATCCTATATTATCCAAAGCAGATACTGAAATACTGTTTCTAGAAATCGCAAGTACAAAATAACAGTCTTTGAGTTGTAATAATAAGCCTGAAGGCAAAGACAAACAATAAGTCCCTACAGCTAATGCAGCCACATGTGCTCCATTTCCAACTCGTAGGTCCACTTCTCTTTTAGCGAGCAATCTACTCTGCCTTAGTCCCTACACATCAGTACAAATGTAAGTACCACATCATGTGTCAATGACCCAAGATGTTGCAGGAGAGAAGTTAATCTCTATCGTAAACATACCTAAAGTTGAAGCATCTGACTTCTTCTTGTTTGCGAGGAAAGCTTTGCAGTGCTTCCTCCAGTGGCCAGTTTGCCACAATAGAAGCGAACTAATTTCCCACCTTTCCCAACGCCACCCACAGGCTTGAGACCATCTTGTCCTTTAGGCTTAGGCTTGGGATTGGCCTTGGCCTTTCCCTTGCCCTTGCCCTTGCCCTTACCCTTACCCTTACCCTTTCCTTTACTGGTAGCTACCAGTAAAACAGGCTTGGACTTCTTCAAGTCCTGCTCTGCAATCCTTAGCATGTTCAAAAGCTCCGACACGATTTTCACCATAGCGTTCATATTGAAGTTCATAATGAACGATGCATAAGAGTCAGGCAAGGATTGCAAAATTAAGTCCACTTGTAATTTTGCATCCAACTCAAACCCCAAAGTCTCAAGCCTCTCCATGTGCTCGATCATTTTGAGCACATGAGGGCTAACTTGAGGTCCCCTGGTCAGGCGACTTCCAAATAGTGCTTTTGACACCTTGTACCTCTCATGTCGAGCATTCCCTTCGTAAAGCTCCTTGAGGTGTAGAATAATGGCAGCAGCGTCCATATTCTCATGCTGCTTTTGCAGCACTAGTGTCATCGATATTAACATCAAGCATTGAACGCCATCAGCATCATCAAGGAACTTTTGATAAGTATCCTTTACTTCCTGAGTGGCATCAGGATCAGGCTCAACCATGTATGGCTTATCAAGGATATACAATTTCTTTTCAAACTTAAGTATAATCAGAAGATTATGATACCAGTCCGAGAAATTGGATCCATCCAACCTTTTTTCTTTCTCAATTATCGGTCGCAGGTTCATAATGCTCATTTTTAAATGAATCTACAATTCAAAAAAGTAAAGTCAATATAATGTTTATTATTTCTTAATATAGTCTTTTATTAAAAAAAAAACACTCCCACTATTTTCCTCAAGCCAATAGCCCTCACTATTAACTCGGGAAAGCCCGTTGGCTTTCCTAATGGACTGAGATCCCATCTAGCCCATTTCAAACCTTCATTATGGCGAACAAGCCAAAATGGGTTGATTAGGTAGGCCAACAAACTTAATCCACACTAGTTGATAGCTCCCACTACCAACCTCAAATGTGAAGTAAGCCAACAAGCCAATCACACAATCCAACGGCCTAGCCATCGTCCTTAAGTGTGATTCCCAGTATCAATAGAGTGGACACTAAATGCTGTCACGTATACTCAACATGTGTACTTCTCTACTATGTCTATGACGTGTTTATCAACCTTCACTACAGAAAACAAGCAAAACTGTCATTTCAAGTCGACCCATCATCATTAAGGAAAACTCCAATGAATTTTAACCTCCCACTGGTAGAAGTGTACCCTTCGTTGTGGCGAACAAGGTTCTGACAAACAGTGGTTTGATTAAAACCATGGTGATGGAAGGCATACGTGACTTAATATATCTTATTTGAGGGTCACAAGATTATTATCTTTGTTAGAATGACATTGTTTCGCATGTTATTGAACATTCAACCTTAACAGGCATTCTAAACAAAAAATTAAATGTGCCGGTACATGGCCCACTAAAACCGATTTCCTCGAGCCTAAAGGAATCGATGGGTCAACCTAGGGTTTAAAAATAAATCTTGGATCTTCAAGTTAGTCCTCTTTATAGCTCCTTGTTTCTTCTTGACGATCATTACAAATAATTTTATTATAAAAAACCTATTCTAATTTAAATCAATAAAATAGAAACCTCGCGTTGCATACGAGGGGAGTGAGATGAGGAGAAGAAATACATAGAGATTTAAGAGAGAGAGACAGGACACGTAGGTCCTATTTGTTTACAAAAATTACAAACAAACCCAATAAACAATAAGCAATAGGTCTAAGGCTCATGTACTGGGCACCATGCAATTATCAAACAAGAACATTGCATACATTCAAAAACAATCAATTTTTGAATTGGGTGGGTTGAATTATCAAGTTACCACCTTAAACGTGTAGAATGAATATTGGCTTTAATTTAGCCCTTGGGCGAAAAACAGAACAGTAGGTTTCCTACCGCAGCGAAGAAATTCTTTGCCTTGGCAAAGTTCATGCACACATGGTCGCTGCGGAGAAGTTTTATTTTGCCACGACGATCGTGAACTTCCAGAAAACACAAATCGTTCTAGAGAGTTTTATGCAACGACGAAGTTTTATTTCACCGCAACTAGATCTACTTTTTCGGAATTTCGCCGTGGCGAAGGTTTATTTCGCCGCAGCGAAGTGTTATTTCGTCACTGCTACTGCCGCAATACAGTGAATCAAGCATAGTAACATCTTTTGCAATTTTTCACATAATGACACTGATCCAAATCAAATCGAATGCTTAAACATTCGACCAGGAGACCAACCAACCAATACACATTCAATAAACACATTATTTAATCAATTGATTAATTAAGACATTCAACATACAAAATTTTTCTAGATTTAAAAACACTTCAAATCATGCAATAACATGTTATCAAACAAACATACATGTTATCAAACATCAATTAAACAATATAATCTAATACCCAAGGCTCTAATACCTCTGTAAGTAATTGATCTACCATACGCAGCGGAAAAACAAAAATTCAATCGGTAAATCAATTACCTTTCTTTGCCAAGATCCGAGTATAGATTATACCGTTTACATGTTTATAAAAAAAATATATATAAAGCAAATCCATTCAAGGATTAGAATACTTACATACGTTTGGAGGCTCCTCCGAATATCTCTGACTTCAGACACAAACACTGTTCACTGGCTACTATTCACGATTACTATTTACCATCTACTGTTCATGGTTACTATTCACCATATACTGTTCACGTGATTTTACGCCAATCGATCCAAAGTAAGATCGCACTCACGGAAGTCCACACGAAGATAATCCGAAGAACCCTTGATTATTTTGCTAGAACAATCAAGGGCTTCAAGAATCAAGAAGGAAGAACAAAAAAAGTTTTCTTCTTGAGAGACAGAGAGAGATAGGATAGCTAGGGTTTTAATTGAATGAATAATTCTATAATGTTTTAATTTTAAGTTGTAGTTATATAGTGCAACAATTAAAACCCTATTCCACTTAGGAATAGCCATGGGCTCCAACCCTAGTTCACCCTTGCAACCAAACACACCCTTTATGGTATTTTAATTTATTAATTATTATTATAATTAAAATCAATTAGTGTAAAATAATATATTAACATTCAATTAATAATAATAATTCATTTAAATATATACATTGATATATTTAAATATAATCTCACTAATTTAATTTTAATATTAAAATTAAATACAGGCAACAACCTTAGCAAATTCAATTGCACTGTGAGATTACCCAAATACCCCTTTGTCCTGAAAGATGAAAATACCCTTCTCAAAAATTGATTCTTAAATTATCTTCTAACTGCGTGACCCGTAGGCTTCTTATCATATCGGCAATGAGTAGTATCGCGATTAACACCAATTAATTGTCTTACTAAACACAAACCAAGATTGGCCCCTAGCAAGGCATGATGGCCACCGGATAGATTCGGATTCAGTGAAAGCTCAGCATGTCAACGATATGGTTACCATGCAATCAAATCCTTTCATCAACTGTTATCTCATCGAGACTGAGGTATAGAAACAGGGTCAACCTCGATATCCTCGACATGTTTGTATTCAGTTAATGGACCAATGACCGGAATAATAAATTGGATTGAGCATCAACTCAATCCCACTGTGGCCACAGATTTAGTGTCATTGCCATTTATTGAATTACCCAGTGAGATAACTTGTCTTGTATCCAGGAGTGGTGAATCCTTTGTCGATCCACCATAGTCTCGATACACTTCTCAATGTAACCAATCGCTATCGTATTGGTAGCTCTGAATAGAACAACGCTGGACTAGTGTCAAACTACACCAATTGGTGTACAAGGCGCTCCGGTGATCTCAAGTCTAAGGATCACATACACCACCATCCGTTAGAGGATTTATTCCATAGACACTGGGGTTACCATCCATATGGAATCCTTTGGTGGGTCTGTCCAATGAACTTGCCTCTAGCAAGCACCCATGCATTGTACCAGGTTGTCGACAAACAACCTTGACAAGTGAGATCAGTTACTGCCTTTTGACAGGGTCCTTCAACACTATGATAGCCTTACCATATTATTTGTGTCCTTGGTCAAAATAATATTGGGGCTACAGACATTTCTAGAATGGCCACCATATGTGACCATAGGGTTCTCACTATCAAGATTTGAAACACTTGATACCCTCGTCGTGGTTTTACCATCCTAAGGTCATTTATTACAGAATCATAGAAGGATATGCCTTTTATTGATAAATAAACATTTATTACAGAATCAATTTTACAATAATTGATTGGCTCTAGGCCACCTACTTTAACAAAGTAGAACTCGATGAAGTTCTAGAACCACAAGATACATTAGACCAAGGACGGAAGATGTGCCACAAGAGGTGGTTGAACATCGTGTGGAGGTTACTCCACAATTCGTGGATTAAAGTGAACTGCCTCAAGTAGCACGGAAGCTGCGTAGGTCTAGGAGAGTACGTCATGAGCCCGAGAGATATGGTTTTCTCATGACTCAACATGGTGATGTACTGGTCTACCAAGACAATGAGCCCAAAACCTGCAAAGATGCTATATTAGATCCAGATTATGTTAAATGGCTTGAAGCCATGAAATCTGAGATAGACTCCATGTACCAGAACCAAGTATGGTCTCTGGTGGATCCATTTAAGGGGGTAAAACCCATAAGGTATAAATGAGTCTTCAAGAAGAAGACTGACATGGATGGTAAGGTGCATACTTATAAGGCACAACTGGTTTCCAAAGGTTTCAAACAAATTCATGGTATTGACTATGAGGAAACCTTCTTGCCAGTTGCCATGATTAAGTCCATCCGGATTATGCTTGCGATTGTTGCATATCTGACTATGAAATTTGGTAAATGGATGTCAAAATGGCTTTCCTGAATGGAGACCTTGAAGAGGATGTATATACTACACAACCCGCCGGTTTCTTTTTTGATGGATAAGTTGATAAGGTATGCAAGTTGCAGATGTCCATTTATGGACTCAAGCAAGCTCCAAGGAGCTGGAACATTCGTTTTCATGAAGCCGTAAAAGAATTCAGTTTTATTAAGAACGAAGATGAGCCCTGTGTTTACAAAAAGGTAAGTGGGAGTGCAGTGGCATTCCTAGTGTTGTATGTCGATGACATACTTCTAATCGAGAATGATATACCGAACTTGCGGTCAGTAAAGACTTGCTTAACCAAGTGCTTTTCCATAAAAGACTTAGGAGAAGCAACCTACATCCTCAGAATAAAGATCTATAGATCACGTAGGTTACTTGGCCTAAGTCAGAGTACATACATTGATAAAGTACTGAAGAGATTCAGTATGGAGGAATCCAATATGGGATTTCTTCCGATGTCACATGGTGTCATTCTCTCTAAGGATATGTGTCCTAAAACACACAATGAGAGAGATAGAATGAAGAGGATCCCATATGCGTCAGCAATTGGATCCATCATGTATGTCATGTTGTGTACTCAGATTGACGTCTCATGTGCATTAAGCACTTGTAGTATATATCAATCGGATCCAGGTGAGCATCATTGGATAGCTGTCAAAAACATCATTAAGTACCTGAATAGGACTAAAGACATGTTCTTGGTTTATGGAAGGGAAGATGAGCTCACTGTAAGAGGATATAGTGATGCTAATTTTCAAACGGATAAAGATGATTTTCGCTTGCAATCTGGGTTTAAATTTTGTCTCAATAGAGCTGCAGTGAGCTAGAAGAGGTCAAAGCAAAGTACTGCAGTGGATTCTACAACTGATACTAAGTATATCACATTATCTAATGCAGCCGTGTAGGCGGTTTGGATCAAGAAGTTCATTACTGCACTTGATATGGTTCCAAGCATTACTAATCTAGTAAAGTTCTACTGCGACAACAATGGAGCCATTGCTGTGGCTAAGGAACCACGGTCTCACCAGTGATCCAAACACTTACTTAGCTCAATTTGATATAACAAATCGAGCAAAAAAAGGGATGTGCGGATTTGCAGAATACCTACTAACCCACAGTTAAAGTTTGTGTTGCAATAGAAGCTTGATGGGCACTTAAGGTCATTCGGTGTTGAGTACATGAATGATTGGCTATAGTGCAAGTGGGAGATTGTTAGAGTAAGTGCCCTAGAGCCAATCAATTATGGTAAAATTGACTCTTTATAATAATGTTTATTAATCAATAACAGGCAATTTTGTTCTATATCATGTAAATCATAATTGCGTGTATTGATATATGTCCTTAGGATGGTAGAACCATGATGAGGGCATCAAGTGTTTCAAATCTTGATAGTGAGAACCCTATGACCACATATGGTGGCCATCCAAGAAATATTCGTAGCCCTAGTATTATTCTGACCAGGGACACCGATAATATGATGAAGCTACATAATGTTGTAAGGCAATGACTTGTAACGCCTACATCAAGGTACATAGCTTTATTTATGCCCTAATACCCTTAATTGAATTTTGTTAAAGTTATCTTGAACAAGTGTGGAGAAAATTCCTTAAACCTTCATTAGGGGTAAAATGGTTTTTTCACTCATAATTAGTTGAAAAAGTGGGGAGTGAAAAGAAGTAGAATAACATGAAGAAGTTAATAAAAATGAGGGCATTTTTGTAATTGACTAAGGGACATAGATGGAATTTTTAGAAAGTGCAAGGGTAAAATGGGAAACTACATATATATATATAGTTCAAGAAGAGAAACCCTAGCCACTCCACCCATAGTTCACACCACCTTCACCCTAAATTCTCTCGAATTTCTTCACTCAATTTTCAAGGAAATTCATAAGCTTTTAGTTCAATTTTGATAGATTTTCAATCCTAAGCATCCAAAGGTAAGATTCTTGCACCAAGATGTGAGATTAAATTTTAAAGTTTTGAATTCTTATGGTTTTATATGCTTAGGGTTTAAGAGGAAAGGGAATTCTACCAAAGAGAGATTATAGTGTTGGAATTGCTCAAATTCAAGGTAAGTAAATCTAACTTTAGCTTTGATTGGATAAATACTTGTATAGAGAAATTTTTATATGTTGAATGTGTGTTTGGATGATGCGAATTATGGATTGAAAATTGAGGTTGTTTGATATGTGAATTTCATGGTCATGAGAAGTAATTTATTATATGTGATGAGAAGTAATTTATTAGTATGTGATAAAAAGTGACTTATTAGTATGTGATGAGAATTGATTTATTAGTATGTGATAAGAATTGATTTATTGGTATGTGATGAGAAGTGATGAATTTGTATGTGTTGAGTTGATGGGATTTTGAATGAAAAATGAAAGAATGGATGCAGAACGGTGGAGGATAAAATTCAGCTAGGTTGATTGTTGCCTTTAGGGAGTTGTTTGCTCCAATTTTGGTGACTTGAGAGATATGTGGAAGTGTAACCAATTTTAGGGTCTGTATGTGCATGTAAGGTGTTTGATGAAATGTCAAAGAAAGTGCATATACATGAGTATATTGGATTATTACTTTGTTATGGAAATGTTGTTGGTAGAGAATACTAGTTCCATGATGATATCTTTATATGCAATAATGCATTCTTACATTTGAGCATTTGCATTTAGAAAGAATAGCAAAGAATGAGCACATTTACATGCACATATACATGTATGAGAACATTAAAGAATAAAGAGAAAGAAAGAAAAGCAATTAAATGTAGAATTATTGTTTTAAGAAATATAATTTAAGAACAATTCAAATCTGAAATTTTACTTAAAGAAATATAAAAAGAGAAGAGAAGAGAAGGTTGTTGCGATGGGGAGCCCGTGAGTGACAGAGAAGAATAATCCCGCATGCATGCTGCCTTTAGTAAGCGGCCTCAGAATAAGAAAGAAGAATTTGTACAGTCCGTAAGAAGTGCATGTGGATGAGGACTGTACCCAAGAAAGAATTTGAGAATACACTCACACGGCCAGGGTTCCGAATCCATGCCCCTAGTTAGTAAATTCGCGTTTTATACGCGAATTATACGGCTAGCCGTATAATTCCCGTATAAAAGCTGAATTCTATTTTATTAGGGCTGCTGTATAATTCGCGAATTATATACCCTATCCGTATAATTCGCGAATTTTTGCCGAATTTTTGCAGACAAAAAAATAATTACATGATAAGGCAAAACGACGTCGTTTTGGTGGGGGTTTGACTAAAATTAAAAAAAATCTCCTTCTCCTCTTTCTGCTTCTCTTCCACAGTCTTCATCTCTTCTTCAAATCTTCAACAATTCAACTCTTTTTTTCTTCATCTCTTGACTCTGAGTCTTGATCTCTTCTTCTCTTCTCTTTTTAAATTTTAACTCTCTTCTCCAAGCTTTAAGTCCAAGACTTCAACTCTTCAAGCCTTAAGCTACACACTTCTTCTCTTCTCTTTTTAACTCTCTTTGAATCTTGTATGTTGGTGATTTGTTTGTGTTTGTGTTGGTGTGTGAGTAGTAGTAATAGGGGCTGGTGGATTGATGGATTTGTTATGTTGGTGGATTGATAGATTTGTTTGAAACATGTTTGATGAAATGCTTGTGAGAGTTATATTTGGTATCTGTTTTAACATAATATTTCATTTAGTTCTGTTGTTTTGTGTTGTATGGGTCAAAATGAAAAGACTAAAGATCATCTATGAAAGCAAAAGGTAAAGGCAAAACTGCAAAAGAAAAGCATGAATTCATAAAAATAATATTGTCGGGCTTGGATTTGGAATTGGCAGATACTTAAAGAAGAAGAAAAAAGCAACAAACCATCAGTTTACAACCAACGCCAACTGCAAATTGTAAACCCATGTGCACTTTGTCATGTTTTTAGATTTCATAACACTATTATTATTTGACCTTTGAATGTACTGTCCAATTAAATTCAGAAAATAAAACAACTATACTAATTGGAATCCAAACTTTGTATGCGTAGCTATAAAATTAAGGATAAAAATACTAGTCTTAGTTATTGTTCAAATATACTTTAAATTAAAAGGAAAATAAATTGTAGGGTCGACCATAATGGATTATTTAAATGGGGATGTTTTGAAAAGTGCTAAAACCAAGATTGCTATTGCCGTATTTTTCAAAACGTATTATTGACAATGTGTCGTATTAAACCCGTATATATCCGAATCGTATTTTTTCCGTATCCGAATTTTATGACCGAATTTTTACAAACGTATTTTTCACTATTTGCCGTATCATACCCGTAAAATTCCCGTACCGTTTTTTTGCCGTACCCGTATTTACTAACTAGGTCCATGCCTCAATCAAGTTCGATCGGCAAAGAAAGAATAGAAAAGAAAGAAAGAAAAGAATCAAAATCATAAAAAAAATGAACGGTTCGAGAATCGGAGCTCAAACAAAGAAGTTATGAATATTGAAGATTGTTAGCAGTGGAGGATTTTTGTGCCGTGGCGTGAGTGAACATGCTGCAATAAAATGGGTGTAACTTTAGTTACACAACTCTGATTAACCTGATTCTAGTGGATTTTGAAAGCTAAGAGATAGATATATAACTTTTATTTTTTTGTCGTGATCCTGTTTGTTAAGTGTTGGAAATACTGATTTATTTTATGATTTAGGGGGGAAATTGTAAGAAATTCAAGTTTTAATGCATTATTTAGGATGAGTTTCCATACTTGTTTTGTTATCTCCCAGAATCAAGGGTTTTTGTTGTGTTTTCAGGTATTTAGTGCAAAAATATGGATTAGTTGTGATTGCGTTGGTGTTCGGAAATCCTGGACCCGTCGAGTGCGGATAAATCAAGGCGAGTGGAAAAATGGTGAAATTTTGCATTTGAGCCATAGTACACTTTTCTGAATCACGGTGTGAAAAAGATGAAACAAAAATTGAGCCACAGCACACTTTCTGCGCCACCGCATAAAGTCGACGAAATCCAAATTGCGCCGTGGTGCAATTAAAATGAGTCACAGTGCAAAACTTTAAGCCGCAGCGCAAATCGCGTAGAATGTAAATATGTCGCATTTTCGTCCCTAATTTCAGCGACTAGTATTTACAAGTTTGCCATTCTGTCTAAAAATGTAACACCCATATCAAGGTATGTAATTTTATTTATGCCCTAATACCCTTAATTGGATTTCTTTGAAGTTATCTTAGACAAATGTGAAGGAAAATTCCTTAAAACTTCATTAGGGGTATGATGTGTTGTAACTAGAACATGCAATGATAGCAAGTGCATTAGTCGCACAAAGTAATAAAGTGATGAGTGAGTATCGTTCCCACGAGGATTGATTGTTAAGCACTAATTTTCCTCAGTGTTTTTCAAGTTAGAGAAACCGAAATTGTTGGATTAATGGGAGATTAGAAAATAAACTAAAAACAAAACTTACCAAGTATTAAAACTAATTAATGAGAACAAGAATTTAAAGCAAGAGTAATATCAATTTAACAAACAGTTAGGGTTTTGACTTCATTCAGACTCCATGGATGAATTTTACGGATTATGTTATTTTCACACTCACATGCACGGATTGTAAATCGAATTCTCTAAGTTGTCAAACATACCTTCTCAGGCTATGAATTCCTACTTTTCCTTATTAAACTTCCGCACCCAACATATTGAAGAATAATAGATCAAGTTCATTAAGCTAATGGAATTCTAGATTAATTTCATTGATTCTCAAATCTATCTCTAGCATTCAATACTACAATGGTGATTACCCAAGAAGCTCAACATGATTCATTTCTCAATCTCATCATATTCATCAAATAAAATCAATAAAAACAGAATAACCACACAATCTGAGCAATAGAATATAAAAATAACAATAATCAAATGATTAACCCATAGAAATCCGAGTTACATCAAAACCCTAACCCAAAATGAGTTAGTTCATAACTAGATTAACATAAACAGCAAGGAAAACAATAAACCCAGAAATCAACATATTGAATTACAGAGAAAAGAGTAAAGATCTCCCCTAGTTGAAGATTCCACAAGATTCAAGCTCAAATCTTCTCCCAAATGTAAAAGCTATTCAATACTCAACAAAAACCAGACGAACCCCCCTCAAAATGGCAAGGTTTTTCTTATATAGCTCGCCTAAAAGACCTAAAACTTTCCTAAAATAAAACTGTGCGTTTTGGAGAAAACTAAAATTCGCAGACTTCGCTGTGACGAAGAAAGAATTTCGCCGCAGCGACAAGGTAAAATGGACTCTCGTGCTTAACTTCTTTCGCCACAGTGAAGAATAGACTTCACCGCGGCGAACTTTCATGAAGAATTCTGAAATTACAGAATTACCCTCCGCTTGCTTGTTTGCTAGAATCTTTGATCTTCGATGCTCTCCCATGGGAACAAGCTTCATAGTGCTTCACTCTGCTTCAGAACTCTCCCAAATTTTGAGATCCGCTTACTTCTGGGTCCAGAAACTCCAATTCGCTCATTATTTGTTCAAAATGTCCATTTTGGCCTGCAACACAAAATGTATAGAATTAAGTAGCAATTCAGGTATAAATGAACTAAAAAGTATCTAAAATCTGGCCAAAAAGCCTATATGAAATAGTATAATTCTCAGATTATCAAATACCCCCAAACTAAAGACATGCTCGTCCCCGAGCATCAGGTACAAAACACAAAGAAGAAAAACAATCAAACAACCAAAAACATAAAACAACAAAACTAAAAATGATAAGACAAAAATTGGACTCAAACTCAACACAATAATTGCCTAGAATTTATACAAATCTCAATAATTGTTGAAAATTTATTACTAGAAAATGTTCAACACTCCCAGAAGTTATAAGTTGCATTGACTATCTTTCTCTATTGGTTCCCCGAGTAGGTGATCCCCACTTCAGTTCACATTTCGACTTCCCGGATTATTTTATGCAGAAATGCAAAGTTTATCAAATGGCGGCAGACTCCATAAGCCTAAGTATCGAACTACTTTCCACTAATGAGGATTAGACATCACTAAAGATCAACAGGTCTTTACAGGCTTGTAACGTTAGGCTCGGTTAGTGGGCTTCAAAGAAAAGGAACGGATAAACTAAACAAGAGAACTCGGTTTCCTTTAAGCAAACATCACGACTTAACTCAACTTCCACTTTCTTCCTCAACCCCCACTTAAGAAATCAACCAATTAATAACCCTCAATCATGTGCACTTCTCATTTTTGCTACTGCAATCCAATTTTCAATTTATTTTTTTTTTTTTTTATATTAACAATAACCAATTTGAGATTAATTAGCCCTCTTATTCTTCTTGCCCTTCTCACAACCCCCGAACTAATCTTTTAATTTATTCTCACAACTCTCCAAGCTCTTTGTGTTTGCATTAGGTTTAGAGTTCTCTTAAAAGTTGCGGATGTGTTTAGGGTGAAAGGTTTGGGCATTATTGGTTGCACAGGAAAGAAATGACAACGATGATTTCATAAGGCTCAAATGGGTAACTAGGGATAAAATCTATGGTCGGCTAAAAAGGCTCAAACATTTTGAAAAACTGCCTAAATCACTTCCTTAATAATGCCTATTCCTAAAATTTCGCCTCAAGCATTTCTCAACTAGGTTCTAAAGTCCACCAACATTATCAAGACTTTACCTAATCACATAAAATGAATCTAAGCATGCCGAAATAATGAAAATGGTGGCTAAACCATTCAGCAAACCTTAAGCTAAATTCAGTCAACCAACATAAACTTGAAGCAATGCCTAACATTTTTCAACAATAAAATCCCAACAATTTTATTCTCATCATAGACTTATAAAATTCATCATTGGCATACATGACAAAACATGAAAACAACCAAACACAAATTAAAAATTGTTCAAATTTTTCCTACCTCAAAACTAAAGATGACATTGTCGCCAATGTTACATTATGCACAATTTAGGAATAGAAAACGGAATTTACAAAGGTACGAGATAGTTCCCTGATTAATCCGTGAATTCGAAGATCCGCTCAACAGCATGCATACCCGTTCATTGGCTTTCTCATCACCATAATCTATAAAACAAGTGAAATGATGTGGTGTCCACTATGTTAGAAAAATTCACAGACTAATATGAAAATATTACAATCCTAATCTCGCCCTTACGACTACTAAAAAGTTCAAACAAAATTAAACAATCCAAACCAAAAGAAAATTAGTTCAATGTTCAAAATAAAAGACAATACAACTGAAATTAAAAAAAAAATAACTATAAAACAGGAGCTCCGGTTCATTCTTCGGCCTCCTCCTCCTCTCCATCAGTGTCATCATCTTCGGAGTCGCAGCCCATCCATTCCTCTGAATCCCAGTCTTCCCATTGGAATTCGGACGTATCAATGTCGAACTTGGTGCAGTAGCTCTATTGCAAATTATATATCATCAGGGTTTGCTCTGCTAGCCAACCTTGATGTCGTTCCATCCATTTCATTTTACCCATCATCTTCTGCAACATTTCCTTCATTGTGGGTCAGGGCCGAATCAATGACGTGGCAACTGTTGTGGTTCGTCGTCTTTTCATGCCAGATTTGGGTCTTTCACTGGGTGGACGCTCAAGATGCTTCTAATAGTAGGCGGTGTTGAGAACTGGGGCAACATGGATAAATGCCTCATCATCTGTCTTCTCGACTCCCGCTCGAGTGCACAGCTCTGTAATGAGATGTGGGAAAGGGAAGCTCCCTCGCCCTGGTTTGGCTGCATGCTGGATATTATTCATGATAATGTTTCCCATATCCATTCTCTTTCCTGTGGCAATGGAATAAAGCAACAATGCTTTCTCATAAGTCACTGTACTATAGTGTGTAACAACTACTGAAAACTAGTACAATGCATGCATAATAACAATAGAAAATTGGGCCCAAAGCTTTCTTTTTCATTATTAGTCATATGTCTTTATACACAAAGAGTACTGTTTACAAAAATGTAATTTTAAAAGACAAAATAGGGGAAACAGTGTAGCTATCTCTCTTCGCTTGCCGACACCCCTCCGACTGCATCACCTAGATCCTGCATCCACAAAGGAAAATAACGGGGTGAGCACAAAAATAATGCTCAGTAAGTAAAACTCTCTCTCTCTGTCCCCGTATGAATAACTCTTAATTCTTTCCTTATACTATTTCTGATTCTATTTCTGTTTCTAATAACATCATGGCCTCATCTTACCGGAGGTACGGCCGGATGGCGTTCACACAGCACCATCTCACTCTCTATAGCTATCGGGTGGAATTCACACAGTACCAACCCGTTCTTAGTGACTACCGAGTGAGGATCACAAAGCACCAACTCGGTTCTTTCTAACTATCGGGTGGAGATCACCTAGCACCTACCCGTTCCTCATGAATTTTGGGTAACGATCACCAAGCATTTACCCGTCTCTAGTCACTATTGGGTGATGGTCACAAAGCATCAACCCACTTCTACTAAATGTCGGATGATGATCACAAAGCATCAACCTACTTATCTCTTACTAACCGGGTAGTGGTCACAAAGCATCTACCCATTTCTACTACTCATCGGGTGATGATCACAAAGCATCGACCCATCTCTCTAAGGGCTATTCGGATGATGATCACAAAGCATCAATCCGATTCCCATAATCGGAGGTGATGATCACAAAGCATCATCCCAACTATACTACTCTTCTAATTCATTCTATTGTAGCATTTTTCAATGCTCTCTACCCTTAGAGTAATTTTACCCACTAAGCTCTCTACTCATAGGGTAAATGCATAAACCATTTCCTTACACTTTCTTAGGTCACTTTTCCATGCACAATTAGTGCCTATGGATGGTTCATCACTACCAATGCACTTATGAAATGCCAACATGCAATGTTGCAAGAATTAAGGTTCAATACTCACACTCAAACCTCTATTAGGCATTTCATCAAACATCTCATGTGCACTATAAAACTCTATTATAGCAATGATTCTAAATCTTTCTCTAACCATCCAAAATGGGGAAAAACCCCTTCACAAAGCCATAAAACCTGTCAAATAAGGCACTTCCAAAAAGGGATCCATGACACCCCTTAAATTCCATCTCAAACTACCTTGCCAACCCAACATCTCATTTCTCAAATTTGCAAGGTATAACAATCACAAAGCATAGAAATCTCTATTTAATCCTTCATACATGCCATATTACATGTACATCACATACATACATCATTTCTATCAAAACCCTAATCAAGAAAATTCATAAATCTCAACTTGGGTTGGGTTTTACTTACCTTGTTATGGAGAGACTTCACCAACTCTTCCTTTCACTTGTTTAGCTTGACTTTTCCTCTAATCTTAACCAAAAGAATGAAAACCCTCAAACTTCAATATGGGTTAAAACTCCCAAATCACACAACTTAAGTAGGAAACCTTACCTTAGGAAGCCTTAGGTTGCTTTTCTACCCCAAATCCCTTCAAAAATACCTTGGAGAACCTTGATCAAAAGAAAAGAGAAGTTGAGAGGAGTGAGGATGGGAAGTTGCGTTTGAGAAGAAGAAAATGAGGGGTTTCTTTGATTCTAATTCCTTTTAATGAAATATATCCCAAAGCATTCCCATTTTGGCCTTACTCTTCTTTGGGAATTCCATCTATATCCTTTGATTCATTACAAACTCACCCCCATATCAACACATTCTCTATGAAAAATCCTTACAATTAACTCCCCACTTTCCCTGCTAATTAGGGGTAGAAAGGTCAAATTGCCCTTAGGGAAAAAAATATCTAAAACTCAATCAACATTTTATTCGGCCTGTCACCGCGGCGAAGAAACTTCTGTCGCCGCGGCGAAACTGTCCAGCAGCTTCCCCCATGGCTTCAACCTCTCGGCCGCGGCAAGATTCTTCTTCACCCCTTATAAGCACGACAGATGAATTTCTTCGTTTTCAACCAATTTCTGGGCAAACATTCAACACAACACTAAATCAAACAATAATACCAAAACCAACTCAAAATAAAAGCGAAAGAGGAAACAGTAACAACGTACCTCAAGCGGGGCGTTACATAGTGTGTCTCCGGCATCATTGTAATAACTCCTTTATACTAGGATACTCATAGAAATACATAAAGTAAAATGCATTTATATCAACAAAAGTAGATGGGCCCAAAATTTTCTTTTATGACATATAAACATTCTTATTACCAAATAAGATATCATTTTACAAAAAGTTATTAAAAACAGTGGACAGTGTAGCTATTGCTTCTCTCTTGCTGACACCAATTCGACCGCGTCCTCACCTAGATCCTGTAAACACAAAGAAAAACAACAGGGTGAGCACAAAAGTAATGCTCAGTAAGTAAATCCTCTACTCGTCTGTCCCCGTAACTCTTTCTCTTAATTCTTTCCTTACACACTTCGTCTCATTTATTTTCTCTTTCTTTCTTTCTTTCACACAGCTCTCTTTTATTAATTTTCTATTGTAAGTCACGGCCTCATCTTACCGGAGGCACGGCCGAGTAGAGTTCACAAAGCACCAACCCACTCTTCGTGACTTTACTCATTCTCTCTTTATTCTTTCTCATTTTTTTCTCATTCTTTCTCACTTGAATGTCATAGCCTCATCTTACCGGAGGCACGGTCGGGTAGAGTTCACAAACGGCCGGGTGGAGTTCACAAAGCACCAACCCGCTCTTTGTGTTTTTCTCATTCTCTCTACTCTTAGAGTAGTTCATTCACAGAGTTATCTACTCTTTCTCTAGCAACTTCTCAATGCACAATTAATGTATAAGGATTAATGCACTTATGAAATGCACAAATGCAATGTTGCATCAAGATATTCATTCTACATAGGTCACACTCAAGAAGAAATAACTTGAGTTATACACATCGGATTACTACAGTTTTGGTCTCGTTTTAAAGCTTAGAGACAGGGCTCCAACTTTTATGTTTTGGTCTCAACCCAGTTCAATCTGTAAGATGCTCAAAAATTACTCAGAAGGTCACAGCTGTGACAGGGCAACCATGGTAACATGTTCTCACTTAGGCATTTCATCAAACAACAATTGTGCCTAAACAAACCCTAATTTAATTATCATTAAATTTGTTTCCTAAACCATCCAAAATGAGAGAAAAACTCTCTTGTATCATCACCATAACCCCACGGCACAAACACTCCCACAATACTTCTCCAATTCTTTTGATTTCATCTCAAACTACATTCTTATCACTCAATAACACTTCTCATTATTGAAGTGTATTCAACAACCACAAAGCAAATATTCATCTCAACTCATCTCAATAACATAACATATTTATACATACATAAATCTCTACTCAATTTCTACTCAAAGGATTTCTCAAATCTCAACTTGGGTTGTATTTACTTACCTTGTAATGGAGAGATTTCACTAACACTTTTCCTTTTCTTTGATAGCTTGTCTCTTCTCTACAACTTAGGATGCCTTAGATTAACTTTCTACCCCAAACTACTCAAAAAGCCCTCTAAAATTCTTGAAATATTGAAAGAAGAGTTGAGAGGAAGCGGTGATTAGGAATGGCGGTGGAGAAGAAAAAATGAAGGGTTTTCTAAACCCAAACCCTTACTAACTTACAATTAACACATGCCTTGCCATTTTGCCCTTGCTCTTTCTTGGAAATTTCACCTATGTCCCTTAGTCAATTACAATAATGCCCTCATTTTTATTGCATTCTCCATGAAATTCTATCTCTTTTCACTCTCCAATTTTTCAACTAATTTTGAGTGAAAAGACCATTTTACCCCTAATGAAAGTTTAAGGGATTTTCTTCACATTTTTCTCAAAATAACTTTAACAAAATTCAATTAAGGGTATAAGAACATAAATTAAATTACATACCTCCATGTGGGCGTTACAATCATCCTCGTACACACAAAGTACTGCTATAACCTAGCCATCGGTGTCAGATTGGTTCCCTTAATACTCTTCTTTCCTTTCTTCGAAATCTCCCAAGGGGTATCTGGTTTTGCTATGCCCTTAAGTATCACATCATCCTCAAATTGTGTCTTCCTAAATTCCTCATATTCATCACGGTCAATTTGAGGCAAGTTATAAAGTCATTGATGACCTTTGCATCAAATGGCACATCAGTACCCCTCACAAACACCTACATAGGATCACACTTAGGGAGGTTGGCATAAAACTCTCTCACCATCGGCTCTACAGCTGTGTGTGCAGGTTCACTCATAAACAAATTGCAACGTCTCCCTCGACTCCACTCAACCGCATTGCTCAAGGTCAATCCAGGCTCAGCAATAAATCTTTTATCTTTCCTTTGGATTGCCCCTTCATATCGTTTCCGAGCCTTGTCATTCACAAATCGGTTGTCCACCTTTTTCCCTTTTCCTTTACCCTTGGACAGTACTTTGAGCGGTATTTTCCCATACTACAAATCTAACTCGATGATTCAACGCTAAGCACCTTACTATCAACCACAAACACTCCACCCAAAAACACCAAAGTTTCGAAAAAAAATTCAACGAGACCCCCAAACTACGATTCTTCCAAACTTCACAAAACACTTCCAAATTGCAAACCCAAACTCCTCAACACCACACAACACACAATCCACACTTCCTCAATAATAATCAAAGCACAACAATACTAAAAATCCACAACTCAATCAACAATCAAAATTTCATATCTAAAACTCTAAAACTCGAAATTGTGCAATTAAAAGCTTGGAGAACTCGAAATCTTACCAAAACTAAGAAGTATTCACCACAATGTAGCCAAATTTGGCCTAGATCATAAAATCCCCAAATTCTTGAACCCACAAATTTCTTCAATTTTTCACAGAGATCTTTGCTAAAATGAGTTGTTTTGGTGTTTGGGAAGGTCAAGGAGTGAGGTAATGTGCTGGGAAATCACTAGAAAAGCTCTGGATCGAAGATTGAAAAAGGTGGCTCTCAGATGTGTTTGAAGCGTTTTACGAAAAATGAAGAGTCGGGGTCTATATTTATAAAAAGCAGGTTTCGCCGCAGCGAAGAACACTTTTCGTCGTGGTGAAGTTCTTCAATCAATGAAATTTTAACCCAGTTGATGCCGCGGCGAAGAAACATTCTTCGCTGCAGCGAAAAATTCCAAAGCCTACAACACCGCGGCGAAGAACTCTCTTTGCAACGGTGAACTGTCCTTGGTTAAAATCCACCCAACCCTTTCTACCGCGACGAAGAATATGAAAAATTCCAAAGAACACGACGCTGCGGCGAAGTCTGGGACTTTTCAACTTTCATTTTGTGCAATATGTGCTTCGCCATGCCGAAAACTTGAATATTTTCCCTTTTTGCCTTAGTTCGAAAATTCACCTGAAACACCCAAAAACACGCAAAATCAAAATCATTCTAAATCATACGAAAACTAAACAATTTCAAACAACAAACAAATATTAAACAAATGAAAACACTTGGGTTGCCTCCCAAGAAGCGCTTGTTTATAGTCGGAAGCTCGACTTTCTCAATTCCTCAAGTTGGGATGTCAAGTTGGATAGGGAATGACTTGCAACTCATCACCCCATTAATGTATGGCTTCAACCTCTGTCCATTGACCTTAAATGTGCCCTTTTCTTCATGTGACACCTCCACCGCTCCGAACGGGTAAACTCTTGTAACTATGAAGGGTCCGAACCATCTAGACTTAAGTTTTCCAGGGAATAGCCTAAGTCTAGAATTATACAACAACACTTTCTAACCCACTTCAAAGTTCTTCTTCTGAATATGCTTGTCATGCTACCTTTTTGTCTTTTCTTTGTAAATCCGAGCATTCTCATACGCTTCGTGATGGAACTCATCGAGTTCATTCAAAGTCAGCATCCTTTCCTCCCCAGCAGCTCTTAAATCTATGTTGAGCTGCTTGATTGCCCAGTATACCTTATGCTCGAGTTCTACCGGCAAGTGACATGCCTTCCCATAGACCATCCTAAATGGAGACATACCAATTGGAGTCTTAAATGCAATGCAGTAGGCCCATAATGCATCATCTAATTTTCTTGACCAATCCTTCCTAGATGCATTCTCTGTCTTCTCTAAAATGCCCTTTCTCTGTTTGACAGTTCCACTTGCCCCTTAGTTAGTGGATGGTATAGCTTACAATGTTATAACAATAATGGATGATTATGGGAATGAGATTTTACACTTCCTTTAAGATGTTAAAGACTATTAAGGGGAGGTTTATTTGATCCATAAGTTGACCTCTTGGTTAATTGTCAATAGGAATTGATGTGGCATAGTTAATATGAAAATTTGGATTTAGTAAGCTTAGTGGTTTTGTTAAACCTGCTTCAGTATTTCAACCATAACTTGAGTTATAAAAATCGAAATGAGATTATTCTTGAAGCATTAGAAAGCTAAGACACAGACCTATAACTTTTATGTTTATGCCAAGAGCCAATTCGTTTGAGAAATGGATGGGAAATGGCCTGAAGTATAAACTGGTTATTAAAGTTTAAGATTTAACATGATCAATTCGTTTGAGGACCAAGGACATGTTCTTGGTTTGTGGAGGGGAAGATGAGCTCACTGTAAGAGGATACAGTGATGCTAGTTTCCAAACGGGTAAAGATGATTATCAATCACAATCAGGGTTTGTATTTTGTCTCAATGGGGGTGCAGTGGGCTGGAAGAGCTCCAAGCAAAGCACTGTAGCGGACTCTACAATGAAGGCTGAGTATATTGCATTATCCGATGCAGCCAAGGAGGTAGTCTGGATTAAGAAGTTTGTCATCGAACTTGGTGTGGTTTCGACAATTGTTGATCTGATAGATGTCTATTGTGACAACAATGGAGCAATCACTCTAGCAAAGGAACCACGGTCTCACGAGAAGTCCAGACACATACTTAGACGTTTTCATCTCATTAGAGAAATGGTTGAAAGGAAAGATGTGCAGATCAGTAAAGTGCATACTGATGACAATTTTGCCGATCTATTAACGAAGCCTCTGTCACAGTAGAAGCATGAAAAACACTTAAGGTCATTCGGTATTAAATACATGAATGATTGGCTATAGTGCAAGTGGGAGATTGTTAGAGTTGGTGACCTAGAGCTAATCTATTATTGTGAGTTTGACTCTGTAATAAATGTTTATTCATCAACAAAAAAGGCATATCCTTCTATATCGTGTAAATCATAGTTATATGTAATGATATATGTCCTTAGGATGGTAGAACTGTGACGAGGGTATCAAGTGTTTCAAATCTTGATAGTAAGAACCCTATGAATATGGTGACCATTCTAGAAATGACCATAGTCCCAGTATTATTCTAATCAATGACACAGATAATACGATAAGGCTATCATAGCATTGAACGACCCTGTCGAAAGGCAGTGACTGATCTCACTTGTCAAAGTTGTTTGCCAACAACCTAGTGCAATGCATGGGTGCTTGCTGGAGGTAAGTTCATTGGACAGACCCACCAGAGGATTCCATATGGATGGTAACCCTAGTATCTATGGAATAAACCCTCTAATGAATGGTGGTGCATGTGATCCTTAGACTTGAGATTACCGAAGTGTCTTGTGCACCAATTGGTGTAGTTTGACACTAGCCCAACATAGTTCTATTCAAAGCTATCAATATGGTAGTGATTGGCTGTATCAAGGAATGTATCAAGACTATGGTGGATCAACAAAGGATTCATCACTCTCAGGTACGAGAGAAGTTACCTCACGGCGCAATTCAGTGAATGGCAATGACACTAAAGTTGTGGCCACAGTGAAAAAAGAGTTGTTGCTCTCCAATTTATTATTCCGGTCATTGGTCCAATAACTGAATACATAGATATCGAGGATAACTGAGGTTGACACTATTTCTATACCTTAGTCTCGATGAGATAACAGATGATGAAAGGATTTGATTGCACGGTAATCATATCGTTGATAGGTAGCTATTTCGCTGAATCTGAATCTATCAAGTGGCCATGATGCCTTGCTAGGGGCTAATCTTGGTCTGTGAATAGTGAGACGATTAATTGGTGTTAATCACGATACTACTTACTGCCGATATGATAAGGAGCCTACGAGTCACACAGTTAGAAGATAATTTAAGAATCATTTTTTTGTAAAAGGGGTATTTTCGTCTCTTAGGATGAAAAGGTATTTTGGAAATCTCATGTGCAATTAAATTTACTAAGGTTGTTGCTTTTATTTAATTTTAATATTAAAATTAGTGAGATTATATTTAAATATATGTGTGCATATATTTAAATGGATTATTATTAATAATTAAATGTTAATATATATATATATATATATATATATATATATATATATATATATATATATATATATGTTAATTGATTTTAATTATATTAATAATCAATTAAAATTAAAATACCATAAAGGGTGTGTTTGGTTGCAAGGATGGATTAACTTATGAGTCCATGGCTATTCCTATTGGGATTAGGGTTTTAATTAAGTGACACTATATAAGTGAAACTTAATTAAAACATAATATAACAATTCATTTCATTCATTGAAAAGAAAAACCCTAGCCACCCTTTTCTTTTCTCACGTTTTTCAAAGTGTATGTGAATCAAAGATTTTTCTTTTGATTCACTTGATTCTTGAAGCCTTCTATTAGTTCTAGCAAAACAATAGTAGGTTCTACGGATTATCTTCGTGTGGACGACGTTCGTGTGATTCTCTTCTTGAATCGACAAGCGAAATCAAAGTATTGAAGGAGCCTCCAAAGGTTGGTAATGTATTCCTTATCCTTGTATGGATTATTGGTTTTGATTTACATTATACTGATTTTTCTGTTTATTAGCACGTAAATAGTTTGATCTATACCCGGATCTTGGCATAGAAAAAGTGATTGATTTCCGTTTTATTTTAATTTTTCTACTGCCTTCTCGAGATCAATCACTTACAGTTAGAACTTGAGTCTACATCCACTGCTATCTTATTGCTCTTGAGGGCTTACAATAACAAGTATAATATACCTGAATAAATTTACTAACCCCTCACTCATCGTTTGACGGGGTTTTTACACAATTTGTAATTCATGGAAAGAGAGATAAGTTCAGGATTGCAATCAGAGTTGATTTGCAATTCCGTGATCTTCGTGATTGAGCACTAAGATTGTGCTGCTAGTGGTGTTGATCTTATCCCTTGCGAAATATCCGAGATTGGAGTTTATCTTTGATTTCGTTGAGCAACTGTTTAGATTGGTTGCTGTGATGAGCTTCACCTGAATCAAGCTTATTCTGAATCGAACTGATTCTAGGTCAAGCTGATTATGGGTCGAACTAATTCTAGGTCGAACTATCTCTCTACGAGCTTTCAAGATTTGCGAGCTCTTACGGCAAAATCACACACAACAGTGAAGAACAAATGCAGTAAAATCTCTCCATAGTAATAATCATGCGACTAAACTAATTTTATTACTATGAGGAGATTATAACTTAATAGAGTTGTAGTTACAAAAATTATTGTTTTAACTTAGTTATCCTTAGTACAAGTGATGCAGAGATAAAGTATGCAAAAAGTTTGACTTGAAAACCTAGAAATATTTTGGTTTCAACAAGAAGGAGCCCATGCCAGTGAATTATTACGTACTTGCAAGTTAAAAGATATGGTAATGGTGCATGCAAATGCAACACCAAATTTTACCTTGATAAATTCTAATGCAAAGTCGTGTAGTAGCAACGAGCAAGTAAGGGTCTTTCCCGCAGAGGATTTGTGAACTTAATTAATTATCTACTTCTAACGAGGTTTGTCACGAATTATAAAAACTCAACAAAAACTAAAAAAACTCAAAGCAAACAATGTAAATCAAGCAACTAATAACGAAAGAGAAATCAATGAGATAAACGAGATTGAAGGGTTATTCGCCACCACTAGACAAGGATTGCATATAATAAAAGCACTCTTTAACTTTCTACCCTCTTGATCACATCAGTTCAGAAAATACAAAACGTTGATAAGTCCCATCTCTTCTTACTAAGTCGTTGGACTAGACACGGTCATAACCCAATTCCCTATTTATTAAATAACCTAGGATACGATTTCTAGATTCAAAGTAATAAAAGCATTAAGTTGCAAGAGACCTACTGAATCAAGGCTAAACTCATATGGTTGGTTTAGTTATCTTGAGTGATTACCCCCCATGTATGCAGGCATACACTTTACCACTAGTTATTTAGGTTAATAAAGCGATTCCATACTAAACAACCTAAATTGGCATTAATAGATTAATCCTAACGATTTAATTGGCCACTTAAACAATTAGAAAAATCTAGTTAGACCCTATTTTCAGAGAAATAATCACATAACCAAGAGGGATCAAAAGATAAAAAGATGCAGATTTTATTAATCAAAAGACATGTCTAGGGTTTTGAAATCACCTTCAATCACAAAAGAATTAGTTCCTCATGAATAAACATGATAACTTCATTGAATTATTCATAACAAATAATAATAACAAAGAAGAGGAAAAACTTAGTGAAACTTGGTTGGATTAATGAAGTTGATGATGATCTCCTCTAATTCTTCTTCTCCAAGCCTTCTTTAATCTCCCTTTTTCTTCAGTTCTTGAATATCTTTGTTCTCTCTTTTTTTATCTCTAAAAGAATTCCCCCAAAATAATGCTAAAAGACTTCTATTTATATCCCACAAGGGTTAGGGTTTTGTTTTCCTAATTATAGTTAGTTTATGACTCTTAAACCCTATTTTCATAGTAAAAAACGGAAGAAAAATTTCTAGCTGTCGTGACTATGCCTTGGCACTGTGCTGCAGCATGGTTGGTTCTGGACTAAGTGTGCTGTAGCACAGACGCTGAAGCATTGTAATACCCAAGATGTCAAAGGTATGTTCCTAACTCAAAATAGTCCTTTAGATGTTAATTTTATGTTAAAAAGCATAAAACATAACTAAAGGCAAAATAGTTGATTCATTTGGAACAGTATGAATCAATTATCCATAGAAAGGAATTAGGGGCAAAATGGTCATTTTGCCTATGAATAAGCATTGAAAAATTCAAGGATGAGTAGGCTTCATTGCATTTAATGGCATTAATTAAGTAATAATTATGTCTAGTGTGAAATGACCAAAATGCCCTTATATGAAGAATTAAGGACTTATGAGTTATACAATTAAAATAATTGGGCCAATTTTATAATTTTGGAAAATAAATGAAATATTTTCCTATAAATGAGATGACATTCGTTCAAGCCAAGGGAGAGAGCCTTTCTTCAACATTTCTTCCATTTTCTCTCAAATCTTCCATGAAACAAGCTTTCTTTCTCTAAGTTTTAAAGGAGTTTTTCTTAATTTTTCAAGGAGAACAAGATAGGAGCCTTGGATCTTCAATTTGAAGGGTTTAAGGTAAGGATTAAAAACTTTAGTTTTGATGTGATTTGAAGATTTGAAGTAGATGTTGAGGTATAATGTTATATATGTAGGATTAAGGTGTAAAAGAAGTCAAAGGCAAAGGATTTGTTAGAGGAATTCTTTAAAAAGGTAAGGAAGAACCTCCCATGACTTTAGGGTTTATGCTAGGGTTTGTAGATTTTTATGAAACCTTAAATTAAAGCTTTAAGGCATAGAATTAGTTGCTGACAAGTGTAGTTGAACTCATTTATTCTACTTATTGCCTTGAATTCATTGTACATGAAGTTATTGCTATTTATGTTTTATGAGTTTTTATGTTTGATTGAAGAAAATGAAGTGTGGATACTGATTGTGGCAAAACTTGTAGTATGGGAGGCCACATGGTGTTGAATGGTTGCTATTAGAAGTGTTGAGGTGTTGTTTGCATTAACTTACAATGTTATAACAATAATGGATGATTATGGGAATGAGATTTTACACTTCCTTTAAGATGTTAAAGACTATTAAGGGGAGGTTTATTTGATCCATAAGTTGACCTATTGGTTAATTGTCAATAGGAATTGATGTGGCATAGTTAATATGAAAATTCAGATTTTGTAAGCTTAGGGGTTATGTTAAACCTGCTTCAGTATTTCGACTATAACTTGAGTTATAAAAATCTAAATGAGATTATTCTTGAAGCATTGGAAAGCTAAGAAACAGACCTATAACTTTTATGTTTATGGCAAGAGCCAATTCGTTTGAGAAATAGATGGAAAATGGCCTGAAATATAACTGGTTATTAAAGTTTAAGATTTAACATGATCAATTCTTATGATTATGAATTGATTACTAATGTATTATTGTAATTATGCCATGTACTAAGGTTTACCTATTAGTTAGATGATCTTTGAAAGATATACATGGTCCTGATGTCAATGCATGATTAATGTTATGAAATGGCATGAAGATGCAATGTAATACATATTTTAAGATGATGTATGTGAGCAAGAGGTAATGTAAATGGATTGATGATCCATAGATGAATTAAAAGTATTAAGCTCACCAAAATATGTATTTACATGCCATAAGATGTTAGAGATGCATATAGACATGATGGGAAACGCGTAAGCATATCCTCGTATACCGGTTGAGGAAAGATGAATATATGCCTTAGATGTTAAATAACGCATAAGCACGCCTCTCGATGATATGAGCTCTAGATGAATTTGAGGCTAGATGATATGAAGTGCTTAAGACGCTAAGAAAAGTCCGATCGGTTACACGTTAAATGCTTCATATGCATTTAGTTGCACTACATGAGTTATGATGTTATTTACATCATGAGATGATTTATACTCATGTTAGATGATATTTAGATGTTATATCATGACATGTAATGTGCGTGTACTATCTTTACATACTTAATTGTACGTATATGCATTGATGTTTATCTAGCCATGGGATAAAATGATGAAAGACATATGAAATAGAAAAGAAAAGAAAAAAAAAATGAGAAGCATCCCTAGATGTAAAAGATCAGTGATGTGTTAACAAATATGTTTAAATAAAGGTCAAATAACACATTTAGAATGAAATGGATCATTCCTTACTGAGCGATTAGAGCTCACCCTTTTATTGTTGATTGCTTTACAGGTAGACCAGAAGCGAAGGATGCTAGAGACAACGGGGCTACACATGAGGGGAGATAATTTATTGTCATCTCGATGTTTTTATCTTGATGTAAATAATGTAAATGATAAATATTTGTGAAACACCTTTTGGAATATTCCACCCTATAAATATGTTTCGATTGTGTATTATACGAATAAATTCCTAAAGTTTTGAAATTATATGTTTGGATCCAGCATGATATTTTATATGCATGTTTCGGATATTATTATTATTATCCTTACACAGGTTGTTTTTTCTAAATACAACTCGTTCTCCAAACATGTATTCCCGGGATTCTCATTGAGGGATATTCAGAGGATACCTGACTAGAGGGGGGTTTTACAAGCATGGTCTAATTCCTCTGCTAACCTTGCATCATTCTTCAGCACTCCAGAGATGGTGATTTTTGAGCATGATAACGATGGAATCTGGTGATGTGATAAACATATGAAGTTTAGCTCTTTGAATCAGCTTTCCAACGGTTCAAGAATCATCTTGATAAAATATCTGCAGCTCAAGTTATTGTCGAAAAACTAAGATATGCTCAAATTGGAGTGTAATCTAGAATTTCCTCTTTACTTCAAAACTCCATAACCTCTTCAATTCAACTCCGATTCTCGATCCGTTTGTTTCCAGTCGTCACAAATTCTCTCGCCAACATCATCTCTCATCCGAATATTATTTTTGAGCCTTATTCCCTGAAAACACAACAAAAATACCCGTGATTCTGAAAAGTGTATTTATGAAACAATTAAGTTAATTCATGTGAATTAATCCTAATTTCCCACAAATGATACCTATAAACCACTAAGTATAAGTGTATTTTTAAGCACTTATCAGGTAACAACTCTAAAACATAAATCATTGTCTCAAATAACTTTAGATAAATATTTTTATTTCAATTTAAATCTTTAATGTAACATAGCATATATTTTACAATATTCAGATAATTTTTACTACGTGGAGGCAAGTTCCTAAAGATAAGACTTAAAAAAATTATAACTTATTATAATATAAAATTTATTTTTATTTATAACTATTTGAAGTTGAGACAAAAGTTTTGTATAACCATATAAAGATTATTCGTATATCCAGGTCGTACTGTATTAACAATAACACATTCACTTCATACATTGTGCGTGTATGTGTGTGAAATTTGAAAGTTTATAGTTGGTCAACGTAAAGACAAAGCCCAAGTTTCTTTATTTGTGTTAGGTTAATTTTGCAGACTGAAATTCTGAGACTGTTGTGGCCAATTTCTGCAGTCTGAGACGTACACGCTTTTATTTCCCACCATTCAAAGTTTCTGAAGTATCAACTGTAGCAGTTAATGATACTTTCACCCACACTTTCACGTTTCAACACTATTACTCAAGTATTCTTAACCCACCCCATTTCTCCTTTTGTGTTTTATAATTCTGCCCCAACAGTTTCTTTAGTTTGTATTATCATTTCCATAATTAGTCAACCTCTCAATCCGATAACTATCTGATGAACTGTAAATTCAGATATATTAGACTCAAATTATTGAACAAATGAATATATATATAATATTTCCAATAAAAAAAATATTAATTCAATTTCTTTGTGCATGATTCGTGAATATAAACAATATCGTTATTAGTTCTTAGTATATCTCATTGACTGACTTCAACGATGAATATTTAAGTTCATCATATCCTATCACCATAATACACTTTGAATTAACAAATTTATGACCATTTTTTGTTTGCTAATTTCATAGAAATATACTTTTATTTGGTTTTTTCTTAAGCATTGAAAGATTTTTTATTTTCTAAAGTGAATAAATGATCATCGACCTTCAATTAGAAGGGAAATACACTACGATAACAACTCAACTATTGATTCAAAATTGTCAAAAGTTTAAAAAAATACAAATAAAATGAGTTATCTGGTTCTAAACCCTGAAATCCAATAAAAAATAGACTGGACATAAATTCTTATCATATCTATAGTAATTTATTTGAGCTACCAAAAAAAGTACTTTCAAATTAATCAAATGGTAAATTAAAACTATTCCTTTGCTAATTTAATTAAACACCCCCATATATAAAAAGTTTGTTAAATGACAAAAACACCCCCACCACCCCAATGCGATTCCGCCACCATCGCGGAATCTGGCGCTTACGATCGACACAGTCCCCGCGGATGCATGCGTAGCAGTACGACCGATGTGGCCTTTTCAGGCCGATCCGCCACGGATCGGCCGGAAAAGGCCTGTGATCGTCGCCGGCAAGAGCCTAGATCTGGCGGCCTGAGCATGGCGCAAAGGCCAGATCTCTTGCCGTCTACGGCCTGACGCCATGCAGATGGAGTTTTGCGGCGTCGGCGGCCGATCTAGCCGTAGATCGGCCTTTTCCGGCCAGAGATCGGCCACGGATCTGGCCGGAAAGGCCGGATCGGACGCTGCACGCTACGTATCCGACGGTCCAGTCGTGAACGTAACTTTCTCCGGCGATTCCTGGCGGTGGTGGCGGAATCGCACTTGCCTGGGGTGGGGGGTGTTTTTGTTATTTTATAAAACTTTTATATATTGGGGTATTTAGTGAAATTTGTAAACTTAGGGGGTTTTTTAAAATTTTTAAATTTATAAAAAATAAAATTCAAACTTTTAAGGGTATTTTAGTCTTTTCACTATTAATAAACAAGAATAAATGTAAATCACTAACGAACATGACAGAAAGTACCTATTTGTCATTTCAAAACCTTTTAGGTACCAACTTGTCGTTACGATAAATCTTGGGTATGTATAAGTCGTTCTCCCATATAAACAATATCGTTATTAGTTCTTAGTATATCTCATTGACTGACTTCAACGATGAATATTTAAGTTCATCATATCCTATCACCATAATACACTTTGAATTAACAAATTTATGACCATTTTTTGTTTGCTAATTTCATAGAAATATACTTTTATTTGGTTTTTTCTTAAGCATTGAAAGATTTTTTATTTTCTAAAGTGGATAAATGATCATCGACCTTCAATTAGAAGGGAAATACACTACGATAACAACTCAACTATTGATTCAAAATTGTCAAAAGTTTAAAAAAATACAAATAAAATGAGTTATCTGGTTCTAAACCCTGAAATCCAATAAAAAATAGACTGGACATAAATTCTTATCATATCTATAGTAATTTATTTGAGCTACCAAAAAAAGTACTTTCAAATTAATCAAATGGTAAATTAAAACTATTCCTTTGTTTTACTCATTAAATGTTGCTTCTTCTTTATGTCTCTACCAAATCTTTAGGTGTATTGAATGAATATATTGAGTAGCCTGTGCTCTGTCAACCCTGAAATGACAAAAATGTATTAAAATTTCTAGTGATGGGCTCTAGGGCAGATGTACAAATTTACAGGGGCAATTAAGTAAACCCACTTTTACTTTTATAATTTTTTTTTTTTTTTTTTTACCGTCCGCTTTATAAGGGGACTAAAATTAATATATCACCAAAAAAGTAAGGTAAAACTTTGCAGCTTTTATCAGGCTTCAGATTCTTACTTACATTTACTTAGATGTCATATTATGGGTGGTTAATTAAAACCCTATATGAATGGTCCCATGGGAGGACCAAATTTGAGATGAACTTTGAATTTTGATTCTTCTATGTGTGTTACTTACGAGTGGTTGTAGGTAAATAAAATTTACCTCCAACGTTTTATAACCGATGACAGGTTATTTTGATGGGTCACAAGGTGTCGAACTCGAATTTGTGACACGAAAACATATAGTTATGGTTTTTTATAAATTGTTGTGTATATTTCATCTAATGTTTATTTTATTAGACTTTTCCATGTTCTTCCAATGTGGTATAGTGACTTCTGTCTCTAGAACAGTAGTGTTTCTCTTGAGCAGTGTCGAAAGGGATAAGTACATAGATGACTAGCTTTTATCGGCTACACCTTGCAACAATGTTTATGATAGATGAAAGAAAAAAAAAATTAACTTCAATATGTGATCCACTAGGTGATTATTGACAACAAACTACAAACTCATCGATCTTAAATCCAATACTAAATTAGAGTCAATGCTTTCAAAGAGTATTACATCTCCTCATTAGAAGGGTTTTTTATTATTATTATCTTGTAGAATAGTGTAATACTTTATGAAAATTACGAGTATTTACAAAAAATAAAAAGTGGACTTTGGGGAATCTATAAAAAAGACTTTGGCTATTGCCTATTATATAACACTTTACAAGTCTCATGTTGATATATTGATAGAGTGATGTATTGAAGAAAAAATCAATATTTATAATTATTCAATATATGAAATTGTAAAAGTGGGTAATTCTATCTGTTTATAGAAAAAATACATAGATAGATTATTTATATTCAATATGATAAATTAAACACAAAAGCATAAATAAACATCTCATGACTCTTAATTACCTTAAAACCTTTTGTTGATCTTGTAAGTTACAATCCCAACATAGTCCTCTTAAATGCGTTTAACTTAATTCTCATTCATCGTTTCAGATATTTTTCCAAAGTTTTTTTTTTTTTTTTTTAATTATATGGGTCTTTGAATTACCTTATGGAAGATAAAAGGGTATTCCTTACCCTTATTTTTTTTATATAACATGGTAAAATCCAAAACCCTTGTATATAATTACTCAATATATGAAATTAAATAAGTGGGTTATTTTGTTTGTTTATAGACAAAACAAATAGATAAAATTAAAAAAAAAAAATTGTTTTTACATGAAATGACCACAAATACTTCCCCAAAAGAGAACTGGCTTCACAAGAGAGAGGTAGGCGAGAAAGTAAATAAGAAGAGAGAGACAAAGAGAGGAAAGTTAATGGGAACAGAAAGAAATGAAGATCAAGATTGATGAATGAATGGAGGGTAAAAAAGATTAATTTAAATTGACAGTGAGTGCACAAATTTAGGAGTTTGAAAGGCAGACAGATCACTAATTAAGAGGCCTATTACTATTATTTTATTTTATTTATTTAATGAGTCAAGTCCTCCATGTGGGGCTGAAAATCTCTGACAGTCCTGTGACACCATCATTTTGGAATGTGATGTAAATTAAAATTAAATTTGTTAGTTGGAATAGGGATTGAAGAGGAAAAAGAAAAACAAAGTCTCAATCAAGAATCTCTTTTCATATGGAGAACCAAACAAAGAGAGTATGATATGAACAGTAATTCCCACTGTCACCTCTTCTGTCCTCTTCATGTGAATTTACTTTTCTACCCGTTGTCTTTTTTAACAGATATTTGTTTCTAAAATTTAGTAAATTCAAAATCAGACGGTATAGATGTCCAGCCTCTTGTTTTACACATGGATCCTAGTAATGAAAAGTGACACATTAATATGTATGGCATACGTAGTTCACACACTTTGTGCTCTATTATTGATAGGATATTAGGATGCATATGAATTTGATGTGAGATAGACTATCTAGTAAAATAGATATGTTTATATGTCTAATAATAATATAGTATAAATAACTAACTCATAGGTGATTAAGTAGTTCGATAGGGGTTCTTGAGTATATTACACAACAGGTCTTTAGTTCGAGTCACTCTTTGATTGCTAATAGATTAGAGTTCTTATCCGACCGTTAGTTTTAGAACCGCGAGAGATTAGTTGAAATATCCTTAAAGATTGCTTTCCCACAACAACCCACTACCGCAGTCCCTAGGTAAATTATGGGCAAAAATATTACCTTTGCACCCAATGGGTAAGCGAACATGAGACTGTGGGTTAGATCTTTTGTAGCCCCCTTGGTTTGCCCTTATTGTTGGGCTACCCATAGGTGGGTATCTTTATGAACTTTTAATTAGTATCATGTAAGCTATTTTGACATAAGATTTCCTAATAATTTATAAATCTTAGTGTCATTTTTATGTTTAAAAAAAAAATTCAAATTTTTTCTTTATGTTGAGAAAAGCAATTGTCATGTAATTTTAAATGTAGGGAAGATCAATTTCATTAATATGGAATGTCGTACTTGTAATATAAGACAAGATTTGTTATATTTTACAAAAATAGTATTATTTTGGCAAACAATTTGTATAAATATACTATAAAAAGTTTCTCCATATCAATTATATATATTCGGATTTTAATATTTTAGCAATTTGTTTAGTTAGGATATGATTTAATTTGATTATAAAAATAAGAAAGAAGGGGAGTGAGGGTTCGTTAGATAGAGTATTTTTATTTTATTTAATTGGGAAAGATTATGCTAATCTTATTTGATGAATTTTATAATAAAAAGATGATATGGATGAAGGTGTTAATCAGAATTAATTAAGTTAAGATTAGATGATTATCCATTCAAATTGATTTGTTTTTAAGATAGAAAAAGTGGGTCCAGATGGATCCACCTGGCTGATTAGTGTTGTTTAATTATTTTATTATTTTTTGGTTTGAAATATTTGGAAAGTTAAAATTGATTTGAGCACTTCCCCCAATTTTTCATTTTGACCCACCTTATTAATGATAGGACAAATTTGCACTTTACCAACCATTTCCAAAAATCAAAAATCTTAAAATTTTCTTTTAAGAAATTATGAAATTAATTAACTTAATTGGTATGCAATTTAATATTCATGAATAAAAATAAAATTCTAGGTATTGGATAAGGGGTACACCCATGATGGGTTACCCCAAGCGACGTGGGTGAGATGAAACTGCCAAATGCAGTTTCTCTCTAACCGCTGCCATATAAAAGGAAAACTTTTTCCTTTTAGAAATGGTTACTTACACAGTTACTCAAAAAAAACGCAAGAAAACTATACGCTCTCTCTCTCTAGAATTTGGAAAACAGGAAAACGATTTGTGGTTTTTCTTCTAGATTACTTTGTTGCTTCAGAGATAAGGAAATGAGGTATTTATGCTGTGTAAATTCATTGTAGTTCATTTATATACAAATGTGATTGCAATGGTGACTATGATCTTGGGATTATGTTAGGATATATGTTATTCTATTTAATTTCCAACATTGGTATCAGAGCCGTGGTTCATATTGTTTGAAATTCATACTGTAATGTTGAAGCATGTTATTGTTTTTTTTCAAATGCAGTTCTGATTTTTCCAAATTTTGTACGTAAAAAGTTGTCTTTTTGGTAATGATTCTTAGACCATTAAATTCCTTACAAAATTATAAAGAAAATGGTTTTTGAATCATAAAAAATGGAGTTAAAATAACTTAGATATGCCTCTTTGAAGTTTCGGGTTTCGATTGGGTTGATTTCCGGGTCAGGTACCCAGTTGCAGACTCGGACAGAGGTTGAAGACGACCCAAACCGACACGTCGTTTTTTATCCACCCTTATGAATGACATGTCATTTTTATCCTGTTAGTTTTTTTTGAAAAAAAACTGAAATAGGCGTGGGTGGTGAGACTTGAACTCAAGTCTCCATAGTGGAAGCCCAATACTCTAACCATTGGGCTAATTTTATTTTGGTGTTAACCATATTCACAAACCCGTTATATTTCTATCCGGCCCAACCCATAATCCAAATAAATAAATGGGTCAAGTTGACCCGTGGACCCGACCCATATGACCAAACGGTTTAGTCAAACCCAGTAATGAGTCAAACCCGACCTATAAAGTCAAACGGGTCAGTCAAGTCTAGTCAACACCCGACATGTAAGTCAACGGGTCAGTCAAACATGGTCAACACCCGACCCAAAAAGTCAACGGGTCAACTCGGGTCAGGATAGACCCGGTTTAGTGTAAAACGGGTTGACCCGACCCATATTGTGTGCAAACACGTGGCGCGCGCGTGGAAGCTCCTACCAGCGCGTGGGAGTGCGTGAGCCTCTTGTCGGCGCGTGGCCACTTCTGGGCGGCGCGTGGGGGCGCGTGACAGCTTCTGCCGGTGCGTGGGGACGCGTGAAGTATTGTAAATTTTTTTTCTTTTGATGTAAAGAATAAAAATGCATACTTGGTATATTGTTATGAGTCTAATTTTGTTATTGAACCATAAACACGTGTATTATTTATAGGCATGGCAATGTTCTTCGGGATTTCGGGGACCCGTCCCGCCCCGCCCCATATGGGGCGGGGAGCCCCGGTTTTTTTGGGGATAGGGGCGGGTGTGGGGGGTGTTTTAATCCCCGTCCTCGGGGATGGGGCGGGGGTGGGTGATGCCTTTCCCCCGGCCCGCCCCGTATATAATATATAAAATTAAAAAAATGTATATATATATTTACTTTTCACTAATATCCCTATATTTCACCTAATTACACAATTATCCTACCTATATAAACCCATATTTTCCTAATTTCCCTCACCCTAAACAATTGAACAAGAACAAACCCTAACCTATATTTATGTATAATTAATTATGTTTAAATGATTAATTTAAGTGTTTGCCATATGGACGAGAATTAACTATTGTGTTTGGTAATGCTTAAATTAATTTATGTTTATATAAAATTAACGAGACGGGGACGGACCTCCAACATTCCCCTTTGGGGTGGGGAAGGGGAATTCCTGTCATCCCCGTAACGGGGATGGGGCGGGGGTGGGGAATGATTTTGAGAGTGGGGATGGGTACGGTGAATGAGATCCCCGCCCCGCCCCGCCCCATTGCCATGCCTAATTATTTATCAAATATAGTCAACCTTTATTTGATAAATAAATGGTTTTTTTTGTATTTGTTACAGAAAAATGTTACGTTATAGACGTGCAATGGTTGCTAGAACACCCACTCAAAGGGAAAGGGTTATGAACATGATTAGAACTCTACAAACTAACACATTGATTTTAAGAGACACAGAGGATGAGTTGGTGCAACTCGTAAATCATTTCATTCATGTGAATGAAAAGATTCAGGAAATTGTCTGGACAGGGGGATTAAAGGAAGATGAGTCGAAATTCCAAGTTCTAAGAGAGACTCTTGGTTACCCTAATCTCGTTGGTCTCCTTGATATGGTTTGGACCAAGCTGAAAGTTCATAACTTTAAAGATGACAATAAAAATTATAGACGTTTGGTCAACAATTATATCAAGGAGTACATAGATTGGGGTGCAAAAAGGACAGCTGGGGCATCTATAGGAGTCTCCACTCGTAAAGGATATCACAAGAAACTGGGAGTTCCCCTACCTAGGGTTAATTACAAGTTAGATAAAGACCTTAGGATAAGGATTATCAGATCCTTCCCAGTTTTAGGAATGTGGCTGTACACTTAATTTTTGTTGTTGTTGTTTTGGAATTTGTTTGTTTTAATTTTATTACAAGTTGAATTCTATTTACATAATGTAATTAATTTTGTTTATTAAAATTTAAAATTTTATGTGAATTGATGTTGATTTATATTTATATAATTGTGACTAAATATATTTTTAGAATTGCAATTAATTATATCTATGATAATTGGACATTGAAAATTTTGGATGATGATTGTTGACATTGTTAACTTTTGATTCCAAATCTAATATACAATTATTATTGGTATAATTAATTAAATGAACATGTATGTTCCGAGCATTGAATAACATGCATTATCCAACGTGTAATTTTGTTTAGAAATGGCATCTGCATCTAAGAACATTGTCGCCGAACTTAACAAAGGAGAAAAATTCAACGGCGACAATTATGAGATATAGAGCATGAAAATCCAATATGTTTTGGAAGAACAAGAGGTTCTTGAAGCTCTTACTACAACCATGGAAGAGCCTGAAGAGGGAGTCACGGCTCAACATAGATGAGACCGTGCCGCTTATGACATATGGAAGAAGAAGAATTCCACTGCTCGCATTACTTTGTTGAGCAGCATGGACAATGATCTCATGAAGAAGTACCGGGATTATGAATTGGCAAAGGACATGTGGTCCGCACTTGCTACAAAGTTTGGCGGTACATCCATTACCAAACTCCGGTCACTCACTATCAAATTTGACACATATAAGAAAAAGCCTGAACATACTATGAGAGTACATTTACGGCATTTGTCAAACATGGTAAGTGAGTTAAGAGATACAGGTCATGTCCTAACAGATGAACAACAGGTTCAAGCTGTCATAAGATCATTGCCTCAAAATTGGGAACATATGAAAATACACCTTACCCATAATGAGGGCATCAGAAATTTAGAAGATGCCATACGCCATTTGGAACTGGAAGAAGATTGCCTTAATGCGAGTAAGGCAAATACTGATGTGTATATGGCTGGTTCCAGTTCACATGGTAGGAAGGGATTTAAACGTAAATTCCAAGGTGGATCCCAAAGAAAAGGCAATACTGAAAAGGCTTAAGGGAAGAAGAGAAAGTTCTTCAAACACGGAAAAGGAAAGCATCCTGCCAGGAAGAGGAATATGGCAAAGGTGAAATGCTATAATTGTGGTAACAAGGGACATTTTGCTCGCGATTGTAGCGAGCCGAAGAAGGTAAATTACTTTTTTGCAAAAGTAAGTTATATAAATGTTTCCAGTTCTGTTTTTCTAACTGAGTCTCATCCTTTGTGGTATCAGAGATTCACAAGAGACCACATAGCGAAAGACAGGAGTGCTTTCGTGGAATTTCGACGAATACCACGGGAAACAAAATGGATATATGTAGGTAACAATTCAAAAGTGGAAGTTAAAAGGATCGGCACATGCAAATTGATCATGCGTGGAGGTCGAATCCTATACCTACATGACGTGTTATATGCAACCGATATTCGTCGAAATTTGATTTCCGTGTTAGAACTTGTTAAACTTGGTTTTAATTTAAATTTTTCCAGTATTGGTGTCCATTTATTTTTTGACACAACATACTGTGGTTGTGGTTATTTTTCCGATGGTTTTATAGTACTTGATGTTGCTTATAATAATAGTAATGTTTGTTTTTCCTTTATTACATCTTCTAATAATGATGATGTGAATGTATGGCATGCAAGGCTTGGCCATATTGGCCAACAACGAATGAATATACTAGCAAGAGAAGGCTTGTTAGGATCCTTAACAAAAGTAGACTTGACTACTTGTGAACATTGCCTAGCTGGAAAAACAAAGAAGAAAACCATTTGGAAAAGCGATAAGAGTGAAGTTCCATTGCAACTAATTCATTCGACATATGTGGTCCAATGAATGTGAGGGCTAGACATGGGGACGTTTATTTCATCACATTTATAGATGATTTCACTCGATATGGTTATGTTTTCTTGATTTCTCAAAAATCAGAAGCTTTAGAATGCTTTCAAAAGTTTAAAAACTTAGTTGAGAATCAATTAGATAAAAAGATAAAAGTTCTACGAACCGATCAAGGACGTGAATATTTATCTGATCAGTTCAGAAATTTTTGTGATGAAATGGGAATAGAACGTCAATTAACTATTCCCAGAACTCCGCAACAAAACAAAGGTTGTTGCGAGAAACGAAGCAGAACCCTACTTGAGATGGTGAGGTCTATGATGGCACAAGCAAACTTGCCCATCACCTTTTGGGGTGATGCCTTATTGACTGCCACATATATCCTCAATCGAGTACCATCCAAATCTATTACTACTACACCATATGAGTTATGGACAAATCGGAAACCCGATTTGAGTCTCCTAAAGCCATGGGGATGTGCTGCCTATGTTCATGATCCTTCCCATAAATATGGAAAATTAGGTCCAAGGGGGAAGAAATGTATCTTTATAAGATATTCAGAACATTCAAAGGGATACGTCTTCATAGGAGAACAAAAAAGTGGTAGCATCACTGAATTTGAATCACGAGATGTCACATTCTTAGAAACCGATTTTCCTAAGAAGGGCGAAATAGGTAAAGACTTGTTTCTATATGAAACACAAGACCAAGGCAATTCTGTTGCCGATAATCAGTTGGTTATACTACATCCCAATGAGAGCAATATGGAAGTTGATGAATCAGTTTCAGATCCTCCATCATTCCCTACTGGTGATCCAACTATGATAGCTGGTCCAAGTGGGAGTAACACCAATCAATCTCCAATACGTCGATCAAACAGGAAACAAGTTCCACATCGACGATTTGAGATTGAGGGGAAAATTTTTCTAGTTACTCCACAAGATGACGAAGAGCCAAGGAATGTAAATAAGGCTCTCAATTGCCCTTCTAAGGAAAAATGGATGAAAGCAATGGAAGAAGAATTGGAGTCTATGAAATCAAACCAAGTATGGGAATTGGTTGATTTACCGAAAGGACGCAAAGCCATTGGGAACAAGTGGGTTCTCAAAATCAAGCGTAAAGCTGATGGCAGTATTAAAAGATACAAAGCTCGCTTAGTCGCGAAGGGGTATACACAACAAGAAGAAATAGATTATGAAGAAACTTTTTCACCTGTTGTACGGTTTACCTCAATTCGACTTATTCTAGCTATAGTTGCTAGCATGGATCTTGAATTGCATCAAATGGATGTAAAGACTGCTTTTCTCAATGGAGAATTACAAGAAGAAATCTATATGGATCAACCAATAGGTTTTATTAGAGAAGGTCAAGAACACAAAGTGTGTAGACTTTTAAAGTCAATTTATGGCCTCAAGCAATTCCTCAAGACAGGTATATTCGATTTCATAATGCGATAATGTCGTATGATTTCAAAATGATAAATGAAGATCATTGTGTATATACAAAGAGATCCAATAACAAATTTGTTATATTATCATTATATGTTGATGATATACTTATATCTGGAAATGATAAGGGATTTGTCAATGAAATCAAAGGATGGTTATCATCTCATTTTGAGATGAAAGATATGGGTGAAGCTGCATATATTCTTGGAGTCAAGATTACAAGAGATCGCTCAAGAAAATTAGTATCTCTTTCACAAGAACCATACATTAAGAAAATTCTTGAACGATTTCATATGCAAGATTGTAAACCCATAGACAACCCTATCGCAAAAGGCGAGACTTTAAGTCGTAAAATGTGTCCGAAGACTCCACAAGAAAAGGAACAAATGAAGAATGTTCCTTATACAAGTGCTGTTGGAAGTCTCATGTACGTCATGATGTGCACTAGAGCCGACATCTGTTATGCCGTTGGGTTGGTAAGTAGATACCATCCGACCCAGGACAAGCACATTGGAAAGCAGTGAAGAGAATCTTAAGATATCTAAAAGGGACAACTGATTACTCATTATGTTATCAAGGAAATGATTTACACTTGAGAGGCTACACCGATGCTGATTGGGGAGGAGATTTAGATGAGAGGAAATCTACTTCCGGATATGTTTTCTTACTAAATGGCGGGGCCATATCTTGGAGCAGTAAAAAACAATCATGCATAGCCTTATCTACAATGGAGGCTGAGTTTGTAGCATTTTCAGCTGCAGTGCAAGAAGCCGTTTGGTTGAGACGGTTCATGAATCATCTGGGAATAATTAATGTTGCTATTGAACCAGTAAGAATAAACTGTGATAGTCAAGCAAAGAATAGCATACACTAAGGATCCCAAATATCATGGTAAAACGAAACACATAGATATCAAATATAATTTTGTGCGAGACTTGGTGGCACAAAAGGAGGTGAACATGAAGTACATATCTACGCATGACATGGTTGCGGATCCATTCACAAAGCCTATACCGAGAGATACTTTCAATAGACATGTTAGATCTCTAGGCTTACGTAGGTGTTGAATGTACTCATACTTTGAGATTTCCCAAAATTGTTCACATTTGTCTTATCAATATTAAATAACATTATTGTCAATGCTCAATTTCGATTATTATGGAACATACATGAAGGAGCATATATATACATATTAGTTATGTAAATATTATATATGTCTATTTTGAAAAGCATGTCGGACAGCTAAAAGATTGGCCTTCTCACACAGTCAATCGCCTCCATTACTTCGCAGGAATGGAGATGAGACGATTTTAAGCTTATAATCTAGGTGATAATAGAGAGCCAAGCTTAAAATGTTTGACGTCGCCTAAAACGAGAATTAAAATAATGTCATAATGAAATGTGACCACAAGTGATAAATGATCACTTTATCTGTCTAATTGCCAGATTAGAGTTCTGATGAATTAAAAGTATGTAAAGTAAACTCAAGTTAGACATTAGGCATGTCTGAACTAAAATCTGTACAGCATTTACAAGAAAAGAGACATACACCCCATGGGAAAGGAGGAAATGCTGTAGCGTGTGATTCATACCACATGTGCAAAACATTGACCAAAAGGGTAGTGAAAGTCAAAATCTCAACTTTAAACATTGTGTGAGACCTTGAGTTTTTTTTTGAATAAAATCTCATAAAATACCCTTATTACTCTATTCTGTTTCTTGAAAACTTCATTTAATGATTGCTATCTTAGAGTGTTACCAAAGGATTAAGATAAATTCAATTTGCTGGAACATTTCTAGAAAAGTAAGTTAAATAAAAGTTGCAGGAATCGAGAAAAGAGGAAGATTACGATTTTGAATTATCACATTATAATCACGTGTATTCATTGGTCGACCAATTATGTTTTACTTTTATGTAAAGATAGAACATAATTATGAATACAATGGATATTTTTTTGTAAATGAGATTGTTAGAAAAATGTGATAAGTAATCTAGGGTATTGCATACAACATACAACCTGAGTTTCACAATTCGAGAAGTTATATATTCCTAACAGATATATGACTAACGTGCTCTCGAAGTATGCATGGTCACACGGCATATTTACTAAAGTATGAACCTTAAAGAAGCATAGAGAGAGATAGTCCCATCATGTGTGAGTGGGAGATATTGGATAAGGGGTACACCCATGATGGGTTACCCCAAGCGACGTGGGTGAGATGAAACTGCCAAATGCAGTTTCTCTCTAACCGTTGCCATATAAAAGGAAAACTTTTTCCTTTTAGAAATGGTTACTTACACTGTTACTAAAAAAAAAACGCAAGAAAACTATACGCTCTCTCTCTCTAGAATTTGGAAAACAGGAAAACGATTTGTGGTTTTTCTTCCAGATTACTTTGTTGCTTCAGAGATAAGGAAATGAGGTATTTATGCTATGTAAATTCATTGTAGTTCATTTATATACAAATGTGATTGCAATGGTGACTATGATCTTGGGATTATGTTAGGATATATGTTATTCTATTTAATTTCCAACACTAGGTAATTAAATTAATTAACTTAATCAAAGTGGTAGTAACTATCTTGGTTGTAGTTAATAATGAGATAAGACCAGATTGAGTCCTAATTAGTAATAATACATAATTAATAAAATGAAATACATCTTTATATTTTTGTAAGCGGAAAATATATAATATCATAACTATTATATCATTTGCACAACCAGTTAATGAATTTGTATCAAATCTAAAAAAATTTCTCAGTTATATATTAGATTATGGTACCCTCGAAATACTATAGTTTTGATATAAATTTAATAATAGTAATAATTATAATATAATAAAATAATACTACTTCTTCTAACTTCAAATTAAAAATTATTTGACACATTTTAAAAATTATTCTTCAAAAAACGCAATAAAATTCCTTGTCATTAAAACTCTGCTAGAATGTATTATCAAAACCTTGCCTAAAAATTAAAAAAAAAAAAAGTAAAATGGCAAATGGCAAATATTTTCTTCATCAAATATAGAATCAAGTAAAAGGCCATTTCTATAACAAAAGACGCTAATGAAAAGGGTGGGTGCCCAAATTGACCACAAGCCAAAAGGAAAAGACATATAAAAAAGGAAAATAAAAAGATAATAAAAAACAAATGTGGGGTTGGGTTGGGATTAGCTGTCCTACTGCATTAGATGCTTAATCTGATGCTCACCTGTGCTGTCTGCTGCCCCTGGACTTCGACATTTACTTATTTACCATCTTGACACTAACCCCTCTCAAGTCTCATCTCAATTACTTCAAATTTTTTTATTTAATTAATTTTTGTCCTAATCTCATTTACTAATTCCCTTTTAAGCTTAATTACAGAGATAATCCTAATTAATCTATTGAATGGATGCATTATTGAGGCAAAGCATCACAAATTAATGAGTGATTACAATGTTTTCTTGTTTATTAATTCGCCCATCACAAATATCATCTCTCCTCTCCATTTACTTCTGAATTTTATTAACTACTTAATGGATGCATAAGATTATATGTTGCGGCAAGTGTATAAATTTATACCATTCCCATATGATAAAATCCGTTAAATATATAAAAGAAAACATAAAAATGACATAATACATCAAAATTCATCAAATTTTTCTTTAAAATACTCTATAAGTTTAATATTTCAAGATAAACCTCAAATGTGGTAGATGACCCAAAGATGATTTAAACCTAAGAAGTCAATGAAGAGAGGAAACATTCTTAATCATCAAGTCAACCCCTTGGAGTTACAAAATACAAACTTGCCAATAGCTAGTAATAAAATGAATGCATGTTAAAGCACCTGTGTCTTAAAGATGTGTCAAAAATTGAGAAATTCCGTAGCCAGAGAGAATCCTAGTGTGCGTTTGGCTTATTATTTCTATCCATATTTCCAATCATATTCCCCAAATATTGTTTGGCACATTATTCCGTAAATATTAGTCTATTTTTTTTAATTATTTTAGACCCCTTAAGTTTATTAATTTTATTAAATACCTCCAAAAAAAAAAGGTTTAAAAACTAACAACCAATACTTGCCAGATTCTGGCAACCACCGCCGGTGGTAGTCAGAATCTCTCACAATAGTCACACCACCACCGAAAATGGTCGATAGATTCAACTCCACAGTGGATCTGGCTAGAAAAGTTCGACTGCCGTGCAGCCTGCTGGATCTCCAACGACGACCAAATCTTGGCCATCATTGACAGACAATGACAGCCAAAGATGAAATTTTTCAGCCGTCGATGGCCACATCCGGCCTTAGATCTGGCCTTTTCTGGCCAAATCCGTGGTGGATCTGACGAGAAAATGTCATATCGATCAAATACCACCAGATCTGACCGGTATGTGTCCTTAAAAAATTTTCCCACCAGATTCCAGCGGTGGTAGCCGGAATCAGATACTACGGGTGGTAGGGGTGTTTTTATCATTTTATAATATTTTAATATATTGGGGTGTTTATCAAATTAGCAAACCTAGGAGGTTTTTTTATAAATTTTAAAATTTTATCTCGTAATAAAATCCTATCCAAAATAATAAACCAAACACATCCCTAATTCTTTCGTGACCATATTTGTATAGATTAGAGATACATGAATTAAAAAAGCAAACATCTTTGACAGTTTGAGTATTAGGGTATATATTACAGATTATGTACATGGATGTTTGGATAAATAGATGCAACGTAGCAAAACCCACGAGTGAAGAAACGAAAATGGGTGTTGGTAACAATAACAAAGGCCAATTTTTAACATTCCTTTTACGAGACCCCACGAGTGGACTTCTGCTATAACCCTTTATTTTCTCCCGAGGTCCCCCACCTGCCTCCCCCTTCTGCTTCTGCTTCCTCTGCTTCTGTTTCTTTCAACCAAATCAAAACAAAACAGACCCAAACCAGCCGCCCTCATCAGCTCACCTCCTCTCTCTCTTTCATTTTTCTTCCAAAGACAACAGAATCACAACCCAAACAACCCCACATAATCTCTCACTCTTTCTTCTCTCTGTTTCCCACAAACAAGAAAGAAAAATTGTTTTTATTTTCGTATGAAAAATAAAATAAGTGAATATTTTTATTTTATTTTATTTGGGGTTTAATTAATTTTAAAATTAAGATAGAAAGTCCCCGAAGTTAGCTTAGCTAGCCCACACCCCACCAAATGGAACTTACAGATTTGCAACAAACCACCAGCAATAAGCAACCCAACAACAATAATTCTTCTTCTTCTTCAGAACCCCACCATCCTCATCTTCACCACCACCACCACCACCACCTTCAACAACAACAGTCTTCTTCTTCTTCTTCTCCTCAGCTTGTGGTCCCTTCTTTTGATGGCACCACCACCAGATCAGCTCCTTTCATGGGCTCCATCTCCATCCAAGCTGGTATTTCTGTCTCAGCTCCTCCTCCTCCTTCTTCCTCCTCTTCATCGTCCTCCTCCGTTGACGCCTCCCTCGCCATCGCCACTAGATCTACTCCCCTCAACGATTCCTCCAAAAAGAATCAAAATTTAACCATAACTACCACCACCACCACAACAGCTACTTCTGCAGCTGCTGCCTCAACCACGACGAACCCACCTGTGAAACGGTCGACAAAAGACCGACACACGAAAGTAGACGGGCGAGGACGGCGGATAAGAATGCCGGCGACATGTGCAGCGAGGGTTTTTCAGTTGACTCGTGAGCTGGGACACAAATCTGACGGTGAAACCATAGAGTGGTTACTGCAGCAAGCTGAGCCTGCGATAATTGCAGCCACTGGAACGGGCACAATTCCGGCAAATTTTTCGACTTTGAATGTTTCTTTGAGGAGTAGTGGATCTACTCTTTCAGCTCCTCCTTCAAAGTCTGCTCCTCATTCTTTTCATGGCGCTTTAGCTTTGGCTCATCATCCTCACTATGAAGAAGGGTTTCCGCATACGGCGTTACTAGGGTTTTATCATCAGCAACACCAGCAGCAGCACCATCTGATGACGGCTGATCAGATAGCGGAAGCGCTTCCAGCTGGAGAAGGGTCTGGAGGCGGAGGCGGAGGAGACTCTAGTGCTGAGAATTACATGAGGAAGCGATTTAGGGAGGATTTGTTTAAAGAAGATAATCAATCACAAAGTGAGAGTGCTGGAGTAGGAGGAGGAGGAGGAGGCGGAGGAGGAGAATCATCTTCAATTAACAAAGCCTTTAAAAGTGGAAGTGGTTTACAATTACCAAAACAACAACAACAAGGAGAACTTTCAAATACTTTGCTTCGTTCATCGAATATTTTACCCGCCACAGCCATGTGGGCAGTGACTCCAGCTCCCACCACTGCAGCCGGAAGCACATTCTGGATGCTACCGATGACAGCCGGGGGTGGCGGGACAAGCGTGTCCGGAGCTGGACCATCCGAACAACAACAGCAGAACCAACAGCCTCAGATGTGGCCATTTCAATCATCAACAGCAGCAGCACCAATAACTCAGAGCCCGACCCTTCAAGCGCCTCTACATTTCATGCCAAGATTCAATTTTCCGGGGAATCTCGAGTTCCAAAGCGGAAGAGGAAGCCCATTACAATTGAATTCAATGCTAATTCAACAACAACAACATCAACAACCATCTCAACATCTAGGTCTCGGAATGTCGGAGTCAAATTTGGGAATGTTGGCAGCTCTAAATGCATACTCAAGAGGGAATTTAAACATGAATTCTGAGCAAAACAATCCAATGGAGCATCAACACCATCACCAGCATCAGCCTCAGGGGACTGATGACAGTGGAGATGAGGATCCAAATAGTTCTCAGTGAAGAAAATTATTTTAAGTTGGGTTAGTAAATGCTCTTAATTTGATTAAAAATATTGAAATATTTGACATGGGTTTGATTTGTAGGAGATGGTAGAGATATTGTTGGGTTTCTGATTGGAGATTTGGAAGTTGAAGTTGAATTGTGATGCTTGAAAAAAAAAAAATATTTTCATGGGAGTGATTCATCTGTGGAGAGACATTCCTAGCTAGTTGCATTTATTTTAGTAATTTTTTTATTTTAATTTTTAATTTTTAATTTGTGAATCTAGATTAATGTGAAGAAGTTTGAGATGTAAGATGTTATTTTGGTCCAAAGGGACTTGAAAGGGAACATAGATTTAGAGAGAGTTTGTATAGGAGGATATTTGTTTGTGTTTATTTTAGTGTTATTATTATTGGTATTTTATTATTTGCTTTGTTTGTAAGGAAAAAAATATATGAAAAAAGCAAAAGAAATTAAGAGAAGAAAAAAAAAAAAAAAAAAACTCAATTATTTTTGTCATATTTTTGTATTCTCTCTTTTTTCTTGTTTACATTCTTTAAAAAAATGTCGTTTCCCTCTCAAATGACCATAAATACTAAGAAAATTATCCAAAATATCGCATTTCCTTCACAATAAGGCTAAAAAAAAGGAAACCCATTTGCATACTCATCATTTTGAGACAAACCAAAAATGTAGTTTTAATAAAAAATACGACTTCCGTTAGATGTGTTGCTAAACAATTTTACTAATTGAGTTTTAAAAAATACCAAATATTTACATAGAAAATATCAATTTAATAATTATTATTGTTCCAAAATGAGAAGGATAACTTGCTTATACAAACAACTACTGGTATGCAAGTGATCAATTAAGACTCTTTGATATTATTACTTATGAGGTTTCGAGTTCGATTCGTCTTAATTATTAAATAGAGGTGTTCATTAAAACTCTTATTCAATTGATAATTTCAAGGTTTCATAAAATTGGTTGTAGTGTATATAGACTAATCCAAATATCCGGATCATAGGAAAAAAAAAAAAAAAAAAAAACTTGCTTATACATTCATTTAAAGTAACGAGTCATGCATAAAATAATATAATTTTTATATTATCTAGCAGTAATAACTAATAAGTATTAATTATGTCTTTTGGGGATGCTTTTTTAATTATTAAAATTGTTGTGGGGATATTTGATATGTATCCCTTGAGCAGCCCCACCTTTCTGAAAAGCTCCTTGATTTCCGGGGAGTTTATTTTTTCGCTTTGAAATGTCTTTGATTCTTTATATGTGAATGTGAATGCTCACACAAAAACCTCAACATATTTAACATAACAAAATGCCCCAAAACGGAAGGGAAATATTATTTAAATAGGGTTTGGGTTTTAAGTTTAAAAAAAAACATCTAGGGTAACATCGATATTTTATATTATCCTCGTTTAATAAAATTCAATCATTAACTCATGACGGATTAACATAATAATCAAGTATATGGTTTATTCCCATAAGGTTTGAGTTCTTAAAATCATTATTTTTTGTATTTTAAAGATTGTAGGATTCAATAGTAACTCAAGTTTCAATCCTTTTTTTTATCTTTTGTAAATAAAATGTAATAATTTAATAATGTGAAAGGAAAGGGTTGGGTCAACACGGTGGGTTTGTTTTTTCGCAATTGTTTAGTGGGTGTTTTACAGGCGCTGAGAAGTGACTTTTGTTTTGACTCATACAGTCGATTCTGATGACTCTTGTTTTTTTTTTTTTCATTCTTCAATTATTCAGCCTTGAACTTCGCTTTTTACTATTTTTCTTTCAAACCTCTCTTCTTTTTTGTTTTCTAAGTCTCACCCAACGCAGCGGGATCCGTCAGGCTCCATTTGGTAAAGCTTATTCTACTAGAACTTAAGAAAATCGAGTTCATATAACAGGTCATATAAAAATAGAGCTTTTTACGAGGATAAAAAAAACCTGTTTAGTTTGATTAGGAAAAGGTAAAAGTTTCATTTAGATTTACATTATTAGAAAGGATTTTTATATAAAAGAATTGATCTAAATAGACGTAAAACAATTTATATGATTAGCTGTAAGTTTTTCGTTGTAACCAAATAACACAATTTTTTTTTTGAAAGAGCTTCATAAACTTTTTTAACTAATAGATCATAGATCATAAGCCTAACTAAAAGGGCATCAAATAATATTTTAATGAAGGATTTGATCTCGAATATCCAACATCATCACCAATTACTCTCACAACCATATGCAAATTATTCTTTTTAGTCTTCATAATCTCGTTATAATGGTATCGAACATATATTTAATTTTTATCTTCGATATTCTTTTTTCTTTTTTCTGATCTATTAAAAAATAAAGTTAGACCATAAAGGATCTTGGAGTATCTATAAAGAGTCATAGGATAATAAAGGGTACCTAACAAAAGATCACAAAGAATCAAATATTATTATGAGGACAAAAGAAGAGCAACCAAAATAATATATATCCGAATTCAAAGTGGAACATTTGCTAAACCTAAAAAGTATTTCTTTAGATAAAGCTAACTTATAGAATAGCATATGCTTTAGCTAGTTTACCTTATTCTAACTTCACTCTAACAATAATGCTACGCTACAGATTATATTTACTTCAATACCCATTTGAGGATCTGCCCTTAAACTTGGATTCTTTTACTATTCTAGGATGGAATTCCATTCCTTCCCTGGATTTGCCTTGAGGGTTTTCTTAACTTGGTAGTATATCTTCTCATCATTTTGATGTGCTTTCATCTCTTTTTAGGTGTTAAAATAGATTAGGTTTATTCTTTTATTCTTTTTATTTATTCCATTGATTCTTCATGTCAGTAATGATTTAATATAATTAGAAATTATTCGGATTTGATTGATTATATACATACATAACTAATATAAACATTATATAATTGAGATTTTTGTTCCTCGTCTTTGCTATAGATCTTTATCTAGATCAATGAAAAATGTTAAGCTATCGTCTTAGTTGATGTTCTAAGGTAAATCCATGCAGCATGGATTCGTGCCACGTGTCCCAATACTGTGTTGTCATCCCGGCCGTGCATCACTCTATGAGTGGGTTACTTCATCTATAAGTATGCCAAGGGTTCATTGGTATGTCTTAGGCTGAGCTGTTAGTTTGCGTGTCACTCTATGTGAGGATTACTTCATGTGTAAGTTTACCAATGTAATAGTATATAAGGGGATTTCTCACCCCAATGGGGGATCTTTTGGACACTATATTTCTTGCTATTAAAAACCACCTCACTAGTGCTAAGAACCAAGCTTGCTTGTATGTAAAAAACAAAAGCACCAATAAAATAATAGTGGACGTAGGATTTGCACTTTTTGCATTCAAACCACTTTAAAATTTTTTTTGTTCTTTATATTCACCAATTACTTTCATATTGTTTGAGCTTCATAATACTGGTTTACTACAAACCCTTACGTAGATTTCATCAAGGAGTTTACGTACCTCTTGTTGGTGCGAAAAATCGGCATCAATTTATTATTTTACTTGTTTCACGAGTTTCAACATTCTTTAATTTCTTTTCATATAATAGTTAGAGAGTAAAATCGTTGAAAATTATTCATCCATGTGTCCGCCTTTCACTATAAGAAAACAAAATTTCCTAGAAGAATAGTTTGGCAACAAACAAATTTTTCGTCGCCAAAAGTCACTTTTAATGACAAAAATTTCATTGTGGCAAAACATTATTAAAGTTTAATTAAAAAAAAATATATAAACACTTTTAGCAACAAATTCGATTTCCTCGCTTAATGTTATATATATATATATATATATATATATATATATATATATATATATATATATATATATATATATATATATATATATATATATATATATATGTTGTTCGTGAATTCACTGTAAACTCGGAGATTTTGTAGTTCGTACAACATAAAGTTCGTTGCAATCTAAAGCTTGCAAGAAGATAGAGCTCGATGAAAACGAAGCTTGTCACGACTTACTTGACAACTATCTGCCAAATCAAAAGATAAGCCCAAATCAAAAGATAAGCCTTATCTCCTAATATCTCGGAGGAGATAATGCCAATATCCATTTAGCCCGATTTTGGTTCACAATCACAGAAATTACGGGATATACAACAAATATGATCGCTATCCCGAATTTATTTCACTGACTTTTGTAGAAATTCTTATATAAATACCCCCAAAAAACAATGTAATTGATTGGACAAAGATTAGGGAGTACAGAGATTGTATTATGTGTTCAATCAAAGAAAAACAATATAAAACAATGGTTGTAGGCTTGAGGAACAACTCATTGAACCACTTTAAAACTTCCTTGTGTCATTTTTTACTTTCTTTCATTTGGCTTGAATTCTTAGCTGATTTTAATTAATCACACGCACATCTATTTTGATTCCATCACGGTCAATCGGATCACTCAAGTTGGTATATTTTTTTGAGATCAACATTTTGGTGTTAGAAGGAAGGCCCCTGACAAGCTCTCCTATTCCTAGCAAAAAACAATTCGATAACATATCTGATCACTTGAAATTCCTTATGGCCCGTACAAGAGCATCTAGAGCAGCCACCGGAAGCCACAATAAAGTGGACACCACTCACCAGGAAGTGAATCAGGTCGCTACTCAAGGTCACCTACCACATGTGCTGTTGTAGCAGGTTGTCAATCAGTCAAGGGCCGAAACTTCTGACCTAGAAGGCGGTTGGTTAATAGACATGATAATTTCACTGACCAATGTTGTGCAGGTAATGCAATAGGATGTGGCATGGTTAAGGAAAGAGCAACAGGTCAACCTAGATCTTGATCAACTGGTCTTCACCGAGCCTACCCCAAGTGGGGAGAATATGCTAGTTGGCAGCCAATCCGGCTTATCAGCAACCAAAAGTGATCGTCATCCCCGACGAGAAAGGGCACATGCTACCCGTGAGCACGAAACCCATGAATAAACTAATCCCAAAAAGTGACCAGGGAAATAGCCCATGGGGGAAAATAAAGATAATGGTTGCCATGAAAATGTTTACCATGAACAAAAAAACACTCAATATCAACGTGCCGGTTTTAACCCATGCCAAAGACAAGCTCGTCCCTTGCGGGCACGCAAGGGTAATCATGCACACCAGTCTGATAGTAACAATAAACGTTCTAGTTTTAACCAACGTCACAAGCAAGAAGCCGAGGAGTACGACAATACGTACTATCCCAACTATCATGATTCCACTTCGCGAGCAAGTGCTCATAATAGATTAGGGTCACAGTTAACCAACCTCAAGACTTATCTCCTCAAACGGAGAATAAATAGAGCTCAGGCACATAACCTTCTAGGTAATGCAGAATTGGACCAAGTACAAAGAGTGCTCGATAACCTAAGAGCTTGCTAAGGAAATTAGGTGGATGGAATAGTAAGCTCTCCATTTTTAGAAGAGGTTCGTCAGATGCCAGTTCCTTAGGGATGCTTTCAACGATCTGATGGAGTTGCATTAGGTCTCTAATTTGGTGAAGTGTTATTGTTTCGCTGTACCATTAGTAGGAGACGCCAAGAGGTGGTAGAAGAGGCACCAAGCGGACTCAGTTCATTCATGGCAACAGTTTTCCACGTTGTATCTCCAACAATTCCAAGTGAGTAGATAGTTTTCCATGTCTCTCAACTATTTGAGTAATATTCGCCAAGAGGAAGGTGAATCTTTGACTTCATATTTAACGAGGTTCCAAAACAAACAAACTAAAGTTGTGGATGTACTAGAAGAATCAATCCGGACACTACTGATCTCCAGAATCAAGCCGCAAACTAAGTTGTGGAAGGAGCTACAAAAAAAAGATCACGTAAATTTGTCTCAGTTTTATCAAATGGTTGCCAAATATCAGCGAGTTGTGAGCTCGCTAGTAGCATTAACCGGTGACACCTTGAATAATGCCTTAGACTAATTGCAAGATTGCGCAGTGGACAAAAAGAGAGGCCAAGACCGAGGTGACAAAAACCCGTATTGATTCAGAAGAGGTTGAGAACGGATTTTTGGCGAGAAAAAGACCCTTTTACCCGTTTGCTAAATATACTCCTTTAGTGGCCTCGTTAACTCGAATTTATGAGGTTTCTAGCAAGGCTAGAAGAATGCCTCACCCTGAAAAATGAGGGGGCCACAGAGCAGAAGGGATCTGCAGAAATATTACAAGTTTCACAGGGACGTTGGGCATAAAACGAATGATTTTCGAGCCCTGAAAGATGCGATCGAAGACTTGATTAGGAAAGGTCATTTGAAAGATTTTGTGGATAGAAATCGAGGTCGTGACAAGCAGGATAACTGAAACGATCAGCAACCACAATCTCCACTACTAGAAGGCCACCAGGTAAAGATGATTTATGGTAGACCTAATATTATAGGAAACTCTAAACATGCTCATGCAAAATATGTGTGGGAAGCCAAAATAGACTCAGTTCCTCGAGTTATGAGCTTCAAGGCAAAGCCGCCGAAGCGGTCTAAAATAGAAAGTGAAGTAATAGGCTTCACGAGAGAGGAGGGCAATCAATTTCCTTGCCTTAACCGTGATGCACTTGTAATCTCAGCAATAATTGGAAATAGCTGGGTATTCTGGATAATTGTTGATGATAGTAGTGCAGTTAACATCATTTACCTTGGTGCTTTCCTAGAAATGAGGTTCACTGAGCAGAATTTGAAGCCATGCCTAACACCATTGTATTATTTCACTGGGGACTGTCTGATCCCCAAAGGGACGATTAATCTATCGGTAACGATGGGTGAAGACCCCCATACAATGAAGATGATGGCAAAATTCCTAGTAGTTGATTACGCAATGACCTATAATGTCTTACTAAGAAGGTCATTCTTAGACGACTTAAATGTCATCACTTCAATTCGATGTCAAGCAATGAAATTCCCCACTCAAATGGAATCAAAGTCGCCAGAAGCTTGTAGAAAGATTCTAGGCAATGCTATAATAAGGTGATAGTCATTGTCGAGAAATGGCCACAGCCAAGAATTATGGTGATAACTGAGACTAGGCCATAACCTAGACCACTTGAGGACACAATCGATCCTTGCATTCATAAAGAGGAACCATTAGTTAGGCTAATAGAGGAATTGCGTGAGGTTCCTGTCAGTGAGAAAGATCCAACTCGTGTCCTAAAAATTGGGAGCAGTTTGAGTAGTGAGCTGTCGGAGAAATTGGTGAGGTTCTTAAAGCAGAACCTTGATGTGTTCACTTGGGTTCATGTAGACATGGTAGGAATAAGCCCATAAGTGATGTTCCATAGGTTGCACATTGATCTTGAAGCCCGACCAATCAGGCAGAAAAGAAGATCGATGGATTATAGGTGATCTCAGGCACTCAAAGACAATGTTGACAAACTTCTTAGTATCAACTTTATAAGAGAAGTGAAATATCCAGATTAGCTTATCGAACTTGCGTAGAATGACAAGTGGCGGACTTGTGTCGATTTTACCAATCTTAATAAAGCATGTCCTGAAGACAACTTTCTGCTACCTTAGATAGATCAACCAATAGATGCAACATCCGGGAATGCACTACTTAGCTTTATGGATGCTTACTCGGGATACTACCAAATCCCGATGTATAAGCCCGATGAAGAAAACACCTTATTTATTATTGACTGAGGGATTTATTTTTATAGGGTTATGTGAAGCGACCTACCAATGTTTAGTTAAAAAAATGTTTACTGAACAAATAGGCAAAACCATGAAGGTGCATATTAACGATATGCTCATTAAATCAAGGACCATAAAGAGCCACATCGATCATTTGGGTGAGATGTTTGGTATCCTCAAAAAATACTGAATGTGACTGAATCCATTGAAGTGCGCTTTTGGAGTTAACTTGGGAAAATTCTTGGGATTTATGGTAAATCAATGGGGTGCTGAGGCTAATTCGGACAAAATTCAAGCGCTACTGAAATGCAAAGCCCGACAAGAATAAAGCAAGTTCAGAGCCTGACAGGGCAAGTTGCTACACTTATCAGAATTGTTTCCCGAGTAACCTACAGATTCAAATTGTTTTGTGAAAGGCTAGACATAAAGAAAAGCTTCTCGGTGGTCTATCGACCTTAAGCTAATGGTCAGGTCGAAGTAGTAAACAAAGTGATCAAGCATACCATGAAAAAGAAGCTTCACGCCTTTAAGAGTATATGGGTAGATGAGCTACTTGAAGTGTTGTGGTCGTATATAACCACGACCAAACGTTTGACAAGAGAGACCCCATTCTCACTTGCCTATAGATGCGAGGCAATAGCCCCGGTGGAAGTCAGAATTGGCTCATTTTGGCGAGAAGCTTTTGACAAGAATGTTAATGAAGCGCTGATGTGTTTGAGAGTGGATTTGATCAATGAACATCGAGTTAAATCTCAGTTGAGAATCGCCTCGTATCAACAATGAGTGGAAAAAAATACTTTAATTCAAAAGTAAGAAGCCATGATTTCGAGGTGGGGGACCTCGTCCTAAGAAAATTTGTGGCAAGGGGAAGAGATGCAAACTTGGGGGCATTTGGACCCAAATGGGAAGGTCCTATCAGGGTTTCAGAAAAACTCACACTAGGAACATTCCATCTGGAGTTTCTAAATGGCACAACGGTTTTGCGAGCATGGAATTCTAAGCATCTTTGGAGGCATTATCAATGATTACCTCGGATTCATTTTTATCTTCTTAAGCCCTTTTCTTTTAATGTATTAATATTTTATGAGTTGTAAGGCCATTTTCAGTCATTATCCATTATGTATAAAAATAGGCAAGCATTATTCTTCAGTTCAAGATGTTTTTGTAAGTCTATTAAAATCATAATGTAAGAAAAGATCCTACAAGAAACTTGAAGTTCGAAGCTCAAAAAGGCAGTCTGGTTGTATATGTTAGAGTAGATGCCCTAGAGCCAATCAATTATTATGGAATTGACTATTTGTAATAATGTTCATTAATCAATAAAAGGCATTTTATACTATATCGCGTAAATCATTATTATTGCAATATGTATTGATATATGTCCTTAGAATGGTAGAACCGTGACGAGGGTATCAAGTGTTTCAAATCTTGATAGTGAGAACCCTATGAGCACATATGGTGGCCATTCTAGAAACGTCCGTAGCCCCAGTATTATTCTGAAGTAAGGGCACAGATAATACGGTAAGGCTATCATAGTGTTGAACGACCCTATCGAAAGGCAGTGACTGATCTCACTTGTCAAGATTGTTTGGTGACAACCTGGTGCAACACATGGGTGCTTGCTGTAAGCGATTACACCGCAGCAAGTTCACTGGACTGACCCACCAAAGGATTCCATATGGATGGTAACCCCAGTGTCTATGGAACAAATCCTCTAATGAATGGTGGTGCATGTGATCCTTAGACTTGAGATCACCTGAGTGCCTTGTGCATCGATTGGTGTAGTTTGACACTAGCCTAACGCAGTTCTTTTCAGAGCTGTCAATACGGTGGTGATTGGCTGCATCAAGAAGTGTATCAAGACTATGGTGGATTGACAGAGGATTCATCACTCCCGGGTATGGGAGAAAGTTATCTCATGACGCAATTCAGTATATGGTCAATACACTAAAACTATGGCCATAGTGGGATTGAGTTGTTGCTTTATCCAGTTTATAATACGGGTCATTGGTCCAGAAACTGAATAAATAATATCAAGAGTAACCGAAGGTTGACACTATTTCTATGCCTTCGTCTCGTTGAGATAATGTATGATGAAAAGATCGAATTGCACGGTAACCATATCGTTGACAGGTAGCTACTTTGCTGAATCCGAATCTATCGGGTGGCCATGATGCCTTGCTAGGGGCCAATCTTGGTCTGTGTATTAGTGAGACAATTAATTGGTGTTAATCGCGATACTATACACTGCCGATATGATGAGGAGACTATAGGTCACACACATAGAAGATAATTTAAGATCCAAGAAGAAAGAAGAGCGTTTTCGTCTTTTAAGGCGAAAGGGTATTTTGGTAATTTTACAGTGCAATTAAATTTGCTGAGGTAGTAGCCTTTATTTAATTTGTTAGAAAAATTAAATAAGTGAAATTACGTTTAAATGTGTGTTCGCACATATTTAAATATATTATCATTATTGTTAAATGTTAATATATATATATATATATATATTTAAATATATATATTAATTGATTTTAATTGAGATAATGATGGAAAATAAAATAAATCAAATTGGGAGTGTTTGGCAACATGGGGCGTTTGGGTTGGAGCCCAAGCCTATTCCGTATGGGATTAGGGCAAATTGTTTTTTAAATATAAAAGGAAAAGTGTGTGATTTTTAATATGTTGATTTTTCTTTGTAAAACCAAAACACACAGCAGCCCCATTTTGCTTCTCCCACGGCAGTAACACCTATGGCCTAAAATCAATTCAATTGATTTTATTTTCTTCTTAATCTTGAAGCCAAAGAGGATCTAGCAAATCCCTATTTGGTTCCTTTTCGGTTTGGTTTGGAAATCCCTAGCAAACTCATTTGGTTCCTTTTGAGATTGTCTTCGTGTGGACTACGCAGGTTCGATCCTACACTTGGATCGGTAGCAAAACGTTCAAAGACAAATTTGGAGGAGCCTCCAACGTGCGTTTGTTTTCTTTAAACTCATGTTGAATATTTATGCAGATTTTATTTAATATAAATTGTAAATCATACCCTTGATCTTGGCTCATGTAAACGATCCTGTTATATTATAATTTTTGTTTCCACTGCGTATATGGGACCGTTTACTAACAGTGGTATCAGAGCCTAGGGTACTGAATTTTACAATTTTTATGTGTATGGTTGATAACATGTATTTGATGATAATATGTTGCCATATTGAATCTGCGTAAATCTGTCTTGAAATATGTTTTTAAGAAACTGATTAATCGATTAATTTAATTTGTTGATGATTTGCATGTTTGGAATAATGGTTGATGGATTTTTGTTGAGATCAATGTGTTTGGTAGATTGCAAAATCCATTTAGAGTGTTTTTGGTTGCTGTATGAATAGATCCGGAGCTACAGATCTGTATACGCTCGTCGCGGTGATATAACCCATCGCCGCAGCGAGCGTTGTTCACGCTCACGCTGGTGAAGAAACCAACGCTCGCTACAGCGATATAAACCATCGCCGCGGCGATCGTCCTTCGAACGTGCGCTGTACCAAAACCAATGCACGCCACGGTGATCTAACTCATCGCTGCAGCGAGCGCACTTCCAAGTGTGCAGGGGGTGAAATGCAAAGTTTCAAAACTTTTGGACCAAACTGCAAATCTGTAAATTGTTAGGGGGTAAATGAATTAATCCACAAATTTCAGAAATTGATTGTTTTTGAAATGTATGCTTTGTACTTGTTTGTATATTGCATGGTGCCCGGTACATGAGCCTTAGACTTAAGGGTAAATGTTTTAAATATTTTTTGGGTATGTATGGTTGTATTTTATTAAATAGGGTCTGCGTGTCCTGCCTTTCTCCTCTTCTTGATGTACATTCTCTTCTCATCTAATTCCCCTCGAATGTAAATCGAGGTTTCTAAATTTATTGATGTAAAGAATTTGTATAATTATTTATTGTAAATTTAGAACGATATTTTTGTAATGTACTTGAAGACGGAGCAAAGGACGAGGCAACCATACTTGAAGACTCAAGAAGTTTATTACAGGACCCCTAGGTGACCCACCGATTCCTCTAGCCTCGAGGAAATCGGTTTTAGTTGGGCCATGTGCTGGCACGTTTTAATTTTTGTTTAGAATGCATGCTAAGGTTGAATGTTTGATAACATGCCAAACAATGTCATTCTAACAAAGATAATAATCTAGTGAGACATTAAATAACAAAACCCTCAATCAAAGTATATTAAGTCACGAAAGCCTTCTATCACCATGGTTTTAATCAAACCACTGTTCGTCGAAACCTTGTTCGCCAAAGCGAAGGGTACACTTCTACCAGTGGGAGGTTAAAATGCATTGGAGTTTTCCTTAATGGTGATGGGTCGACTTAAAATGACGGTTTTGCTTGTACGCCAAAGCGAAGGTTGATAAACGCGTGTCATAGGCATAGTAGAGCAGTACACATATTGTGTGTACGTGGTGACATGTAGTGTCCACTCTACTGATACTGAAAATCACACTTGAGGACGATGGCATACAGTGTCCATTGGATTGTGTGATTGGCTTGTTGACTTTCTCACATTTGAGGTTGATAGTGGGAGCTATCAACTGGTGTGGATAAAGTTTGTTGGCCTACCTAATCAACTCATTTTGGCTTGTTCGCCAAAGCGAAGGTTTGAAATGGGCAGGATGGGATCTCGGTCCACTAGGAAAGTCAACGAGCTTTCCCGAGTTAATGGTGAGGGCTATTGACTTGAGTAAAATAGTGGGAGCTTCGTTTAATAAAAGACCATATTAAACAATAATAATGAACATGGTAATAATAGTTATTTTTTCTGCACTTGTAGATTCACTTAAATTTGAGCAAAATGATCCCAACATCACTGCGACAAATCATCGAACTGGGAGAGAAATGGAATGGTGAAAATTTCGTTGACTGGTATAGAAGTATAAATAATATACTTCAGTGAAGCGATAGATTATACACTATTGAGCAAGCTTTATCACTAGAGCTTGCTGATAGTTCTATCCATGAGACTAGGTATGTATATGTGAAGCATACACATGATGCAAAAGCAGAAATGACTAGATACATTGTGCTTGCATCAATGGCACCATTATGCGACAACAGTGCCAGAAAATGGATTTAGCTTCTATTCTTCATTTTCTTCGAAGAAATGAGAAGCATATGGTGTGTCGGTCGTTATTCAGATGTAGGATGGAAGAGGGTACCAAAATTGGCGATCATATACTCAAGTGGATCGAGTATATGAACAAGCTTGAGATTTTGGGATGTGGACTTAGAGAAGGTTTAGCAATAAACCTAATATTACATCATTACCGGATTCTTATTCTCAATTTGTCTATGACTTTATTGAGGAAGATAAGAAGAATACCCTTTCCGAGCTTCTAGATTTGTTGAAGACTACTGAGTCAGGCATGAAAATGTCAGAAACATTGACGTTGGTTGAATCCAACTCAAGTGAAAAGGAAAGGGCTCAGAAGTCGATGGAAAGAACTGTTACAGAAAGGAAAGGCATTTGTCCTCACTATGGGAATCCCAGTCACTGGAGGAAACATTGCAAGGTCTTCTTAGCAAAAGGGAAGAAGAATGTTATTTCTTCGTCAGGTACGTTATTGAGATTAACTTCTCCCGTAAACATCTAGTTGACACAAGATGTGGTACTCACATTTGATTGATGTGTAGGAACTACGGTAGAGTAGATTGCTCGTTAAGGGAGAGGTGGACCTACCAGTTGGAAATGAAGCACGTGCTGCTACATTTGCTGTAGGATCTTATCGTTTGATTTAGCCGATGGACTTGTTTCTTGGAACTTGTGGATTATTATGGTTTTTCTTCAATTTCTAGAAATTATATTTCTGTGTCCACATAGGACAAATGAGAATATTAGTTTACTAATGGATTATTGTCCTTGAGTATAAATAATATTCTTTATGGAACTGATTCATAATAATATGTTCTTAAGAAAGACAACAAGGATAATCTCAAAATGACTACTATGCCAACTTTGGCAAGTTGAGCTAAACATACCTGAAGGAATGTGGGATAGTATAACTACTCACTCCTCCTTATACACCCCAACACAAAGGAGTGTCGGAAAGGAGGAACATGACCTTACTTGATATGGTTAGGTCCATGATGAGTTTTAGTGATTTACCTGCATTGTTCTGGGGTTATGCCCTAGAGACTGCGACTCACGTTTTGAACTGTGTGCCATCAAAGTCTGTAGATAAGACTCCATATGAGCTATGGAGTGGGCGAAAGCCCAACTTGTCTTATCTAAGGATTTGGGGTTCCGAAGCTTATGTTAAGAAATTGACTTCGAATAAGCTGGGCCCAAAATCCTGTAAATGTATATTTGTGGATATCCAAAGGAGACCAAAGGATACTATTTCTACCACCCTGAAGAGCGCAAATTTTTTTTTTTTTTTTTTTTTTTTTGTTGCTCGATCTGGTGTCTTCTTAGAAAATGAATATTTTCTAAGAAGTACCAGTGGGAGAAAAGTAGAACTCGATGAAATTCTAGAACCACAAGATATACTAGACGAGGGACGGAATGATGTGCCACATGAAGTGGTTGAGCATCATGAGGAGGTCACTCCACAACTTGTGGATCAAAGTGAACCACCTCAGGTAGCACATGAGCTACGTAGATCTGGGAGAGTACGCCATGAGCCCGAGAGATACCGTTATCTCATGACTCAAGATGGTGACGTACTGGTCTACCAAGACAATGAACCCAAAACCTACGAAGATGCTATATCGGATCCAGAGTCCATTAAATGGCTTGAAGCCATGAAATCTAAGATGGACTCCATGTACCAGAACCAAGTGTGGTCTCTGGTGGAACCACCTGAAGGGGTAAAACCCATAGGGTGTAAATAGGTCTTTAAGAAGAAGACTGACATGGATGGCAACGTGCATACTTATAAAGCACGGTTGGTTGCCAAAGGTTTCAAACAAATTCATGGCATTGACTATGAAGAAACCTTTTCGCCGGTTGCCATGATTAAATCCATCCGGATTATGCTTGGAATTGTTGCATATCATGACTATGAGTTTTGGCAAATGGATGTCAAAACTGCTTTCTTGAATGGAAACCTTGAGGAGGATGTGTATATGACACAACCTGATGGTTTCGTTCTTGATAGTCAAGCTAATAAGGTATGCAAGTAGCAGAGATCCATTTATGGACTCAAGCAAGCTTCAAGGAGCTGGAACATTCGTTTTGATGAAACCGTAAAAGAATTCGGTTTTATCAAGAACGAAGATGAGCCCTGTGTTTACAAGAAAGTGAGTGGGAGCGCAGTAGCATTCCCAGTGTTGTATGTCGATGACATACTTCTGATTGGGAATGATATACCGAACTTGCAGTCGGTAAAGACTTGGTTATCCAAGTGCTTTTCCATGAAGGACTTAAGGGAAGCAGCCTACATCCTTGGAATAAAGATCTATCGTGATAGATCATGTAAGTTGCTCAACCTAAGTCAAAGTACATAGACAAGGTACTGAACACATTCAGTATAGAAAAAATCTAAGAAGGGATTTCTTCTGATGGCATATGTTGTCTATCTCTGTAAGGATATGTGTCTTTAACCACACAATGAGAGAGATAGAATGAAGAGGATCCCATATGCTTTAGCAAGTGGATCCATCTTGTATGCTAAGATTGATATCTAATGTGCATTCAGCACTTGTAGTGGATATCAATCAGGCTCAAGTGAGCAATATGTTATGTACTTAGATTGATGTCTTATGTGCATTCAACACTAGTAGAAGATATCAACTAAATCCAAGTGAATGACACTGGATGAGTGTCAATGGACAATCTTAAGTACTTGAAAAGGGCTTAAGAATATATATTCTTGGATTATGGAGGAAAGATGAGCTCACTGTAAGAGAATACAGTGACGCTATTTCAAAACGGGAAAAAAATGATTATAGTTCGCGATTTGGGATTACACAATTTTGTCTAAATGTAACTGCAGTGAGCTGGAAGAGCTCGAATCAGTGTACTGCAGCAAATTTTACAATTGATGCTAAGTGTAACGCATTATTTAATGCAGCCGTGTAGGCGGTTTGGATCAAGAAGTTCATTATTGAACTTGATGTGATTTCAAGCATTGCTCATCCAGTATAGTTGTACTGCGATAACAATGGAGCCATTGTTGTGACTAAGGAATCATGGTCTCACCAGTAATCCAAACACTTAGTTGATTCAATCTGATTTGAAAAGAAAGGGAATGTATAGATTTGTAAAATACCTACTAACCCACTATTGAAGTTTCTATTGTAGCAGAAGCATGATGGGCACTTGGGTCATTTAATGTTGAGTGCATGAATGAATGGATATAGTGCAGGCACTTGGATCATTCAGTGTTGAGTGCATGAATGATTGGCTATAGTGCAACAGGGAGATTGTTAGAGTAGATGCCCTAGAGCCAATCAATTATTATGGAATTGACTCTTTGTAATAATGTTCATTAATCAATAAAAGGCATTTTATACTATATCGCGTAAATCATTATTATTGCAATATGTATTGATATATGTCCTTAGAATGGTAGAACCGTGACGAGGGTATCAAGTGTTTCAAATCTTGATAGTGAGAACCCTATGAGCACATATGGTGGCCATTCTAGAAACGTCCGTAGCCCCAGAATTATTCTGAAGTAAGGGCACAGATAATACGGTAAGGCTATCATAGTGTTGAACGACCCTGTCGAAAGGCAGTGATTGATCTCACTTGTCAAGGTTGTTTGGTGACAACCTCGGTGCAACACATGGGTGCTTGCCGAGGCGATTACACCGCAAAGAAGTTCACGGATCGACCCACCGAGGATTCCATATGGATGGTAACCCCAGTGTCTATGGAACAAATCCTCTAATGAATGGTGATGCATGTGATCCTTAGACTTGAGATCACCGGAGTGCCTTGTGCATCGATTGGTGTAGTTTGACACTAGCCTAACGTAGTTCTTTTCAGAGCTGTTCATACGGTGGTGATTGGCTGCATCAAAGAGTGTATCAAGACTATGGTGGATTGACAGAGGATTCATCACTCCCGGGTATGGGAGAAAGTTATCTCACGGCGCAATTCAGTATATGGCAATGACACTAAAACTGTGGCCACAGTGGGATTGAGTTGTTGCTTTATCCAGTTTATAATACGGGTCATTGGTCCAGAAACTGAATAAATAATATCGAGAGTAACCAAAGGTTGACACTATTTCTATGCCTTCGTCTCGTCGAGATAATGTATGATGAAAGGATCAAATTGCACGGTAACCATATCGTTGACAGTGCTCTTTCTTTGAATCAACGAATCTATCGGGTGGCCATGATGCCTTGCTAGGGGCCAATCTTAGTCCGTGTATTAGTGAGACGATTAATTGGTGTTAATCGCGATACTATACACTGCCGATATGATGAGGAGCCTATGGGTCACACACATAGAAGATAATTTAAGATCCAAGAAGAAAGAAGGGCGTTTTCGTCTTTTAATGCGCAATGATATTTTGGTAATTTCACAGTGCAATTAAATTTGCTGAGGTAGTAGCCTTTATTTAATTTGTTAGAAAAATTAAATAAGTGAAATTACGTTTAACTGTGTGTTCGCACATATTTAAATATATTATCATTATTGTTAAATGTTAATATATATATATATTTAAATATATATATTAATTGAGATAATGATGGAAAATAAAATAAATCAAATTGGGAGTGTTTGACAACATGGGGTGTTTGGGTTGGAGCCCAAGCTTATTCCGTATGGGATTAGGGCAAATTGTTTTTTAAATATAAAAGGAAAAGTGTGTGATTTTTAATATGTTGATTTTTCTTTGTAAAACCAAAACACACAACAGCCCCATTTTGCTTCTCCCACGGCAGTAACACCTATGGCCTAAAATCAATTCAATTGATTTTGTTTTCTTCTTAATCTTGAAGCCAAAGAGGATCTAGCAAATCCCTCTTTGGTTCCTTTTGAGATTGTCTTCGTGTGGACTACGCAGTTCGATCCTACACTTGGATCGGTAGCAAAACGGTTCAAAGACAAATTTGGAGGAGCCTCCAACGTGCGTTTGTTTTCTTTAAACTCATGTTGAATATTTATGCAGATTTTATTTAATATAAATTGTAAATCATACCCTTGATCTTGGCTCATGTAAACGATCCTGTTATATTATAATTTTTGTTTCAGCTGCGTATACGGGAACGTTTACTAACAGTATAACTACACCAAAATTTGAGCTCAAAGGGGATATTGTTAGAGTAGGTGCCCCAAAGCTAATCATATTGTTGTATATTGACTTTATGAATCATGTTATTCTATTAATAAAAGGCATCGATTATATTATGTAAATACTATTCCATATGTATATATATTAATATATGTCTTTAAGAGTGGTTGAACTGTGACGAGGGAATCAAGCAATGATAAATCTTGATAGTGAAATCTTTATGATGACATTTGGTGGCCATTCTATAAACGTCTGTAGCCCTAGCATTATCCTGACTTATGGCATAGATAATACAGTAAGACTATCATAGCGTTGAACTACCCTACCCAAAGGTAGTGATAGATCTCGCGTGTCAAGGTTGTTTGGTGAAAACTTGGTGCAATGCAAGGGTGCTTGTTATTCACGAGCCCACTAGACTGGCCCATGTAGAGGATTCCATATAGATGGTAACCCAAGTGTCTATGGAATACATCCTCTAACGAATGGTGGTGCATGTGGTCCTTATACTTGAGATCACTAGAGTGCCATGTGTAAATATCGGTATAGTTTGACGCTAGCCAAATGTAATCCTACTTAGGGTTATTCGTCAATCAAATAATTCGTCACTCTTGGGTATAGGAGAAATTATCTTGGTGAGAGATTCGATAAGAGATAAAGACCTTACATCTGTGGCCACAGTAGAATCGAGCTGGTGCTCAGTTGGTCGATTGGTCTGATAACCGAATCCGAATACGTCAAGATGGTTTATACTTGAAGCTGGCATTATTTCTATGTTTCAAAACTTTATGAGATAATAGATGATGAAAGGATTTGATTGCACGGTAACCATACTGTTGACAGGTAGCAAATATGGTGAATCTGAATCCGTTAGGTGGCCATGATGCCTTGCTAGAAGCTAATCTTGGTCTGTGTTGAATGAGACAATTAATAGGGTTTTGGTCACAATATTAATAATTACCGACATGATAAGGAGCCTATGGGTCATACACTTAAAAGACAATTTAAAGAAAATAACGAGTGAAAGGCATTTTCATCATTTACTGAGGAAAGGGAATTTTGGTAAATCTTATGGAGCAATTAAATTTGCTAGAAAGATTGTTGCCTGGATCCAATCCCGTATTGGATTTAATATGTAAGATTGATTATATATTGTCGTATTATACTGTAAATAAATAAAACGTCATTATTTAAATATATGTATATTGGTGTATATATATTTTAAATACTGAAAAATCATATTAGATGAATAAAATAATAATGGCTTAATACTTGGTTAGTATTTTCTTTGGAAATCAAAGGAACTAATTATTTAATTAGTGAAGGGTATATTGGTAATATACTCTAATTAGGGAAATTACAGTGTGCCTATAAAACAGTTTTCCCCAAATTTCCCTAATGAGCCATTAATTTATAGAAAAAGTTGAGAGATTTTTTCTCTCTTGATTTTTCTTACTCCTTTTATTTTTTATTTTTTATTAAGCATCACAAATCAAACTAGCAAAGCGATTCTGTGTTTGCCTTTATGTGGATATCGTCAGTTCACCATCCTTGAAGTGTGAGGGTTTTTCAATGATCAAGCGGTGTAGCCATTAATGTGGGTAAGAATCTAAAACCTTGAATGAGTTTTTTATGTTCTATAACATGTAAACAACGTATATCTCATATTTGGATGTTGGGGCTTTAGGTTTTAATAGGTAAAATTTTGTTTTTCGTTGTGTTTTAATATGATTAATTCCTAATAAATATATCCCATGACCTAACGGAAAGCAACTTGGAGAATAACCGAGAAAAGCATGTTGAGGAGGAACTAATTAAAACTCGGTGACTAAGACTCGAGACGGTCAATTAACCCTAACTCGAAGTCGTCATGAGAAAAGATCCTCATTGTCGCTCAAAAAGGTTCTCGAGAAAGCAAACAAACATAATTCAAGAGAAAATTCGAGATTGTTATCAGTTAGTTCAATAAAAAAGAGCTGCAATGACTTTGCAGAAAAACATATACAGCGATCTAAAAATAAGTTACAAACTTATAGAATAACCAAATTTTATTGATTGAATGGTTGTTTAAAAAAAAAAAAAAAAAAACAAAAAAAGACGAGCTCCATCTTGCACTTGTTTTGAAGGGGAATCGTGTGCCGGATTATCTGACGTGATATCATGTTTGGTGACCTCAGGAGCTTCAACTAGATTCTCCAAGGTGACCCCATCATTGACAGTCTCGGTGGCCTTTTCAATGCCAGTTTTTTCATCAGGAACCACAATCCGAATAGGTGAGCTACCATCCCTTTGCGTTGGCTCTTTTTCGCCCGAGGCGTCAGTATCTGTCTCTTTGCCAAGCTCATAAATGTTTGGATAGACGAACTCCAACCTCGCTACCTTGGCTCTCATTCTCTCAACCTCAGTTTGATACTCTGGAGGCAAGAAACAAAAGTCACGCGAAGGGTCGTTCTCCCACATAAGCTTGACCAAGTTTACCGATAGCTCCCAAACGATGGTTCGCTATTGGACTTTTCTTTTCAAGGTCGTCTGTCAACTGGATGACGTTCACTGCTGCCTCTTTGTAATCCTTGCGAGCATGTGACAAATCAACCTTGCAAGATACCAATTTGTCCGTCAAATCTTTGAGGTTGGTTTGCGCAATTGAATGCTCAGATGTAAGCTTATTGTTGAGGCCATGCAGATGATCTCGCTCTGAAATCAGTGAGCTTTTAACCTTTTCCACCTAGGAAAGCTTATTGGCAAACTCTCTTTCCTTGAGAGTCAGGCTCTTTGCTTGGTTCACTTTCTGTTTTGAGAGCTCGCCTTTAGCGCTTTGACTTCCTTTTTCAATTTTTCAAACTTTCTCCACTTCTTCCTTCATCACCTTGCGTCGTCAAGGACCTTATCTATATTCTCCAACATTTCATAGCTATCTTGGTGGAGCTACTGGATCATGGAGCAACACTGAAACGAAAAGAAAGAAGGATAAATAAGAAAAATTTAGGGAAGAACGAAAGAGACAAAGAACGAGCTAAGGTCACGTTGGTTAGCATGCATGTGGCACGACACGGCCTCTTGTGAGGGGGCATTGCTTTGTACAACTTCTTGGGCACAGCGTCCCTTTTTATAGTAACCCCCGAAGCAATATGGTTGGGCAGCTGCATTATTTGAACCTCAAGCTCATCAACTTCTTCCTTGTCGCTTTGATCCCTCAACGAGGCACTCTTGCCAACCGCTTGACCAGTGGTCCTTACTATTGATGGAGTTGTCCTTTTAGAAGAGTCCCTCACCATTACCCAGGACTCTACCATAGATTTCTTCCAACCCTCCGTAGGCTCGGCAATGGTTTTCTTAGAACTTTCTTCTAGCTCGATTGTAGGTTTATTTGAAAAGTCTATGGGCTCGATTGTAGGCTTTTATGAGCTCAGAGCCCCTTCAAGCTCGGTCCCTACTCTCTTAACACCAGCTCGAGAAGGTGTTTTTGGGTTGACCTTACTCATCTAGCTAGAAGCTGCAGCATATTTCTTCACTGCAGCAGCAACCGCAATCTGTTGTTTGAAGTTTTTGGGCCTCTTAGCAAGCTTCATTCTTGCGAGAATAGTGACACATCAAATTTCCATGAAAGAAAAATGTTACTGCTGCAAAAAGCGATCCAATGCTTTCATTTGGATGTTACAGTAAAAATGGTGTCGAACTTCACTGAAGGTGGGCAAAACTCGAAAGAAATCAGGTGCGCGAGGGTAATCAGTTTTGTCATGTTGTGAGCTTCTTCAAGTAGACTACTAAAAGCTCCTAATCGGTTTCTCGAGCTTTCTTGTGCGAAGTTTTGGTCATGGTTATCTGCAAAGAAAACGAAACAAGTTGTTTAAAGCCTGACTGGTGGGTGTTTAACCGCGAAGAAAATAAATACACCTACTAGCTTTATCCCTGAAGAAGCCATCATCCTTGTAGTGGAAGAAAAAATATTCGGAGTCCCAGTTCCTAGTCTTCTTTGGGATCCCGACTAATCCCCTAATGCCTTTTCTTCTGACCTTGGAGAGGTAGTAGGTATTATCTTGCTTCTTCTTCAAGCCCTACACGTGAACGAGCTTTTTAATGGATAGCTCGCCTAATCTACCTAACCTAAAGGCTATATACATTCCTACTATTATAATGTAGGAATTCTGATGAGAATCCAAGCCCATTATGTTCTTTAAACATGAAAGAGTGTTCATTGAGGATTCAAGAAGCCCAAGCCTTACAAGGAGGACAACATTTGGCCCAAGCACTCAAGGAAGCTAACAAACTTATCCAAAATGTGTTAAGGGTCCAAGACATGGCACAAGCCCTTTTTTGTAGCCCTAGCCGTGGAGATCAAATAGGGAGAAGCTTAATTGGTCCACGCCCAATTTGTGGATGCTATTTGGTTCAATTGGTGAAGGAAAATCAAGAAAATTGCAATTAGGGACATAGATCCTTAATTTAAGGAGTGGTTGTCCATAGCATTAAATTGCATGGTGGAGAATTATCCCTTAATATTTGGTGTAAGATTTTGTTGTAATATTTATGTAATATTTGTTAGGGTAATTCTTATGTTTTGTAAAGCCTATTTAAAGGCCACTCTTTCATAATATGAACTAGACAATGAATATTGCATGAATAGTATTTTCCTTGGAGAATTGTTTTCTCTTTGAATTCCTTTACCTAAGTTTCAGCCAAGCTTGGTGGTGGATTGATTTTTCAAGCTGGTGGAGTTCCTTTAGACTTGAATGATCCTTGGTCATCTATCTTGTAAGTCATTTTCCATTTGGTTACCATTCATCTCAATTTCAGGTTTGGTTGCCTTGTTTGTGATCCCATTTGTGTTGTGTTTTCTTTGGAATAAGTTTGTGTTGATTGAGAATAGATAAAAAGTGTTATTCTAAAGTTTTCATAAGGGTTGTGTGTACTTGTGGAGTGTTGGTTTGATTTGTCTTAGGGTGTTGCAAGTGAATCCTAGCTTAGATTGAGTCGAAATTGGTTGAAATAAGGTGATATATGGATTGAGGTTGCATGAATTCATATCAATTTGGTATCAGAACTATGGTTGTGGATTGAATTTGTGATGATTGATTAAAAATTTGCATGGAAGTGTTGAGTTTGTGTAGTTTGGTTAAGCTATCCATTACCATTTCTTGTGCGAATTTTTTCTTTTTCATTGAATACTATTCCAATTACCAACCCCAATCATGAACTTGACACCTCATCCAAACCTAACCAATTCCATCCAAATTCAACTAAAACCAATTCCATTTCAACCAAAAACCTTAAACACTAACCATCTACCTAAGCACCATTCATTAACCCAATTACCACTATTCCCAAACACTATTCACAATTACTGTTCCCCAAAACCAAATTACCCAAATCTCATCCTCTCACCCTTCACACCTCAAATAACATTATTCCACTATTCCAAAGTGACACTATTCTCCAAAGTTACTTTTCACAAAACCTAAAACTCACTCAATTCTCATGGCAAACAAGACCATATCCTCCCCAACTTCACCCTCACCACCATGGGAGTTTGCCAACCTAAAAATTCAAGAGGAACTTGATTATGTAAAGAAGAACATGACGAACATGATGGCTTTGATGGTTAACATGTCTAAGGATATTGCTAATCTATCCCAATCCAAATCCACCCTTGAAGAAACCCCACACCAACCCCAACGAGAAGGTCAACCACACTACTGCCAAAGAACCATCATTAGGACACCACTACGTATGGAGAACTTAAGAGACAGTAGTGCCTCCTCCGATGAATCCGAGGTACCTAGGAAAAGAAGAATTGATGATGATAGGGGTATCAAAATAGATTTGCCCGAATTTGAAGGTAGTCTAAACCCTAACGATTGATAAGAGCTTGAAAATACACATTTAGTTAGTGGTTTATGAGGATTAATTGTGGGAAATTAGGCTTAATTTAGTAAAGTTGCTTAATATTTTCATAATTGCCTTTTACGGTATCACGAGTGTTTTTGAGTGTTTTTCAGGCTACTAGTGCTTAAATGTTATGCTCAGATGAAGAATCATGTTGGCAACGGAATGAGTGATGAGTGGAAACAAACGGATCAAGAATCGGAGTTGAATTGAAGAAGTTATGGAAGTTGAAGTAAAGAGAAGATTCCAGATTACGTTCTAGCTTGCGCATGCCTCCATATTTTGAGAATATCTTGCACTGTAGAACTTGGATTTAGAGGATTCTTGAACCGTTGGAAATCTGATTCAAAGGAATACATTTCATATGTTTGCAACTTTTCCAAATTCCATCATTATCGAGTTCAAAATTCAACATCTTTGAAGAACAGTGGAATGATGCGGGAAAAGGGCAGCAGCTACTGTGCCGCGGCACACTTTTTCTAGTAGCTCGTGCCTACGCACGTGCCGTGGCACAGTCACAGAAGTCACTAACTTGTTATCCGTTTTTAGCCAGGAGAATAAGGTTAAGGGTTCCAAATCAAATAGAATTAAGGAAGAATAAACCCTAACCCTTGTGGGATATAAATAGAAGTCTTTTAGCATTATTTTAGGAATTCTTGGTGAGAAGAAAGGGAGAAAAATCTGGAGAGAAGAGAAGTAACAGAAATTCTGGAGCTTTGATTCACAATAGAGAGAAGTTTTCCTTATTCTTTTCTTGTAAACTCATGATGAATGTTTTAATAAATATGATTGTTTCTTTCATGTTTATTATGAACTAAATTTATTCTCTATGGCTAAGATGTAGCCCAATCTCTTAATTATGTATTGATCTTTGATTGTTAATTTTTATTAAGAATTCGTCCTAAGTTTTACTATTATACCTAATGCTTTTGATTCTTAAGGGCCCAAGAATTGAATGAACTAATGGACTAGGTTGAGATCGAGAGATGATACTTAGTTGGTCTATGGTAATAAAACCATAGGTTGAGTGAATGCTAGAGATAGGTTACCGCGACTTGTGAGGTTTTGGTAAACTCCATAGAGCGTAATGATCTCCAATTGCTTAAATTTGATTAGAGATAATTCGGGTTAGTAATTAGGGGTTAATTTGATAATTGTTCGAGAGAAAGTTATTGGAAATTTAGGGAGTTTGACCTGTAGGAAGAGCTTAATAAAATTAGCATAAGAGATCGATACATATGAATAAGAGTTGGTGTGAAGTCTATACCCTAGGTCTAGTCATCTTGTTTTTACCCAAAGGTTTATTTTAATTGTTCTCTTTTCAGTTTTCTTTTTAAATTCAATTGTTTATTTAATTTAGGTTTTCCTTGATAAAATTTGGATTGATCAAATAGTAAGAGCATAGTTTAATTGGTAATTGATAATAGTAATTCCCTTGGGTTCGATATTCGTATTTTATACACTTTATTACTTGCACGATTTCGCACACTTGCGAAAATTTACAACAAGTTTTTGGCGCCGTTGCCGGGGAATTGCTTTTATATTATCAATATCAATACAAGCTATTTAGTTGGTAATTTGGTTTGTAAATTATTTTTATTTATTTATTTTTAGTGCTTTAATTTTTATTTCTGTATTGTTAGTGTTGGACTGTACAGAGGACTTAGTTTAATGGTTGATACAAGCGTTGAAGTTGTTTAGAGAGCATTGAAAGACTCCTCTAGCCCTACTATTGAGGGGTGCTATTCTAGCATCAGGAGGCCACCAATTCAAGCAAATACCTTCGAGATAAAGCCAGACATTATTCAATTGATACAACATTTGGTTCAATTCACAGGGTTACCTAATGATAATCCCAACCTGCATATCGCAAACTTTCTGGAGCTCTGCGATACATTCTGACATAATGGGGTATGTGATGATGCAATTAGGTTAAGGCTTTTCCCATTCTCTCTTCGGGATAAAGCTAAGGCTTGGTTGATTTCTTTCCCATCGGGAAGTATTACTACATGGAATGAGTTAGTTCAAGCATTCCTTACGAAATATTTCCCACCTGTCAAGTCTACTAAGATGAGGAGTGACATCACAAATTTTTTCCAACAAGATATGGAGTCACTCTATGAAGCTTGGGAGAGGTATAAGGATCTCTTACGGAGGTGTCCTCACCATGGGCTGCCAATATGGTCCCAGGTGCAAACGTTTTACAATGGGTTGCTGCCAAATATACAAGTGATGATTGATGCCGCAAGTGGGAAAGCTTTAAATAACAAAACACCAGAGGAGGCTTATAATCTGATTGAAGTGATGGCAAGCAATAACTACATGAGGCCTTCGGAGAGAAATTCAACAAGGAAAGTAGCGAGAGTGCACGAAGTTGATGGTTACACCGCATTGGCTGCTCAACTCTCAGCCATTCAAAAGCAATTGGGAGTTGCCCTAAAGGTAGATGCTATTGAATCATCTTCCCTAACTTGTGAACTTTGTGTAGGAAATCATTTCTCAAAGGATTGTTAAGAAGGAAATCCATTTGCTCAACTGAAACAAGCTAACTATGTCTACAACTTTCAAAAGGGGTAAGGGAATCCATATTCCAATACATATAATCCAGCATGGAGGAAACACTCGAACTGTACATAGAGCAACAACAATGAGCAAAAACAAGCTCCTGTTTTTCAACCTCAAGAGCAAAAATCTAATTTAGAGAATGTGTTGACCAAGTTCATTGAAGAGACAAGCAAGAGGTTTGAGAAGACTAACGTCCTAGTTCAAAATCAATCAGCCTCTTTTAGGAACCTTGAGACTCAAATTGGGCAAATCCACAATATTTTAGTGGGAAGAGTTCAAGGGACATTGCCAAGCGATATAAAGAAGAATCTGAAAGAGAGAGTTAATGCTGTCATACTGAGAAGTGGTAAGAAGTTGAAGGAGGTAAGGAAGGAAGAAGGAACAAAGGAAAAACTTGAAGAAGAAAAAGAGGGCACAAGAGAAAAAAATGTCAAAAATGCCCAAGCTTCGACAAACAATGACTCAACACTCCCGTATCCTCACAGAGTGCAAAAACAGAGATTGGATAAGCAATTCTATAAGTTTATGGACATGTTTAGAACTTTACATATTAACATTCCTTTTGTAGACATGTTGGAGCAAATGCCGAAGTACACGAAGTTTCTGAAGGAGATTATCACCAAAAAGAGGAGATTTGAAGAACATGAGACGGTGATGCTTACGGAAGAGTGTAGCGCATTGTTATTGACGAAATTACCACAAAAGCTCAGAGATCCAAGGAGTTTCACAATTCCTTGCACAATAGGTAATGTTTATTTTGATAAAGTTTTATGTGACATGGGGGCTCGTGTTAACCTTATGCCATTTTCGATTTATAAGAAACTAGGCCTAGGAGAAGTAAAACCAACCACAGTCCATCTTCAACTAGCTGATAGGTTTATAAAATACCCTAGGGGAGTAGTAGAAGATGTATTGATCAAGGTAGATAAGTTGATTTTCCCAGTGGATTTTATTGTTCTTGACATGGAAGAAGATTGGGAAGTACCTCTAATTCTAGGAAGACCTTTTCTAGCTACGGGTAGAACGCTGATAGATGTTCATAAAGGAAAACTAATCTTAAGGGTAGAGGATGAACAAGTTGAATTTAATGTTTTCAATACTATGAAATGTCCACCCAAGTTAGATACTTGCTTTGAGATTAGCATCCTTGATGATAAAGTAGCTGTGACCTTAGAAGAAAAACACCCTCGTTTACCCCTAGAAAAATGTGTTGTCAATTTTAGGACGTTGGAGGAGGAAATTGAGAATAAGAGGGAAAGAGAGCAATTGAAACTTTATGTAGATGGTGGCATTGAGGATAGAAGGGGTTGGATTTTCCTAGATGATCCAGATTGAAGGAGTCAAAAAGTCAAGCTTACCACTCTAATAAAGTGCTTCTTTGGAGGCAACCCAAGCTCTTTAATGTAGTTTTGATTTTTGTTTTGAATTTATTTCAGATTTTCATTTAATGTGTTAAGTTGTGATAACTTTGATTTGGTTTGATATGTTAGTTGTTTATGTTTCACCCATTATTTATGTTATGCACTCTAAATTGGCCAAGCATGGCACATAGTTTGTTTTCTTTTGGATTAGATTCCCGATGACTATTGGATACAACAACCAATATGCATGCCTTCACAAGATTATCTCCACATAAATGTTGCGTACGAAAGGTAGTGTAGTTGTTCTCTTTGCACATTGAGGACAATGATCATCTCTAATGTTGGGGGTAAGGAATATTTTCTTATGGTCAAATTGTTTTTGTGCTTTGAATTAGCTCTTTGAAAGCTTTTGGGTGAAATTGTTTTAGGTATGTTGCTCATAAATAAGTCAATGATAAGACCATGATAGTGAATTTGTAACATTGAGATTTTATTAACTTTCGTGTAATGTGAAGGTGATAGTAGTGACAATTGCATTTAGTTATGACTCTCTTGGGAATGTGTTTGATTGGTTGAATAATTCGGAAACTTAGAGACGTTTTATGTGTGTTTTTATGGGCAATAATTTTTTTGTGAAAATTGGGCATAAACTCTAGAACTCATTTGATAACCACTTGAGGCGAACTCCTAGAATCTGCACTGCTTAGGATATGATTTAGGCAATTTTCTTTGGAACGATTGAGCCTTTCAAGCCAACCTATATTATTTTATCCCTAGTTAACCCTTTGAGCCTATATATACACTTGGTAAGCCTTATTTTTTTTGTTGTAAACCTACTATATCTCACCTTGACGATGAAGCCTAAAACACTTTCCGACCCATCTTATTATGAGAGACTTAATTTAGGGTGACCTTATAAGAAAAACTCATTAAAAGAAGTGTGGTAGAAGAAAATGAATATATTTTTTGGACCACAACCTGAGTATGTGCAATGAGATAGATTGGGGGTTGTGGGAAAAAAAAAAATGATGATAGTAGAAGCAAGGTGGGGTAGACGAATTTTGTTTTGAGTTACTATCTTCCTTAAAAAATAAAAAAAAAAAAATTTGCAGAAAAATAGGAAGAAGTAACTGGGGAGAAGAACTTGAAATGAGGTATATTACATGAGGGTTTGTGCTAATGTTGGAAGAAAGAGTTCAATCAATGTGAAAGGGTAAAAGGTGAATGAGAAGGGAAGCAAGAAAGAGATTGTTCATGGTTATTTACTGTAAATATTAAGTCTCTTACATTTTGTTAAAAAAATTCCTTTCAGTTCTTTCATAAACTATTACCTTAGCCTAACGTTACAACCATGAAAAAGATGTAACGCCCCACTTGAGGTACGTAGCTAATGTTTCTTCTTTTGCTTTTATTTGAGTCAGTTTCTTAGTATGATTGTTGGTTGGCCTTTGATTGAGTGGTATGTTGAATATTTGCCTAGAAATTGGTTGAAAATAGAGGAAGTTTTGTGTTCCAGGCTTCGTCGGGGCGAAGAAGAATCTTCGCCACTGTAACAACTACTTTCTTTCTACCAGATTCGTAATATCGATTAATAAAAAGATAACATATTTATCAAAACAAGTTGGGCCCAAAAATTTTCTTTGCTTAGTAATCACATTCGTTACAAAACAAAACATCATATGTACAAGGACTTTCAAAACAAAACGAAACAAGGGACAATGCAGCCAAATCTCCACGCTTGCCGACATCCATCCGACCAAGTCCTCACCTATTTCCTGTACAACAAAGAAAACAACAGAGTGAGCACAAAGATGCTCAGTAAGTAAAACAGGCTCTTACGCTATCGTCCCCTGCATTACTCATCAATTCTCTTTGTATTTTTTATCAAATTTCTAATTCAAATTCTAGTTTTTCTTTCTTTTCTTTTCTTTCTATTCTTTTCTTTTTCTCAATCTCATACCGCCTTTCTCATGGCGGAAACCGCCTCCTCTCTCATAGCGGTTTACGTGTATTCCGCTCTCATGGCGGAGTCCGTCTTTCTCATAACGGATCACATGCATTCCGCTCTCTCATGGCGGAGATCGCTCCTTATCATAGCGATTTACACGCGTTCCGCTTCTCTCATGGCGGAGACTGTTCTTTCTCATAACGGTTTACATGGGGGTAACTCTATACTCACGAGTTCCCCATCGCACAATCTAGTTTCTTTTATTTTCTATAGCACTTAAGAATCCTTTTATCTTCTAGTGCTAGTTCTTTCTTTCTCTTTACTCTAAGAGAATTTGTTCTTTTCTTTATCTCTATTCATAGAGAGTTTCTTTCTCATTTCTCATATTTCTTTCTTATGTCATTACTCAATTAAACATATGCATATGGATGACTCATGCCTAAAATCTTCCTTATATGCATTCATGACATGCAAATATGCTACATTGCATAAAGTAAGGTTCTCTAATTCTACTTATGCTTCTTTTAGGCATTTCATCAAACAATATGTGTGCACTATGAAACTCTATCATAGCCATGATTCTAAAACTTTTCTTAACCATCCAAAATGGGGAAAAACCCCTTCACAAAGCCATAAAACCTGCCATAGAAAACACTTCCAAAAAGGGGATCCATAATACCCTTTAAATTTCATCTCAACTACCTTGCCAAACCAACAACCCATTTCTCAAATTTGCAAGGTATTAACACTCACAAAGCATAGAAATCTCTATTTAATCCTTCATACATGCTATATTACATGTACATCACATACATACATCATTTCTATCAAAACCCTAATCAAGAAAATTCATAAATCTCAACTTGGGTTGGGTTTTACTTACTTGCTATGTAGAGACTTAACAAATCCTTCCTTTCTCTTGCTTAGCTTGACTTTTCCTCTAATCTTAACCAAAAGAAGGAAAACCCTCAAATTTCAATATGGGTTAAAACTCCCAAATCACACAACTTAAGTAGAGATCCTTACCTTAGGAAGCCTTAGGTTACTTTTCCACCCCAAATCACTTCAAAACCCCTTGGAATACCTTGATCAAAAGAGAAGAGAAGTTGAGAGGAGTAAGGATGGGAAGTCACGTTTGAGAAGAAGAGAATGAGGGGTTTCTTTGATTCTAATTCCTTTTAATGAAATATAAACACACTCATTCCCATTTTGCCCTTATTCTTCTTTGGGAATTCCATCCATATCCTTTGATTCATTACAAACTCACCCCTAACTCAACCTATTCTCCATGAAATATCCTTACAATTAACTCCCCACTTTTCCTGCTAATGAGGGGTAGAAAGGTCAAATTGTCCTTAAGGAAGAAAATATCTAAAACTCAATCAAAATTTTATTCGGGTTGTCGCCGCGGCGAAGAAACTTCTGTCGCCGCGGCGAAACTGTCCCAGCCTTCCCCGTGGCTTCAACCTCTCTTCGCCGCGGCGAAGATTCTTCTTCGCCCCGGCGAAGCACGGCAGACTGAAATTCTTCTGTTTTCAACCAATTTTCAGGGCAAACATTCAACACAACACTCAATCAAACAATCATAACAAAAACCAACTCGATTAAGGGCAAAAGAGGAAACGATAACAACGTACCTCAAGCAGGGCGTTACAGCCGCGGCGAAGAGGTGTTGAAGCCACGGGAAGCTGCTGGACAGTTTCGCCGCGGCGACGTGCCGACCAAATTGATTGTTAAGTTTTAGATATTTTCTTTCCTAGGGGCAATTTGACCATTCTACCCCTAATTAGTAGAGAAAGTGGGGAGTAAAATGTAAGGAATTTTCTTGGAGAATATGTTAATATGGGGGTGTGTTTGTAATGAATCAAAGGACATAGATGGATTTTCTAAGGAAGAGTAAGGGCAAAATGGGAATGCTTGTGTATAAATTGTATTAAAAGGAATTAAGTCATTACAAACCTTCATTCTTCTTCTCCACCGCCACTCTCCTTTTCTCACTTCCTCTCAATTTCTCTTTCATTTGTTAAAGGATGTTTAGAGGGCTTTTGGAGTGATTTGGGGTAGAAAATCAATCTAAGGCACCCTAAGGTAAGGATTCTTGCTTTGGATGTGAAGTTTTGTGAGATTTTGTGTATATTTGATTATTGAGGCCTTTTGGTTTAATTGTTGAATTGTTTAAAGGGTAGAGAAAAATCAAGCAAACCAAGAGAAAGGAAGTGCTAGTGAGATCTCTCCATCACAAGGTAAGTAAATCCCAACCCAAGTTGAGATTTGAGAATTCTCTTGAGTAGAGATTTGTTTATGCATGTATAATTGATGCTTGTTGAGAAATTGAGTAGAGATATGTGTTTGTTTGTTGAGAAATTGAGTTGAGAAGAGTATTCATGTTATGTTGTTTGATATATTTCCTTTATGGAAGTGTTGATGGGTGATGAGTTTGAGATGAAGATAAATGAAATTGAGTTTGTCTTTTGGGAGTGTTCTTCTATGGAAGGGATTATGCTCATGGAAGGGAATTTACTTCCAATTTTGGATGGTTAAAGAGAGAAATAGGGTTGTAGATAGAGAAGAATTTTTATATGCACATGAGTTGTTTGATGAAATGCCTAAGAGAAGCATGAGAATGAATTATGAACCTTAATTATTGCAACTTTGCATGTTGGCATTTCCTAAGTGCATTAATGAGCATGAACCATCCATATGCATTAATTGACTTAAGAAAGTGTAGAAAACTTTGTGTATGCACTTGCTCTATGAGTAGAGAACTTTGTGAATACAACTACTCTAAGGGTAGAGAGAATGAGAAGTGCTAGAGTAGAGTGAATGAGAAGGTTATTAGAAACGGGTTGATGCTTTGTGATCGTCACCCAATAGTTATTAGAAACGGGTTGATGCTTTGTGATCGTCACCCGATAGTTATTAGAAACGGGTTGATGCTTTGTGATCGTCACCCAATAGTTATTAGAAACGGGTTGATGCTTTGTGATCGTCACCCCATAGTTAATAGAAACAGGTTGATGCTTTGTGATCATCACCCGAAAGTTATGAGAAACGGGTAGGTGCTTTGTGATCTCCATCCGATAGTTATGGAAATCGGATAGGTGCTTTGTGATCCCCACTCGGTAGTCATTAAGAGCGGGTTGGTGCTGTGTGAACTCCACCCGACAGTCATGAAGAGTGAGATGGCACTGTGTGAACGCCATCCGGCCGTACCTCCGGTAAGATGAGGCCATGACATTAGTAGGAAACAAGGGAAAGAAAGTGTGAGGAAAGAATTAAGAAAAATAGTTACGGGGTTAGACAAATAGAGGTTTACTTACTGAGCATTATTTTGTGCTCACCCCGTCATTTTCTTTTGTGGATGCAGGATCTAGGTGATGATGCAGTCGGAGGGGCGTCGGCAAGCGAGGAGCAATAGTTCACTGTTTCCCCTGTTTTTGTCTTTTTAAATGGCATTTTGTAAATCATGCTCTTTGTGTATAAAAGACTTAGTACATATAATAAAAAAGAAAAGTTTTGGGCCTATTTTCTATATTATTATACAAGCATTTTACTAGTTTACAGCAGTTGTTAGAAAAGACCTGATGATCAGAGATAGTGATTGGATTCTACATTAGTGGAGAGTGGTTTGAAAATTGAGCCTATGGGGTTTGATTGCACATTTGTTTTATTTTTGTACTTTGCCTATGGAAGCTATGCATAAAATCATCTGGGTTTTTGGATGAATGGTTTGTGAATGAGTATGAGAGAGTCAATAACAAAAGTATAGTTGAAATTCACTTATTCTTTGCATTTGCATGTTGTTAATTATTCGATTTGTTCACATTGACCCAATTTTTGATACGATAATATGTATGGATCTTAAAATGTTTATTTGAGTCTTTAGTTTTGAGTCTAGGTGAGGTTAGGTTGTTTGTTGGTATCATCGTTGGAAACCCTCACGAGACTATAAATCGTCCAACTAGGGCCACCTAGGGGTTTAAAGGCTTGTTGCATATGCTAAATGCAACAGTGACAATTTACGGAAGTGATTTAGGATCGTTTAGATATAGACTTTATTTCGTTTGTGTTTTCAAGTTAAAGGACTCGTTCTATCGCTTAGCTTGCTAGGGACTAGCAAGAAGCTGGTTGGGGGTTGTGATAAAAGTGTAACAACTGCTGAAAACTAGTACAATGCATGCATAATAACAATAGAAAATTGGGCCCAAAGTTTTCTTCTCATTATAAGTCGTATGTCTTTTATACACAAAGAGTACTGTTTACAAAAATTCATTTTAAAAGACAAAACAGGGGAAATAGTGTAGCTATTGCTCCTCGCTTGCCAGCAGCCCTCCACCGCATCAACACCTAGATCTTGCATCCACAAAGGAAAATAACGGGGTGAGCACAAAATAATGCTCAGTAAGTAAAACCCTCTATCTGTCTGTCCCCGTATGTATCACACGTAATTCTTTCCTTATACTATTTCTGTTTCTATATCTGTTTCTACTAAACAGCATGGCCTCATCTTACCGGAGGTACGGCCGGATGGTGTTCACACAGCACCATCTCACTCTTCATGACTATCGGGTGGAATTCACACAGTACCAACCCGTTCTCAGTGACTACCGAGTGGGGATCACAAAGCACCAACTCGGTTTTTTCCTAATTATCGGGAGGAGACCACCTAGCACCTACCCGTTTCTCCTGACTTTTGGGTAACGATCACAAAGCATTAACCCGTCTCTAGTCACTGTCGGGTGATGGTCACAAAGCATCAGCCCACTTCTACTGAATGTTGGATGATGATCACAAAGCATCAACCCACTTATCTAACAACTAACCGGGTAGTGGTCACAAAGCATCTACCCATTTCTACTACTTATCGGGTGACGATCACAAAGCATCGACCCATCTCTAAGGGCTATTCGGGTGGGATCACAAAGCACCTACCCGATTCTCATAACTATTGGGTGATGATCACAAAGCATCAACCAATCTCTTCTACTCTTCTAATTCACTCTATTCTAGCATTTGTCATTCTCTCTACTCTTAGAGTAGTTGCATGCATCCACCAAGCTCTCTACTCATAGGGTAATTGCATACACAAGTTTCCTACACTTTCTTAGGTCACTTTTCAATGCACAAATAGTGCCTATGGATGGTTCATCTCCACTAATGCACTTATGAAATGCCAACATGCAATGTTGCAAGAGTTAAGGTTCACTACTCATACTCAAACCTCTATTAGGCATTTCATCAAATAACTCATGTGCACTATAAAACTCTACTATAGCAATGAGTCTAAATCTTTTTCTAACCATCCAAAATGGGGAGAAACCCCTTCACATAGCCACAAAACCTGTTAAAGAAAGCACTTCCAAAAAGGGATTCACAATACCCCTTCAATTCCATCTCAAACTACCTTTCCAACCCAACAACTCATTTCTCATATTTGCAAGGTCTAAACATTCACAAAGCATAGAAATCTCTATTTAAACCTCCATACATGGCATATCACATACATACATCATTTCTATCAAAACCCTAATCAAGAAAATTCTTAAATCTCAACTTGGGTTGGGGTTTACTTACCTTGTTATGGAGAGACTTCACCAACTCTTCCTTTCACTTGGTTTGCTTGACTTTTCCTCTACTCTTAACCAAAAGAACAAAAACCCTCAAATTTCAATATATCATAAAACTCACAAATCACACAACTTAAGTAGGAATCCTTACCTTAGGAAGCCTTAAGTTGATTTTCTACCCCAAATCACTTCAAAAATCCCTTGGAACTCCTTGATCAAAAGAAAAGAGAAGTTGAGAGGAACAAGAATGAAGAGTTGCGTTTTTGGAGAAGAAGAATGAGGGTTTGCTAACTCTTAATTCCTTTTAATGAAATTTATACCCAAGCATTCCCATTATGCCCTTACTCTTCTTTGGGAATTCCATCTATATCCTTTGATTCATTACAAACTCACCCCCATATCAACATATTCTCCATGAAAAATCCTTACAATTTACTCCCCACTTGTCCTACTAATTAGGGGTAGAATGGTCAAATTGCCCTTAGGGAAGAAAATATCTAAAACTTAACAAACAATTTAATCGGCCTGTCGCCGCGCGAAGCTTCAACTGCCTCGCCACGGCAGCTGTCCCAGCGCCTTCCCCGTGGCTTCAACACCTCTTCGCCGCGGAAGATTCTTCTTCGCCCGTGAAGCATGGCAGACTGAACTTCTTCTGTTTTCAACCAATTTCAGGGCAAGTATTCAACACAACACTCAATATTACCAAATACTAACTCAAATAAGAGCAAAGGAAGAAACAACAACTACGTACCTCAAGTGGGGCGTTACAAAAAGCTTGAAAATACACATTTAGTTAGTGGTTTATGAGGATTAATTGTGGGAAATTAGGCTTAATTTGGTAAAGTTGCTTAATATTTTCATAATTGCCTTCTACAGTATCACGGGTGTTTTTGAGTGTTTTTCAGGCTACTAGTGCTTAAATGTTATGCTCGGATGAAGAATCATGTTGGCAACAGAATGAGTGACGAGTGGAAACAAACGGATCAAGAATTGGAGTTGAATTGAAGAAGTTATGGAAGTTGAAGTAAAGAGAAGATTCCAGATTACGTTCCAGCTTGCGCATGCCTCCGTATTTTGAGAATATCTTGCACCGTAGAACTCAGATTTAGAGGATTCTTGAACCGTTGGAAATCTGATTCAAAGGAATACATTTCATATGTTTGCAACTTTTCCAAATTCCATCGTTATCGAGTTCAAAAATCAACATCTTTAAAGAATAGTGGAATGATGCGGGAAAAGGGTAGCAACTCAGTGCGCGCAGACTTTTTTCCAATAGCTCTGCTGTGAGTGCCAGCGGCACGATCCACGGAAGTCACTAACTTGTTATCCATTTTTAGCCAGGAGAATAAGGTTAAGGGTTCCAAATCAAGTAGAATTAAGGAAGAACAAACCCTAACCCTTGTGGGATATAAATAAAAGTCTTTTAGCATTATTTTAGGAATTCTTGGTGAGAAGAAAGGGAGAAAAATCTGGAGAGAAGAGAAGTAACAGAAATTCTGGAGCTTTGATTCACAATAGAGAGAAGTTTTCCTTATTCTTTTCTTGTAAACTCATGATGAATGTTTTAATAAATATGATTGTTTCTTTCATGTTTATTATGAACTAAATTTATTCTCTATGGCTAAGATGTAGCCCAATCTCTTAATTATATATTAATCTTTGATTGTTAATTTTTATTAAGAATTCGTCCTAAGTTTTACTATTATACCTAATGCTTTTGATTCTTAAAGACCCAAGAATTGAATGAACTAATAGACTAGGTTGAGATCGAGAGATGATACTTAGTTGGTCTATGGTAGTAAAACAATAGGTTGAGCGAACGCTAGAGATAGGTTACCGCGACTTGTGAGGTTTTGGTAAACTCCATAGAGCGTAATGATCTCCAATTGCTTAAATTTGATTAGAGATAATTCAGGTTAGTAATTAGGGGTTAATTTGATAATTGTTCGAGAGAAAGTTATTTGAAATTTAGGGAGTTTGACCTGTAGGAAGAGCTTAATAAAATTAGCATAAGAGATCGATACATATGAATAAGAGTTGGTGTGAAGTCTATGCCCTAGGTCTAGTCATCTTGTTTTTACCCAAAGGTTTATTTTAATTGTTCTCTTTTCAGTTTTCTTTTTAAATTCAATTGTTTATTTAATTTAGGTTTTCCTTGATAAAATTTGGATTGATCAAATAGTAATAGGATAGTTTAATTGGTAATTGATAATAGTAATTCCCTTGGGTTCGATATCCATATTTTATACACTTTATTACTTGCACGATTTCATACATTTGCGAAAATTTACAACAATGATTTTCTTGATTGGTTGAGTGATATCGAAAGAGTATTTGAGTTCAAGGGGTATTTGGATGAGAAGAAATGTAAGGTAGCTATTCTTAAGTTCAAGGGATATGCTTCCTTATGATGGGAAAACACTAGGAAGAAGAGAGAAAGAGAGGGGAAGACTAGAGTGAGGTCATGGGATAAATTGAAGAGGATGTTGAAACAGAGATTCTTGCCTAATAATTACAAGCAGGATCTCTACTTAAGTTTGTACAATCTTAAGCAAGGGGATAAGAAAGTAAAGGAGTATATAATGGAGTTTGAGGGCCTTATGATGAGAAGTGATATTCCAAAGGAAAATGAGCAAACCATCACTAGATTCTTGGGAGGTTTACAAGGAGAGATAGCTCACAAGGTGGAATTGCAACCTTATCATTCCTTGGGACATGTGTGCAAGTTAGCCAACAAGGTTGAGAAGCAACTCTAAGGCTTGAAACTTCCAGCGCCAAGGCCATATTTCAAGGGCAGCAACACCTACAAAGGATCCCCATCCTATTCCAAACCCTATGTCAACTCTAACAAAGACAAGGGCAAGGATAGAGTGAATGAAGCAACCAAGGAGAAACCATAGTTTGTGACTTAAGGAGGCACCTAAGGGGATTTGAAGGATAAGAAATGTTTTAAATGTCATGGCTATGGAAATTCCAAGCCAATTGTCCCAACAAGAGAGTAATGTCAATCAAGGAGATCCAAGAGATTGAAGAAGCTATCCAAGAAGAAGAGAGTGAAAAGGAAGAATCTGAGAGTGGTGAAAAGATTGTTGAAGAAGCTGATGTTGGTGATGCATTGGTTTTAAAGAGGGTTTTGCATGCACAAGTTGACTCTACCAAAGAACAAAGGGGAAACTTGTTCCAAACCCATTGCACCATCAAAGGAAAGGTATGTTCGGTTATTGTGAATAGTAGAAGTTGTGATAATGTAGCTTCCACCGCCCTTGTTGAGAAATTAAAACTTCCTACCCAAAACCTTAGCCACCCATACAAGTGTTACCAAGCAAGTTGTAGTTCCTTTTTCCATAGGCAAGAGATATGTGGATGAATGGTGTGTGATGTGATACCAATGGATGCTTGTAATTTGTTGCTAGGGAAGCCTTGGCAATATGATAGGGAGGTTGTCCATGATGGAAGAAAGAACACCTACACCTTTAGGATCAACAAGAAAACCATCACCTTAAGCCCTTTACCAACCCAACAAACACTTCCTATACCTACACCACCCAAAACCAAAACCTCACAAAAGAAACTATTACTTAATGGAAACCAATTAGAAAAGGCCATCACCAAACACAAACCCATCCTAGCCTCGCTTATTGCTGAGAGAAAAGAAAGTGATGAGAGTGCACCCCATCCCCTAGTCCAACCATTACTATAAGAGTTTGAGGATGTTTTTTCCAATGAGTTACCACCAGGGCTGCCACCTTTGAGGGGAATAGAACAGCACATTGATTTGCTACCCGGGGCACCCTTAGCAAACAAACCAGCCTATAGATGCAATCCGGAGGAGTCCAAGGAGTTGCAAATGCAAGTGGATGAGCTGATTAGGCAAAGGTATGTAAAGGAGAGCATGAGTCCTTGTTCGGTTCCAACCTTATTGGTGCCGAAAAAGGATGAGAGTTTTTAGATGTGTGTGGACAGTAGGGCCATCAACAACATTACAATCAAGTATAGGTACCCATACCTAGGCTTGATGACATGCTTGATGAGTTGCATGGTTCTTGCATCTTCTCAAAGATTGATTTACGAAGTAGGTACTATCAAATCCGAATGAGAGAAGGGGATGAGTGAAAGATAACCTTCAAAACCAAATGAAGGCTTTTTGAATGCATATGCCCTTCGGTCTTTCCAATGCACTAAGTACCTTCATGAGATTGATGAATGAGGTACTTAAACCTTGTTTGGGCAGATTTGTTGTTGTTTATTTTGATGACATGTTGGTTTATAGCCATAGTGAGGATGAACATAGAAATCATCTTAGGCAAGTGTTTGAAGTGTTGAGAAAAAAAAAAATTGTATGCTAAGATGGAGAAGTGTGAGTTTTTCATGGAGAGGGTAATCTTCCTAGGCTATGTAGTTTCGGGGGAGGGTATCATGGTTGATCAATCAAAGGTAGATGCAATTAGAAGTTGGCCTGAACCTAAAACTATTAGTGAGCTTTGTGAAGCACCCATTCTAGCTCTACCTGATTTCTCTAAGGTGTTTGAAGTGGAGTGCGATGCTAGTGGAGTTAGAATTGAGGCAGTCCTTACTCAAGATAAAAGGCCATTAGCATATTTTAGTGAAAAACTCAATGATTCTAGAATGAGATATAGCAGTTATGATAAGGAGTTCTATGCAATTATTAGAGCCTTAGATCATTGAAGTCATTATTTGAGGCCTAAACAATTTGTGCTACATTCGGATCAACAATCTCTCAAGTTTATTAATGGGCAACATAAGTTGAATTCAAGGCATGCCGAATGGGTTGAATTCCTTTAATCCTTTTCATTTGTGTCCAAGTACAAACAAGGGAGCACTAATGTAGTGGCGGATGCATTGTCAAGAAGGTACTCCATCCTTTCTATTTTGGATGCAAGAGTACTTGGGTTTAGCATGATGAAAGAGCATTACAAACAAGAAGAACAAATGGCCGAAATCATGGCTAAGTGTTCAAGGGGCAGTTTTGAAGATTATGTGGTTCAAGAGGGATTTTTGTTCAAGGGCAACAGGTTATGTGTGTCTCAAGGAAGTTTTAGAGAATTGCTTGTGAGAGAGGTGCATGAAGGAGGGCTTGCGAGTCATTTTGGGGTTACCAAGACCTTGGAGATTCTTAAGGATCATTTATTTTGACCAAAGATGATTGGGGATGTCCATGTTAGGAAACGATCCATTGAGGCAGCGGAAAACAAAATCAATAATGACAAGGATTGTTCTATAGAACCAAGATCAGGGTACAATTTTACAATTTATATCACAATAAGAATCTGCAGAAAATTAATCTAAAGTTTAAGAAACCATACGCACGTTTGGAGGCTCCTCCAAGTTGTCCTGAATGTGTTTTGCTACCGACCCAAGTGTAGGATCGAACCGACGTAGTCCACACGAAGACAATAGCAAGAAACTAAGGACGGATTTGCTAGATCCTCCTTAGCCTTAAGAATCAAGAAGAAATGAAAAGTGTTTTGATTTTCAATCAAAACTGAATCTGGCGTGGGAGAGAGTTTGGCGCTGTGTGTTTTTTTCTTTTCAATGAAAATGTCTTAAATGAAATTCTCTTACTTTTACAATTAAAACATTTCTTTTATAGTAACATTTTAATTGCCTTATTCCCATATGGAATAGGCTTGGGCTCCAACCCAAACACCCCTTGTTTCCAAACACTCCCAATTAGATATTTATTTTAATTCATCATTATCTCAATTAAAATCAATTAATATATATATATATATATATATATATATATATATATATATATATATATATATATATATATATATATATATATATTAACATTTAACAATAATGATAATTTATTTAAATATATGCTAACACATATTTAAATGTAATTTCACTTATTTAATTTTTCTAACAAATTAAATAAAAGGCTACGATCTCAGCAAATTTAATTGCACTGTGAAATTACCAAAATACCTTTTCGCCTAAAAAGACGAAAACACCCTTCTTACTTCCTGAGTCTTAAATTATCTTCTATGTGTGTGACCCATAGGCTCTTCATCATACTGGTAGTGTATAGTATCGCGATTAACACCAATTAATCATCTCACTAATGCACATACCAAGATTAGCCCCTAGCAAGATATCATGGCCACCCGATAGATTCAGATTCAGTAAAGTAGCTACCTGTCAACGATATGGTTACCGTATAATTCGATCCTTTCATCATATGCTATCTCGACGAGACAAAGGCATAGAAATAGTGTCAACCTTCGGTTACTCTCGATATTATGTATTTAGTTTCTGGACCAATGACCTGTATTATAATCTGGATAGAGCAACAACTCAATCCCACTGTGGCCATAGTTTTAGTGTCATTGCCATATACTGAATTGCACCGTGAGATAACTTCTCCCGCACTCGGGAGTGATGAATCCTCTGTCTATCCACCATTGTCTTGATACACTCCTTGATGCAGCAATCACCATCGTATTGATAGCTCTGAAACGAACTGCGTTAGGCTAGTGTCAAACTACACCAATCGGTGCACAAGACGCTCCAGTGATCTCAAGTCTAAGGATCACATGCACCACCATTCGTTAGAGGATTTTTTCCATAGACACTAGGGTTACCATCCATATGGAATCCTCTGGTGGGTCAGTCCAGTGAACTTGCTATTGTGTATTTGCCTACAGCAAGCACCCATGTGTTGCACCAGGTTATCACCAAACAACCTTGACAAGTGAGATCACTCACTGCCTTTCGACAAGGTCGTTCAACACTATGATAGCCTTACCGTATTATCTGTGCCCTTACTTCAGAATAATACTAGGGCTACGGACGTTTCTAGAATGACCACCATATGTGCTCATAGGGTTCTCACTATCAAGATTTGAAACACTTGATACCCTCGTCACGGTTCTACCATTCTAAGGACATATATCAATACATATTGCAATAATAATGATTTACGCGATATAAAATAAAATGTCTTTTATTGATTAATGAACATTAATACAAAGAGTCAATTCTACAATAATTGATTGGCTCTAGGGCATCTACTCTAACAGACCAATCCATAGTGGCAAGATGTGGGGTTTTGTTATAGACCTAAAAGTCATTTCAAGTTGGGGATGTACACTCAATTGCCCATTCCTAGCCAACCATGGGAAGACTTGAGCATGGACTTCATTGTGGCATTACCGAGAACCCAAAGAGGTCAAGATTCCATAATGGTTGTTGTTGATAGATTCTCTAGGATGGCCCATTTTATTGCATATAACAAAACCAATGATGCATCACATGTGGCTGAATTATTCTTCAAAGAAATTGTGAGGTTGCCTGGTGTGCCAAGGAGTATAATGTCGGATAGGGATACTAAATTTCTTAGCCATTTTTGGAGATCTATATGGAGTAGATTGGGTACCAAACTTTTGTTTAGCACTTCCCATCACCCCCAAATTGATGGTCAAACCGAAGTCACCAATAGAAAACTAGTAACCATCTTTAGGACCTTGGTGAGTAAGAGTTTGAGAGATTGGGACTACAAATTAGCCCATGCCGAATATGCCTATAATCGGTCCCCTAGTGCTACCACTAACCATTCTCCATTTGAAGTTTTTTATGGCCTTAATCCCATCACTCCCATAGAACTTAGTGCCCTAGCCCTTGATATCCAATTGAATCTTGATGCTAAGGAGAAGGCCAAGTCCATGAAAAAGCTACATGAATCAATTAGGGCCCAAATAGCCAAGTCCAATGAGTCCTATAGGAAGAGAGCCAACAAACATAGAAAACCCACCATTTTCCAACTAGGTGACCTTGTATGGGTTCATTTGAGAAAGGAGAGGTTTCCTTCCAAGACGAAAAGCAAATTAGCACCTAGAGCCGATGGTCCCTTTGAAGTCCTTAGAAGAGTTAGGGATAATGCATATAAAGTCGAATTACCCTCTGAATTTGGTAATGTCTCAGCTACTTTTAACATTGGGGACTTGTCTCCATACTTGGAAGATGGGGAACTTTCAAATTTGAGGACAAATCCTTCTCAACCCGAGGAGGATGATAAGAATCCAAGCCCATTGTGTTCTTTAAACATGCAAGAGTGTTCATTGAAGATTCAAGAAGCCCAAGCCTTGCAAAGAGGACAACATTAAGCCCAAGCACTCAAGGATGCTCACAAACTTGTCCAAGATGTGTTAAGGATCCAAGACATGGCACAAGCCCTTTTTTGTAGCCCAAGCCGTGGAGATCAAGTGGGGAGAAGCTTAATTGATCCAAGCCCAATTTGTGGATGCTATTTGGTTCAATTGGTAAAGGAAAATCAAGAAAATTGCAATTAGGGACATAGATCCTTAATTTAAGGAGTCGTTGTCTGTAGCATTAAATGGGTATGGTTTGGACTTTTGTAATTGCATGGTGGAGAATTATCCCTTAATATTGTGTAAGATTTTGTTGTAATATTTATGTAATATTTGTTAGGGTAATTTTCATGTTTTGTAAAGCCTATTTAAAAGCCACTCTTTCATAATATGAACTAGACAATGAATATTGCATGAATAGTATTTTCCTTGGAGAATTATTTTCTCTTTGAATTCCTTTACCTAAGTTTCGGCCAAGCTTGGTGGTGGATTGATTTTTCAAGCTGGTGGAGTTCTTTTAGACTTGAATGATCCTTGGTCATCTATCTTGTAAGTCATTTTCCATTTGGTTACCATTCATCTCAATTTCAGGTTTGGCTTGCCTTGTTTGTGATCCCATTTGTGTTGTGTTTTCTTTGGAATGAGTTTGTGTTGATTGAGAATAGATAAAAAGTGTTGTTCTAAAGTTGTCATAAGGGTTATGTGTGCTTGTTGAGTGTTGGCAGGATTTGTCTTAGGGTGTTGCAAGTGAATCCTAGCTTAGGTTGAGTTGAAATTGGTTGAAATAAGGTGATATATGAATTGAGGTTGCATGAATTCATATCAAATTCCCCATCAGTTGAAGGGGGATGATGTTAAAGTGTGCTAAAATGTCGATGATAAAAGGGTGAGGTGGGATTGACACTCCACACCTCAAAAGGGTTTTGGAGATCACCACCCAGTCAGCGGGGGATCCTTCTGCAAGTACTCCTTCGGCGAAAGAAAAGGGTTGTTGATCGCATACTTTTCTTTGATACGAGCAAGATCCTCGACAGTGATAGGCAAAGACGACTCTTTTCTATGTCTAATTACTTGCAGGGGCCTCGCTTCAGTTGGCTCCTCAATTGTACTCCATGAGACCTCAGCCTGGCTTCCTTGACTCCTTTATAGCACTTTGGTTGCGAGTTTTTCCTGAACTCTCTCCCTGGTCTCAATTAGAACTATTAGGGAGCCTTCCTCATAGAGTTTCTTAATGGTTTGGTTGCTATTTGACATCTTGGGTAGCTCATCTTTAGATACCTAAAACACGAAGGAACAAGTTTTACCACTTATGTTGATAGTAAGCGACCTATCTACACTTGTATTTGGTTCAGGCATCCAGAGAGCTCGCAGCTAAGCACCCTACGATGAATCCCAGAAACCAATCCAAAATCCCGACAGAGGATTCCGGTTATCACTCATCTAGTGCTTCCTAGAGGCTAACTCAACAAGTCAAACCCTAGTTCAAACTAGGCCACCGTAATTGCCATCCCAACAACATAATGAAAGTTTAGAGCAAAGGAAACCGAAAAAGAAAGATTACAGTACTTACTTGCAAACGGAAGATGAAAAGCTTCGCCGGAGAATCACCATGAAAAAACTGAAGAGACTCTTGGCAAAGTGAGCAGAGAAAGAGTTAAATAGTGAGCAAAAGAAAATTTTCGGAAAAAATAGGTTACAAAAACCCGTTTTATAGTGTTGAAATTTTGGCAGGAAGTGATCTGGGCCATCTATTACATGGCGAATCTCGACCCTTCATTCATCGAGCAATCAAGTTCGTTCAATTGGGACACATGGTAACGATCTGTGAAAGGCGTATAACCGCCATTTTAAATAATCATAGTCGTAGCTGCACATCGTTTCAGTTACGCCCGTAACCAGTTGTTGTAGTGAAAGTGTAGCAAAAGTAATTACCATGTACGACAGCCTTAAATGCTTGACATGCCAACTCGGAAGTTACCTTAGTGCCTTTTATTTCAAGTTTGAATTTGAAATTGTTGAATGGACAACTTCAAAGTCTTGATCATGTCATTGTAAGCCAGGGTTGCATATGAAAGCTTGCCAGAATTCTAGCAATTTATGTTTGTGTGAGTCAAGTAAAAAAAGAGTCAAGCATCAATAGCAAACCTCAGGAATTCAGTTTTCGAAGTTCGATACGACCTCTGAACATTGTGGGATAGATGTTGTGCATGATTTGCTGTAAGCTTGAAGATTTTGTATCCCGTACAACATAAAGTTCGTTGCGATCTAAAGCTCACAAGAAGATAAAGCTAGATCAAAATGAAGCCCATTACGACCCACTTAACAACTATTTGACAGATCAGAAGATTATCTCCTAATATCTTGGAGAAGATAATGCCAATATCCATTTAGCCCGATTTTGGCACACAATCACGGAAATTACAGGATATAAACCAAATATGATCGCTATCCTAGATTTATCTCACTGGCTTTTGTAAAAATTCTTGTATAAATACCCCGAAAAAACAATGTAATCGGCTGGACAAAGATTGGGAGTAGAGAGATTGTATTCTGTGTTCAATCAAAGAAAAACAATATAAAACAGTGGATGTAGGCTTGAGGAATAGCTCACTGAACCACTTTCAAACTTCCTAGTGTCATTTTTTACTTTCCTTCATTTGGCTTAAATTTTTTGCTGATTTTAATACATTACGTGCATATCTGTTTTGATTTCATCAACACTTATGTTTTGGTGACCGCACCCTAGGGCCTTGAAGTAATCCTCAAGTGACAATCTCTATTAGCAATTGAGAAGAATCAAACTCAAATCTTTTTGAGTAATACACCCAAGAGTTTCTATCGCCCTACTCGACCACCTAGGGGTGGTTATGTTTCATCAACATTGAATTCTCTAATTTACTAGGAACCCTAAATTTTGTTTTCTAAAAGGACTATATTCATGCAAGAGTCATAGAATTTATGTTATAGATTTTTACAAAATTTCAAAAAATTCTCAAAACATAAGGGGTCTGAATTAATTAGGTAAAACATTAGGAAAATTATTATTATTATTATTATTTTACCACTATTCAGTTTATTAGAGACAAAATAATACTTTCACACATTCTTCTTAAGAAAAGTTAATACAAATTAAATAAAATTATTCGTAATTTAATATAAAAATAACCTACCCGCCACAGACAATTTTATTCATCGATGACTGTTCCACTGCTCCCCAATTTGCGCAGGAAAAAGCTAAATTTTGAAATTGATTTACTAATAAATAAAATAAAAAGTAATTATTTTTTTAAAATACTAACTACATGTACAGTAAAACTTCTCTATAGTGATACTTTATATAGGAATAAACTCTATATAGTCATAAAAAATTTTAGTCCTAATTTGGGATAATTATAAATAAGAATAAACTCTACATTGTAATAAGTTATAATTTTTCTAATTTCGGCCTTAAAGAAAGCTGCCTCTACATAGTAATAATTATCTGTATATTACAAAAAAATATATATATTATGTAAAATTAAAGATTTATAATGAAATAAAATATTTATTTAAAATTGTTTGGGATAATGATTTATGTTTTAAAGTTGTTATCACATTTTTTACCTTACGAGTACGTACTAGCTCGTTAGCATGGATACATTATTGTTGAAGCCAAAATATTTTTAGTTTCTCAAGCGTGTTTAGAGCTTCATGACACAAGATTTTTTGTATTTTCGTACTATTATCCTTAGGATTATTTCCTTTCTCTTCTTGTCTAATTGCAACAATGATTTCTCCTTTGGTTAAAGTATACACGATTTGTTGCTCATTTGGATAATCGAAGAAGACATTAATATCTATTCGATTAGTATAGTAAATTTGTCGAATCTGATCACTCAATTCTATAGTGACTCTTTTATTCTCCTTATTCCCTTTATTTGTAACTTACAATTCATTGACATTAGTAGTCATTATTTTGCAGCGCTTAAAACCATTGACAATTATTAGTGGCTTCACATCAATTGACATGCATCAACTATATTTACAGTTCCATCAATAACACTTACTTTTGCTGGTTCTAAGAAACGATCTTTTATCAATTTCAAAAATAGGCAATTGAAACGCTGTATTGAAATTCTAATATTACTAAAATATGAATTGAAATCCTAATGTTGTACTACTAAAATATGAATTATAAAATTAAAAAATTAAAACTATAATTTTGTTTTCTAAAGGGACTATATTCATGCAAGAGTCATAGAATTTATGTTATAGATTTTTACAAAATTTCAAAAAATTATCAAAACATAAGGGGTCTGAATTAATTAGGTAAAACATTAGGAAAATTATTATTATTATTATTATTTTACCACTATTCAGTTCATTAGAGACAAAATACTACTTTCACACATTCTTCTTAAGAAAAGTTAATACAAATTAAATAAAATTATTCGTAATTTAATATAAAAATAACCTACCGCCACTGACAATTTTGTTCATCGAGGACTGTTCCACTGCTCCGCAATTTGCGCAAGAAAAAGTTAAATTTTGAAATTGATTTACTAATAAATAAAATAAAAAGTAATTACTTTTTTAAAATACTAAGTACATGTATTTGACTTCTGTATATGAATAAAGGAAAAATACTAAACTCTAGGAGTGCGTTTGCTTTATTATTTTAGATATGATTTTAAGAATAATATTGGGTAGTTGGATAGAGGAGTATTACGAGGTAAAATTTAAAAATTTATGAAAAAGCCCCTAGGTTTGCTAATTTAATTAAACACCCTAATATATAAAATGATAAAAACACACCCATCACCTACGAGGCTCGTATTGAGCCACCAGCCAGAAATGTCGGTAGAAAAATTCGTTACGACTCGGATCGGTGTCGTGTCCGTAACGTGTCGCTATAGCTTTTTCAAGCCAAATCCACCACGGATCTGCCCGGAAAAGGCCAGATCTACAGCTAAATATTGTCGTCGACGGCCGAAAAACGTCAAAAGAAGTCAGCGACGGCCAAAGATATGGCCGTCGTTTTTGGTCAACGACAGCCAAGATTTGGCCGTTGCTGACGACCAGATCGATGAACTTTAAGCCATTTCTAGTCAATAGGTAGGTCGTTGTACAGATTCCGGCTACCACCGACGGTGGTTGCCGGAATCTAGCAAGTATAGGTCGTAGAGGTGTTTTTGTTAATTTTTAAACTTTTTTTTAGGGGGTATTTAATGAAATTAATAACCTTATGGGGTCTAAAAATAATTAAAAAAATAAGCTAATATTTTTGGAATAATGTGCCAAACATTATTTGGAGAATAGGATTGGGAATATGGGCAGAAATAATAAGCCAAACATGCCCTAGAATATCGATAAAATATTAATATATAAATAAATTTAATTTAAGAAAATAAAAATAAAAATTGGGATATCTTAACAAATGCACTTATAATTGGTTAACGAGGGTGTGTTTATGTTATTTTGATTGACATGGTGTATAATCTCATCGCTCAGTTGTATATACATTCATCATATAAAAGACTTTCTTTTTAGAGTAATGCTATCTTTACACCACCCTTTACACTATTTTCATTACATCATGGCCATTTTACTAATAATAATTTTATTATGATATTAAAATTCAAAATAATTAAAAATTTGTGTGGAGTCACATCATGATGTAATAAAAATGGTGTAAAGGGTGATGTAAAGCTAGCATTACTCCTTTTTTTAGAATGAAATTTATTATCATGTACAGTATCATTTTATGTCATTGTTTCATGTTATTTATCACATCATTTCAAATTTATGTGTCCGACCTAGGTATAATATTAGGTTAATTTCATCCTCATATGACATTATTTACTTCGTTGGATTTATGAGAAAAAATTTCGGAAAAAAATGGCATTGATTGTGATGATGGAAAATGGAAGGCCGGAATTGAATTGTTTGAAGTGGGAGTAAACGACATTTTCCCACCCAAGGTTTGGCGAACCCCTGGTTTCACAAATTACAGATTTTCACCTTTAAATTAGCAGATAATTGTTCTAACAGTTAAAAGGGTAAAATGATCATTTCAAAGATAAAAATTTTAAAATAACCCTTCACTTCTCAAATTCACCCCATTGACGATTTCAGGTCCTAGCATAATCGACCCCTCCTGACACCACCATTACAATCCTCTCAACCCCTATATCAAAACCCTTAACCTCTCTATCTGATTGAACCCCCCAATCGTTGGTCATCGCTTTTAGTGTCAATAAGAGTTTCATCCAAATTCTGGCAAGTCCCGACACTGAAAACCACCCCCAAAACCACCAATAGCATCATCGGCTTCCTCCCACCAAAACCCCTAACATCGCCGACTATAATTGCTTGTCGATCGTCACCGCCTCTCCCTTAGGTTTTCACATTTTGTCGCCTCTTTCCAGCCAAATTCTTATACTTATCGAGGTGCAATCGGGTGAAAAAGTTAGAGGTTTTGGTGAGGATGATAAAGGGATGTTGATGGTGGTGTTGGGGAGGTCTAATGGTGTTAGAATCAGGCCGGATTCTTGGCTTGGTTGGAATCTTTTAGGTGTTATTTGAGAAAAAATTGAGATGTAAAAGTTATTTTAAGAGAAAAGTAAGTGTTAATTTAAGAGTGAGAATATGTAATTTATGACATTAGGGACGGGATCTTGAAGATTCGTCAAACCTTGAAATGGAGATGATCACGGAGGTGTTACTGTGACGGGGAAGGAGGGCTAGGATTCATTTGTTTGTAAATGTGTTATTGGGGAATACGCGTTTCACGTGCACCAATGATTAGAGTAGTAAGTGCGTCTTTGGTTGTAAAGGAAAAGCGCGTGGATTTCCACAGCTATCAAATTATATTTTAAAAGTTTTTTTTTTTCTTTTTTTTTGGGAGTCTTTTCTATCTTTTTCAAAATTAATTTTTAAATATGAAAAATAAAATATGAATAATAACTCTAGATAAAATATCACTCAAAATCTCTAGGGTTTTATTGATTAATTATTATGTTGAAAAAATATTCAGAAAATATACCAAACAGTTTCAAGTATCCTGAAAGAGAGTTTTGTTTTGTGATTTAAAAAAATAATTTTTAAGAATTTAATATTTATTGGGTAACAAAATAATTTTATTATTATTTGACCTATGGTGAATCATGATTAGGTAACTAATCTTCTGTCCCATTTGTAATGATTATACAACTTTTTTCACAAGCTCATAACTCTCTCATCATAATCTTATTCTTGATTTGATATCTTAATTTGGAATATACAATAACGACAAATTTTATATTTTATAATATTAACAAATCCATTAATATTTGATAGATCGGCGATTGTTTTCCAATTCTTATCCTATTTTACTAACAGTCTACCTAAAATATATATATTTTAATATTCTCAAAATCTAATATATTTTATCTAACTATTTTTAAACTTTATAAGTTTATTAATTTAATTAAATTTCTCTTACAATAAAAGAATAAAAATTAATAAAAACACTCTCATTCACTCATTAAATATTAATAATCGACTATCATCACTTGAGGATAACCAAAAGTCGTCTTAATGATGCACGACTTATTGATTCTAACCAATAATGTGTCGATTTAGCCAAAAAAGACTAGATCTATGATAAAAAATCTGATAATTAACGGCCAAATATTTGGCCTTAAATGATATAAGTATGACATTTTAAGTTATTAAATGCATATTAGAATGAGTAACCGTACAATTAAACTATTGGATCATGGTTCAATCAATTTGAGTGCATGATGTGCCCTCAAGGGTTGAATCATAATCCCATCTATACATATGAGGATTGAGAGGTAACGTTATCAATAGATTCAATCAACTTTTGAATCATGATAAAAAGACCCACGTAAAGTGGAGTTGCCCTAGGAAAAAGTTTAAATTTTATATAAAAATATATTTTCTCCCCTAAATTTCATATTTCACCCTTCAGCCTCCCTTATTCGTCAAATTCTCCCTTCGATGCAATTTCCTAACTACATTTATTAAGTTAGTCCCCTTATTCATCAAATATTACACTTAACCCCCAAATGTAATTTTTTGGGTTCCTGCTAACGCCCGCAAAGAAGATAACACTATTCCGATACCATTGGTGAGGCTTGCAATTGGCAAAAACATCAACACCACATAATTTCATGGTTAAATTCCTAAATATGAGCATCAAAGATCTGTGGAAGTTAAATTTTGGAATATTAACACCTGCATATTGCTCAGGATTGTATTATGTACAAATTAACTTCATTTTTCAAAGCCTGTATTTCTATACACACAGTGCTACGAAATTGACAGGTTATAGATTACCTTTTTCACAATTTTGCTCAACTCACATGAAATTTCAGCAGAATTTCTTGGAGCATTGGAGCTTATAATACATCGGTATCGTCCTGTTGAATATATGTGATTTGTTTGACCGAGCATTTGATTTGAACCTGATACTACTGAGTGACATGTTAGGTATCCAAGCTTGCAGAAACTTCAACATTCAACAGACTTAATTGACTTTACAGTTGATAAATCAGGTAAGCGTCAAGACAGCTTTTTAGAGTGTCTTACTGTCTTCTTGTTTCTGTTTTAGAGATTCCAGGCGGAAGTGGAAGAACGACAAGACTCTCAGCCTGTAAATCAACAACGTTAGGCAACATCAGCCTCTAGTGATAATATTAATATTAACAAAAGAGGAAAAAGAAACCCAGTTTCCTCTGGTAGACTAAGCATATCAATTAATTGAACGGAAAAGCATGTGTCTGATAAAATACATACAAGCGGGTGAATATATATATATATATATATATATATATATATATATATATATATATATATATATATAGATAGAGAGAGAGAGAGAGAGAGAGAGAGAGAATGTTTGTTTGACGGGCGTCATCCATCATGTCGTATTAACCTTCAGAAAATTAAATAAATGATGTTAATCTGTTTAATAGACCATTCCTAGGAACACTCATAGTTCATCCCCAATGCAATGTACCTCAATAGGTTCCAAGAGGTCATGAAACCTAGATAAATTAAGTCGCTTTTGTCACCAACAATCATAACATCTCTTCAAGATAACTACTCACTTTAACATGGAAACCCATCAGAAATGGTAGTTGCAACAGAAATCATGAAAAGCTAGTTTAAAGTGAGGCGGATATCATAAATTTATGATACTCAAGGATGCCTTCTGCAAGTTTATCAAATGAAATAATGTGAAGTTAATGCTCTGAGAGAGATATATAGTATCGGTTATAGCTTACGACAAAGTATCTGCTGCATAAAATATTGGAAGCCTCCCCAGTCTGGCACCTTTCCATTGTCTTCTTTTTAAAGAAATAAATTCTTCTGCTCCGGAGCCTGTCGCAGTAAGAACAAACTGAGAGACACATCCATCAGTACCATAAATATAACCAAAATAGAAGCAAGTATCATCTTTAAGAAAAAAGAAGAAATTGGTAAATCAATGGGGAAGAATGTTTAAGTCAGTACCAATGGAAATAGTATGGCCATGACTCCGTAGCTCACAAGAGGTGAGAAAAAGAAAATAGCAAGAACACAAGGGCTTCCTGTGATGCCACTAAAGAGATTAGTAATATTGCATATGTCATCATAATCATGCATGTAAAATAATGCAAAAAAGCCACTCATAACATGTTAATAAGATCATTAGGCATATAACACAATGAGACACCACACTCAGATCACTCTTTCCCACATTATGAGAGATTATTATTCACTTCTTCCGGTGATGTCAGCTTCTCTAAAAGCAACATTTGCTACCATAAAAACCAAGGTAACTGTTATTACACTAGATAAGCATTAACATCTAAACATTGAAGCCTTGACTTCAATGTTAAATATAAATGACTATAAACCCTTTATCATGGTGGGAGGGAGCACATCAAGGACTACATGGTGGAACCTACTGCATACAACGTCACACTCGCACAGTTTAGCCACAGTGCATGAAGTTTATTGGGTCAATCTCACTCTCTTAACAGTTAAGCCTCATTACTACTGAATCTCAAGTTATGCTATAGGAATTGGGGGAGCTGCAAGATACAGTAACACAGGTCATGTGAATCTACAGAACTAACTAATTTGTTATGTGAAATTGATTAGGATATCAAAAGGGTTAAACCAAAATCACATGAAGCAAGTAAAATATATATTACCAAAACCAGCAAAGAATGCCCAGTTAGATTCAAAAAAGTCAAGCCTTTTGTCCAGACCCACTTCAGAAAAGTTCCACTTGTACCTAATAAGTGCAAAAGCTGAATCAGCTATGATCCAGTTAAGAGAAACTACAAAAACTAAACAGCAGGTCCACATTTACTACATACTCGAAACAGTAATAGGCATACATCCAAGCTAGAAGTAGGAAATTAACTGCCTTCCCAATGTAGGGTATAAATCCTGTTGCATAAACCTGCATAAGATTCAAAAGACTACGAAGATTGTCATAAAAAGAGTAAGTTTTGCAAGTCAATAGCATACCATATCTGTTACAAGAAGTATGTGCTCTATAAACACAGGAATAGAATGAAATAAGACTACCACTGTATTATTAAGTAAAAAAAGGGAAAGGTAAAATTTATATAGTAAAAAATATCTCACCTCCAAAAAGAAGAAGCTCAAAAGAAGCACCGAGTAAACTTGTTCACCTATTCCAATCATGACCCTGCAGACAAAATGATCCAAAATATGAACTTTACTCACTGTATGGAAAACGTAGCTGCTTATTTGAAGATAAATGCCTGTAACCAGTAGTACCCTCCTAGGTCAATTGGTCTATCCTTCTGATCTGCATTTTGTGAAGTCTCATTTTTTCTTGATGGTTCTGGTACAGTCTGCCTTGATCTTCCCATTGCAGCAAACCCATACTTAGCAATGTCATTGTACCTAGATTATCACAATTTTTTATTTTTGAAAGATAATTAGAAATTATGACTAAAAGAATATGGAAGAAATCAATGATAAACATCAAATAAGACATTCATGACAGAATATGAAAACATAGAAGGTAGAAGTAAATAGTAGATCAAATACTCCAATATCCAGCTTCCTTCCTAATTATGATGTCACAACATACATGCAAAGTTAAAATACTTCTGCTGACAGATTTTTTGATCTAATAACATAAGGATATATTGATTATAACATACAGTTTCCTTCAAGATACAACACAAACAAGGTTTGCAAAATGGATAATGACAGAGATGTAGGTCACAAAATATGGTTTATAGACTGGTTGTATTGATTCAATTTTTTTTTAAGGGAATATTCATAAAAGTTCTAAATTTTGAATGAAAATTTGAGTATTTTTAATCAATGTATTCATGCATATTTTAACCTCCATAAACAAACAACCATTTGTAAAGCATAAATGTTCAGCACTACCAAATAAAAAAAAAAAAAAAAAAACACTAAAATTTGAAAGATTAAGCCATTAAAATGATAGAACTATTTGATGAATTAGAAGAGTTTTTAACCATTTGATCAAATAAACCCTGTAGCTTTTCTCATCAGTCACCCAAAATAGTTATTCAGTCTTAGTTATTTAATATATGTAAAGAGAATCCAATGAATTTAGCACGTATTTTCATACAAAGGTTTATATTTTAGACTTCCAAAACCAAGTGTATTTTGTGGCAAGTGAGATTTGATATACTTAATTAATTAAATGAAATTCTCGACCCTTTATAAAAGAAAAAGGAAATAAAGATATAAATGCTACTATATAATACAGGTATTATAAAAGAGCAATCGATTGCTAACTGTGGGCTTAAGTTGGTGGCTTTAGCCTAAGAGTAACCGGTTCACTGTTAGTCATAAGCTGACTATCCCAGAGCATGCCAGCATGCAATTCCTTCATTTACAAGTTCAGGGGTGAAGATTAATCATGTGTACTTCTCAAAATCTCGTGCTATTCCACAAATATTGTGATAAATGAATATTTTATCAATACACTTGAATATTGTACAATAAATTATCAGATCAAAGTGCGAGGGTGGCTTATATTTGGATCAATACTTTGTGTATTTGATGGGAACCCCCTGCCAAAAATGAATCAAATCCAACCAACCAACAAACACCCAAAAGACAGATAACAAGGAAAACACAATCTGATATTAATCAATACTGTATTAAGAAGAGAAATGAATGACAAACCATAATCAACAGCAAAGTAAACACAAGAACAAGATAATTTCCCAGCAATTCGAGGAGCTAGGGACCTCCCTTGATAACCCTTGAAGAAAATACTTAACCCTTCCCCAAGACTAATCCTAACTTTATATACTAATGATTCTACTAAAATATCCCCCTCTAAACAAACCTGCCAAGTGGAGATTCCCATAACTAACTCCCACTAGCACAATCAATCAACCTAACTCCCACTAGCACAATCAATCTTTAGTGCTCATTCACACCCCTAACACTCTTCTGCCCGTTGTGCCCTTTATGCCCCTTCAATTGGTAGACTTCAGTAATAGGAGGTCTGTCAGTATCAAAGACGGTGTTTAAGTGAGAAGTCTTCAAATATCTAACGATAAGGTTTCAAATGGAATACTATTATTCTTCATCAATGTATGAATAGAACTAAAAACACAAGAAAATATACCAATCTACGCTCAAATCATTATTATAGTAAACTAGGTAAAACAATGAAGATAATCTACAAATCTTAACCACAACAAACAAGGTCAAATCGAAGGAAAACATACCAGATATTGCTCAGAATAATGCTGAAAACGTACAGTGGGTAAAACCAAAATACCTGCATTAATGACACAATTAGTGACTTTACCTGGTGCCAATTAAAAAGAAAAGCGAGTATAACTAGTAGTGTGCTCTAGGAATGATAAATATGTACTTATATGATAATAAATATAGAACAAAGCAATAGACCAACAATGAAATTTTATAATTAAACCCAATGTCTAGAAGTTCAAAAATGCCAAGGGTTGAAATTTTTTCCTTTGCACATGAAACTCAACTAACTTAACTTCGTGAAATATTTGAAACCATGCATGTTTGTCCAAAATCCCACCATAAAATGAACTGAATACCATACAAGTGTCGTGGAGAAACTAAAACAAATGGTTTTAAAATTTTTGAAAGAGTGAGAATATGAAGCAACTGACAAGATAAATACAGTGTACTTACATAAAGGAGTTGTATGAGTCCAAAACGTAAGAATGAATAAAGCTTTAAAATACCACCAGCTGAGCAAAGTTCTTGAGAACTAAACTTTGAGCACTGATCAGGTAACATCCACAGCAATGTAGGGGTCATAACAGAGTATAGGACACATATACTGCATGGGTTACAATTGAGATGTGGTCAGATCCATCATATTGTTCAAGATATGATTCAAAAAGTGTTGTTCATCAACAAGTGAAAGCATTGGTACATGAATGATTGCGTAGAAATAAATATACAAGAAAGGAATTGCATGACTATAAATGGAAAAAATACTAAATTAAGGCAGAGTAAATTAAAATTTGTGTTAGTGACTAAAATTACAAAGAAAATGGGCTAAATGTTATGGGAATAAAGTTCAAACTCCGGCTCAACAAGCCGAACATTCTTAAATTAGCCAGAACTGGATATGAAGTGAACATACAAATGTGACCAGTTGCAGAAAAGGGCTGAGGGAAAACTCAATCCACTGATAAGAGAGGAGTAGGTGCTATCCCTCTTGGGTTTAACAAAATCAATCCTCTCAATAAATGAAAGGATTGACCAAACCTATTTTTAAATTTATTCCTTTCCTTCGTTTTCTTCTTTATCAAACAAACATACAGATAAAGAGACGTCTTCGCCTACTTTTATCTTTTCCCTCCCAAAACAATCCTCCCCCGTTTTCTTAATTAAATTAGATATCCAGATGCAACTATTAACTACAACATGCATTCCAAGTAAAAGTATCCAAATATTCAAAGTAATAACTAGATCAACACTCTAACCCACACTTGAGAAAAAATTAAAACTAAATACTAAATTGCACTAGCAGTATCATTACCCTTAATTACATCCAATTACAATGAACTCACAAAGCTTCTATTTTTTGTCATTTTAATGGTTAATTGAAAAGCAAAAATCCTATCACAAACAACTAAAGTTTCTAAAAAAACTCAATTGATGAAAACCCAATTAAACTCTCCAATAAACAAATTACCTTCCTAAAAAAATAAACCCATTCAAGAGAAAACACTGCCCTGTTCGAATCATCAGCTTTCTCGACCTAAAACAGCAAAACAAACAAATAAATAACCAATTAAAGAAGCGTGAAATAAAACCACGCTTCTTTATGCCAAACCTGTGGCAAAGAACGACGACTCTGTGGAGACAGCAAGCTTCTCGGAAACCCTCGAGCCATAGAAGCAAAGCTTGTTTTGATTTTGATTTCAGAAGATTTATTAATGTTGAATTTTTCATCGGAAATTTTTCAGCGAGACAGATTGAAGAAAGCTTTTAGCTTACTTCAATTTTGAATCAATGTCTTGGGTTTTGATTGGGCCACGTGGATATTATTTTGTATTTTTTAAGGAAAAAGGCCCATTTTATTAGTTAATTAAACTTATTAATTAATTGGAGATTAAACTAGTTAAGAGTAAATTTGCTTAATTTTAATTACATAACGATTGTGTTCTTTTAGAAATTATTTTAAGAAAATTTAAAGAAGTTGTTCTTGATCAAGAATAAATATTATTGTAATTATTAAAGTGTACAAAAGGAAAAAAAAAATTATATTTTTTGTAATCTTAACTCTTTTAGTTTCAAAAAAAAAAAAACAATATTCACATCAAAATTTTATATTTAGAAATATAAAATACAACAATTTTAACCTTTGAAATTATTTTATGGTATTTGATATCTTTCTAATAACAAATATATTTAAATACTGTATAACTTAGAGTTTAGGATTATATATTAATTTTAGAAGACTATTGTCAAGTCATTAGCAAAATAAGATGTATTAAAAATTATTTTGTATTAAAACAAGTGACCCTTAAATAATATGTAAAAACAATTTTGGTAAGTAATGGAATCAACTTTTTTTCTAATTTCGGATTTTATACTAATTCAGTAATTCTTAAAAATAAATTAACAACTATATATAAAAAAAAAATATTAATTGGTAAAATAGTTCATCTATTGTATTAAAAAAAAAATATATATTTAAAGTCCATATACAAACTCCTTAAATATCTAGATTTTAAAAGAAACTAATTTCTAAAAAATAATCTTATGTCTCGATTTTGTTTTAACAAAACTAGGGTTTTTTTATCCATGTATTTGTCCTTCTGTAATGAGCAAATACAATTCTAATTCCTGTGGGTGTCTTTTTTTAGTGAGTATTTGCTTGTCTCAGAAATACGATCTTTAACTCCTATTTTTTTTACAAATGTTAGATTACTTTATTTAAGTTTAAAAGAAATAATGGTTCCGTTTGGTTTACAATTTTGTATTTTTGGAAAAAGTTTTTTGAAAAAAGTTAAAAAAAGTTGAATTGGGCGGGTATTACGATATATGATTTATAAATTTAAAATACCCCCTATGTTTATTTTTTTACAAAATACCCCCTATAATAAAACATTAAAAGTTAATAAAAATACCCCCAACCCACCCTCAAATACGGACAGCCAGCCACCACCGCCGGAGGGTGGCCGGAGTCGCTGTATCGACGCATGATCGGCTGGATCTTGTCGGTCGTGTGCCGATATGGCCTTTTCCGACCATATCCACGGTGGATCTGGCTGGCAAAGGCCAGATCTAACCGTAGATCTGGCCATTGACGGCCAGATCTGGCCGTATTTGCTCGTCAACGATGACCAACAAACAGTCGACGTTGATGGTCAACGACGACCGTTTGTTGGCCGTCGTTACGATCGGGTTACGCGATGCGGCCGTCCAATGGTCAAATCTTTGGCCTTACTCTAGGCGTCGATTCGGTAGTGCGCCATCCTGCCACATTCCGGTCATTTTCTAGCAGTGGTGGTCGAAATCTGGTAAATGTGGATTGTTGGGGTATTTTTACAATTTTTTTAAAAATATTTAGGGGTATTTAATTAAATTAATAAATTTAGGGAGTTTAAAAAAAGTTCAATAATATTGTTAGTTTTTGGGTATTTTACTATTTAACTTTTTTGAGAATACTAAAAATAGTATTCCCAAAATGGAATCAAACGAAGCCAATGTTTTTATCAAAATTATCACCAATCTTAAAGAGGTTAATATATTTTCTTGAGGTCAAATTTATGAATTTTTTTTTATAAATTTAAATGTTGAAAAGGACAGTTTTGAAACTAGACTCACTATAAAAAAGATCAAACACGTATGAGTTAGAATGAAACTCGCGGGTGTTCATACAAAAAGACTAAACAGACGGGTTAAACTATAAAATCCGTTTGTTAAATCACGTGGCAAATCGAGAGGCTCCGACAGTTGAGTTTAGTTCGGTTCGGTTATTTCAAGGTACAAAACTGTACCGCTGCAAAGCGTATTTTTATAAAACTCCTCTGAGAATCAGAAACTTTTAACAGGGAGCAAGATCGAGTTAAAAATGGCACAGCCCACCAAAGAGCCATGCAAGAAAGAGGCTTGCGATATTCAAGCTTGTCTCACCAAAAACAACTTCCTCCCTCAAAGGTACAACTTTTCACCATCATCCATCTGGGTTTTCATTGAAAATTTGATATAAAAAGAAAAAGAAAAAGAAAAAGAATCTTTTGTTATCAATGGATAGATTTTGATGCTGTTGAAATAGGATTTTGAATTTATGATGTTTTATGTTGTTACATATAGAGAAGCTGATTGACTTGACTGATACTTTGCCAAGTTTGTTAGGATAATGGCTTGTTTTACATGGAAAGACAAAAAAATTAGTATTTTGATGTATTGAAAAATGTATTTATTTTTTAATCTTTTTATACGTAATATTCATCAAAATAAGTAATTTTTCTTTTTCCTAGTGTCACAACCTATGATCATGAGTTCAATGTTATGATTTTTCAATAAAGAAATAGGAATGTTAATTTTGTTGGAGAGAATTGTAAAATTTGTGGCCTTTGTTGGTATGAAGTGATTGTACTTTCAGTACAGAAATATGGGTTCCTCCAAGTCAAATTTGGAGTTCTATTTCACTTTGTTAGTGAAGGACTATGTTGAGGGTGACATTGAAAGGATGAGTTTTTGGCACTGAGAGTCTTTGGAAAGACCGCAATTGACTGCATTTGATGTGTTGATACATCGATGCAGTTGGTTAGTTCTGTGCTTCTAAGACCTTCAGCGGCCAGAGTGTTTGTTAATGTGAGTCTGTGCCGTTAGGGTGCATGTCAACTAAAGGACCTATTGATGAGTAAGAAAGATGTTGTCTCTTGATTACTTGTCAAAGGTTTATGGCTTCAGGGGCTAAACATTTGTTCGTTTTCAGCCTTATTGGCCTCATGAACAATCTCGGTTTTGTCCTCTATATTCATACTCATTGATTCCTAATAGGCCAGCCATTAATAACAAGTGTATCGCGGCTACTAGCTCCTCGAATTGCTAGCATCTGTTTTCTTTTATCCTATTGCTTCTATATTGCTGTACTGTTTTTCCCCTAAATTCAATGCAAGTATTTGGATTACTCTTATTAATCTGTGATTGATGAACTGCTTGTTTGGGTGAACTTTTTGATTGGAATTGTTTCATTGAGTGAGGTTTGTAACAAATTGGTATCAGATCCTCGTTGGGGTATGGTAAAAACAAAAATGGAGAACAAAATGGATGGTATAGAAAAGGAGTTGGGTACGTTTAAAAAAGCTATGAGCTCGGTGAGGGAAGATCTGGGAAATCTCAAGGAGGACATGGGAAGTCTGAAGGGATATCTTCTTGAGCTCAGGGAGTGGATGAGATTGAAGGATGAAAGGGAGATCAATCATAGCAATGGAAAAAACAAGGGAACGATTTCGAGAAACTTAGGAGGGGAAAGTAATAGAGATCAGAATCGATCTGGGAAAGAAGAGGTCAATAGAGAAGAAAGGATAATCAAGAAGTTGGAGTTATCGGTGTTTAATGGGGAGGACCCGTATGGGTAGACATTCAAAGTTGATCGCTATTTCGCCATCAACCGAAATGAGGAGGAGGAAAAGGTGGAGGCAGTCATCGTATGTATGGAGGGCCGAGCCTTAAACTGGTATCAGTGGATGGATTCACATTCATCGATATTGTCCTGGGCATCCTTCAAATCGGCAATCATCGATAGATTCCGTCCATCATTTAAGGGGTCAGCCTTTGAAGCTCTGGTGGTGGTGAGGCAAACAAGAACTGTAACGGAATTCCGTGAGCAATTTGAAGCTCACGCTGCACCATTGAAGGAGGTAGGAGATGAGTTACTCATGGGCATTTTCTCCAATGGGCTTAAAGAAGAGATTAAAGTTGACCTTAGGTTGACTAAGCCCACAAACTTGCATGATTTAATGGAACAGGCCCATAGAGTGGAAGAGCGAAATTGGGTTTTTGAAAAGGGTCGGGGAAAGTTTAATAAGGAGGCACTTTATGACAGGATGGACTCTTACAACTGGGTCAGCCCAAGCCTAGATCCATAGCGCCCAAATTGGGAAAGCACTCCAACACGAAGTCCAGAATTGGGTATTCTATGCCTACTCGCCAGTTTGACTGTAAAGAGAGAACATCTGAAACTACGGCGACAAGCTTCCGTGGGGAAAATTTTCGGTGATTGACAGAGGTTGAAATACAGAGCAAGAGGGAAAGAGGGCTTTGCTTTAGGTGCGATGAGAAATTTGGCCCTAATCATCGATGGAAGAGCACATCTCTGCAAGTTCTTGCATGGGAGGACGATGAGCCAGAACAGGGAAGTGTCGACACCCGATGCCGACGAAGAGATCAATCCAGAAGGTAACCCTTTAGCTCTTTCAATGAACTCAATTGTGGGGATTACTTCGGATAAAACTTTGAAAGTTAAAGGCCTCATCGGGAAAGAGGAGGTCATTGTGTTGGTTGATAGTGGTGCTTTGCACAACTTCATTTCACATGAGTTGGTGTGCAAGTTGGGGGTACCAATTGATAAGGGCAGGACCTTCAGAGTAATGGTGGGAAACAGGGTGACAGTAAAAGGGGAAGGTATATGTAGAGGAGTTTAGATGGAGATACAGGAATTCATATCCAACAGGAGTATTTCCATTTGAATTTGGGGGGTGCTCACTAGGAGATATTTGTGCGAATTGGAAAAAGGTAGAGGGAAGACGTGTAGCATTGCAAGGGGATCCATCACTAATTAAATCAGGAGTATCGCTTAAGTCGATGCTTGAACAGTTCAGAATACAGGCATAGGGTATCTAGTTGAGTTGTGTTCCATTAAGAGTAAATCAAAGATAGTAAAGGGACCCTTAGACCCAAGAGTAGCTAGAGTGTTAGAGGAGTTCAGAGATTTGTTCAATCAACGCACTAAGTTGCCACCTAAAAGAGTTCATGACCATGCCATAGTTCTTAAAGAAGGCGCTCAACCACCTAACATCAGACCATACCGGTACCCATTCTTCCAAAAAAATGAGATCGGAAGGTTGGTGAGAGACATGTTGGCGCCTGACATCATACAACCCAGCAACAATCCCTTTGCAAGTCCGGTTTTATTTGTTAAGAAAAAGGATGGCAATTGGAGGTTCTTTGTGGATTACAGGACCTTTAACAACCTCACCATCCCGGACAAGTTTCCAATTACAACGATCGATGAGCTTTTGGACGAGTTGGCTGGAGCAACCGTCTTTTCAAAATTGGATTTAAAATCAGGTTACCACCAAATCAGAGTCAAAGAGGAGGATGTTCCGAAAACAGCCTTTTGGACCATGAAGGTCACCGTGAATTCTTAGTGATGCCCTTTGGATTAACCAATGCACCTTCCACCTTCCAATCCTTTTTAAACACCATATTCAAACCGATCCTTTGCAAATTTGTCTTGGTCTTCTTTGATGATATTCTAATCTACAGCCTGGACATGGATACCCACATAGTTCACCTTACTCAAGCTTTTGAGCTCCTGCATAATCATGAACTGGTGGTTAACTTCAAGAAATGCAACTTCACTCAGAAGAAGCTTGAATACTTAAGCCATCTGGTGTTTGCGGATGGGGTAGAGGCAGATCCGCAAAAAATTGAAGCAATGTTAGCTTGGCCAGTCCCGAAAAATGTGAAGAGTCTGAGAGGGTTCTTAGGGCTTACGGGGGGTGCTCACTAGGAGATATTTGTGCGAATTGGAAAAAGGTAGAGGGAAGACGTGTAGCATTGCAAGGGGATCCATCACTAATTAAATCAGGAGTATCGCTTAAGTCGATGCTTCGAACAGTTCAGAATACAGGCATAGGGTATCTAGTTGAGTTGTGTTCCATTAAGAGTAAATCAAAGATAGTAAAGGGACCCTTAGACCCAAGAGTAGCTAGAGTGTTAGAGGAGTTCAGAGATTTGTTCAATCAACGCACTAAGTTGCCACCTAAAAGAGTTCATGACCATGCCATAGTTCTTAAAGAAGGCGCTCAACCACCTAACATCAAACCATACCGGTACCCATTCTTCCAAAAAAATGAGATCGGAAGGTTGGTGAGAGACATGTTGGCGACTGACATCATACAACCCAGCAACAATCCCTTTGCAAGTCCGGTTTTATTTGTTAAGAAAAAGGATGGCAATTGGAGGTTCTTTGTGGATTACAGGACCTTTAACAACCTCACCATCCCGGACAAGTTTCCAATTACAACGATCGATGAGCTTTTGGACGAGTTGGCTGGAGCAACCGTCTTTTCAAAATTGGATTTAAAATCAGGTTACCACCAAATCAGAGTCAAAGAGGAGGATGTTCCGAAAACAGCCTTTTGGACCATGAAGGTCACCGTGAATTCTTAGTGATGCCCTTTGGATTAACCAATGCACCTTCCACCTTCCAATCCTTTTTAAACACCATATTCAAACCGATCCTTTGCAAATTTGTCTTGGTCTTCTTTGATGATATTCTAATCTACAGCCTGGACATGGATACCCACATAGTTCACCTTACTCAAGCTTTTGAGCTCCTGCATAATCATGAACTGGTGGTTAACTTCAAGAAATGCAACTTCAGTCAGAAGAAGCTTGAATACTTAAGCCATCTGGTGTTTGCGGATGGGGTAGAGGCAGATCCGCAAAAAATTGAAGCAATGTTAGCTTGGCCAGTCCCGAAAAATGTGAAGAGTCTGAGAGGGTTCTTAGGGCTTACGGGGTACTATCGGAGATTTTTTAAAGGCTATGACACCATTGCATAGCCCCTTACACAATTGTTAAAAAAAGACTTTTTTTTGGGGTGAAGAAGCACAAAGGTCTTTCATTAGTTGAAGACAGCCATGACTACGGTCTTGGTATTGGAGCTCCCAACTTTGACCTCCCGTTTGAAATTCACACAGATGCTTTAGGGCAAGGACTTGGGGCAGTCCTAGTTCAGCAATCCAAACCAGTAGCATACTTGAGCAAAGCTTTCTCTCCTCAATCAACACTGAAGTCAGTCTATGAGAGAGAGTTAATGGCCATAGTGTTCGCAGTACGCAAGTGGAGTCACTACCTCTTAGGGCGCAAATTCATAATCAAAACTGACCAACACAGCCTTCAATTTCTTCTTGATCAGCGGATGAAAATGCCAGAGCAACAAAAATGGATTTCCAAGCTCATGGGTTTCACATTTGAGATCCAATATTATCTAGGGAACACAAATAGGGTGCTGATGCCTTATCTCGGCGTGACGAAGAAGTTAACTACCAGGCCCTCTTGGTAGTTCAATTCACGGAAAATGACAATTTGGCTGCAGAAGTCCAGCAAGATCCCAAGCTCCAAAAAATCATACAAGATCTATTGTTTGATCCATGTAGTTGGCCAAACTATGAGCTATGCAAGGGTTGTTTGTTGTACATAGGTCGGTTGGTGCTCCCTAAGTCTTCAAGCTATATTTCTAAGCTGCTCCATGAGTTCCACTCCAGCCCGGGTGGTGCCACTTCGGGTTCTTTTGGACATATAAGAAAGTGGCGGGAATTGCCTTTTGGGAAGGAATCAAAAGGGATGTGCAGGACTTTCTTAAATCTTGCACTATATGTCAAACCAACAAGCATTCGACATTGAAACCAGCAGGTATCCTATAGCCCTTACCCATCCCCAACCAGGTTTTTGAGGACCTTACTATGGATGTCATTGGGGGCTTGCCTAGGGCCAAGGGCTATGACACCATTTTTGTGGTTGTAGACCGCCTGACCAAGTATGGACACTTCATCTTACTATCCCACCCTTACAATGCTAAAGAGGTGGCTGACATTTTTGTGAAAGAAGTAGTCAAGCTACATGGCTTCCCGCAATCAATCGTATCCGATAGAAACAGAGTGTTTATGAGTCACCTTTAGGAGGAATTATTTAGGGCAGCCGGCACATCTCTAAAATTTAGTTCCGCCTATCATCCTCAAACAGATGGGCAAACCGAGGTAGTTAATCATTGTATCGAAGCTTACCTCTGCTGTTTCTGCAGTTCCCAACCTTGAAAATGACCTTGCTGGCTACCTTGGGCTGAATTTTGGTACAACACTACGTACCCAGCTCAACCAAGATGACTCCCTTCCTAGCTTTCTATGGTCGAGCACCCCCCACCCTTCTTAAGTTCACTAGCTGCCCTTCTCTGGTGGAAGATGTTAATAGACAACTGTCGGAGAGAAACGCTATTCTTAATGAGATCAAGGACAAACTACTGGTCGCATAGGGACACATGAAAGAGACCGTCGATGCTCATCGCAAAGATCTCAGTTTTAAGGTTGGTGACTGTGTATATCTTAAACTTCAGCCCTATAAGTTTAAGTCCTTGGCTAGGAAATTGAACAAGAAACTTAGTCCCCGATTCTCTGGTCAATTTCCTGTGCTTGAGAAAATTGGTTCTGTTGCCTACAAGTTGGCCCTGCTAGATATAACCCGCATTCACCCAGTTTTCCATGTCTTGCAACTCAAGCGAAGCCTCCATAGTTCTGTCCCAACTTAGCCGTTACCCCATGTCTCACTGAGGAATTGGAGCTCTTAGTTCAACCGGAAGCGGTACTCTCTTCTCGCAGTCTTTTGGATGGTTCTCAAGAGGTCTTGATTAAGTGGCAGGATCTTCCTCCTTTTGAAGCCACCTGGGAATACTATGAAGTCATTGACCTCCACTTTCCTTACTTCCACCTTAGGGACAAGTTGGCAGGGGTGGGTATTGATAGGCCACCCTTTAATAAGAAGTATATCAGGCAAGGAAGGAGGACGTTGGGTGTGAATAAGGGCAGTGGAAATTAGTTAGGCTAGAGTACACGTGTCCTGGATTGATTGGGAATTAGTGGGAGAATCAATTGTGAATATTAAGGGGGAGCTTAGCTGGACAGTTATTATTTTTGTTTAGGGAATCACCAGTGGGAGGCCGCTAGCTCCTCGAACTGCTAGCACTCTGTTTTCTTTTATTACATTGCTTCTATATTGCAAGTATTTGGATTACTCTTATTAATCTGTGATTGATGAACTGCTTGTTTGGGTGAACTTTTTGACTGGAATTGTTTCATTGAGTGAGGTCTGTAACAATTCCCAATCTTACTATTATTTTAAAGTGCCACGTTTGAAGTCCAATTGATGTAAATGGAGTCTAGCATGTCAAATGCGCTGTGTTGGTATGGTATGGTACTGACAGAAAATGATACAATATTGAGCTCGTGAGCTAATCATTCATCAAAGTTTTTACTCTTTGGAGAATTAGTTTGTCAATGTAAATCCCAAGATTTTTGTTTTCTCATCATTTGCGATCTTATGGTCTGTATGGCATCCCAAGTGGATATGACACTCTTCTTTATGTTGCTTAATTTGTATAGAATGTGATTTGCCGTTCCTTTGTTTTTATGAGCATGTTTTCACCCAATTATTCCAGGCTATGTACTATATTGTCTTAACCGTACACCACATTCTCTATATCTTCTTGAGATCAGACTGTTAATCTAATTCTAAAAGGCTTCATGGCCTTGTTGGGTTTGACATTTCCACGTCATTCTTTTGCTGTCTATTTAGCCCGTAAAGCATGAATTTTCAACTAGATTCTTGTCAAGGGACATGTACTAGGGCATCTTTTTACTCAACTTCTGTTGCCAACCATATGTCTAGGCCCCTTTATGCTTGTTGGTATTTTTTAACGTAGATAAGTAAATGATAGTTCTAAAACAGGATAGCGTGGTGATATGAATTTGATCCCTTCTATTGGTACTGTGTGGAAGGTTTTCCTTGCTAGGGGAGTAAGGCCTGAACTTGATCAATGTACTTCACATTATGTAATAAACCTTTATCTATTCTCACCTGCTAGCTTCTGTAATTGCCTCTCTGATGCCATCGTAGATGTAATCACCCAGTAACAAAAACACTTTCAGCTATTAAAATAGTGATTACTTACAAATTATTTAAGTGTTTCCGCCAACTGGAGACACTAACATTGTATTTGTGGTGTACGTGCATTTTTGTGTATAATCAACTTCATCTATAATGGAGCTTCATTATGTTCAAATCTAATCTCCCATGTGAATGCTGGCTATAATCAATAGGGGAAAAGTAGTTACTATAACCCTAGTTCCATTTAAATCTAGTAAATCAATTTAGTTGTTCGAAGTTAGATGCTTTGCTAAAACCTGCATGTACTCGAAATCATTTGTAGTGCATCCGTAGACCAAACTTATTTTTAAACATTGTCTTATGTTGTGGAAGTTGCAAGTATTATCATTCTTTTGCTATTGTTAAACCAAAAATCTATGATAGCTTTTTATTGACCGATGTTTATAAAATGGTCTAGGTGCCAGAAGGTTATCGAGTTGCTTCAGTCTTGCTGTGAGAAGTGTAATTATGACTCAACGCATTGTGCTTCGGTGTCTGGTCTTCTGAAGCAAATAGGGAAGAGATAACCTGGATGTGTTTTGGGATTGGAGACCAGGAGTCTTCTGGATGGAGAAACACAACCAGAAACCATTTTTCTTTTTTTGTTGATGGGTTCTATTGTAATAAATAACCAACAACACCACCCAAAAAAAAAAAAACATTTGTTTGCTGCTGTGTTTGTAGAGGTAGAAGCAACAGCAATATTACCCCAAAAGTACATGTAATTTGATATACTCAGCGTGGCATTAGTAAAACTACTTGTACATGATCTTTATTTAACTTTTTTTTTTTTCCCGATTGCTTTTGATCATGGTAAAGGGATTGGATTTATATTGCAGTGCCACCCCTGAGGTTTGACATAAAAAACTTTCCTCCCTTGATAAATTGACCATGATAAAAATAACTAGTCATTCAACTATAGACCTCGCCAGGGACTGATCCCAACTGGGTCTAGGTCTAGGCTTGATTGGGACTAGTCACTCGTGGGCTTGTGACCGGTCCCAAGCCCATGAAAAATTTTAGGGCCCGGTTCGTTCCTATGGGTCTAAAAATTTTATTTTTTCTTCCAACTTTTTTTATATTTAAGGGGTCAAATAAATTTATGTAGGGGGGTTTATGTAATTTTTAGGGGGAGATAAGTAATTTAAAAAAATAATAAATAAATTAATGGTGAATTATAATTAATAATTATTTATAAATATGAGGTGTTTCAAATTTAAACTTTAAAGAGATAATTTAATTAATTAATTTTAACATAAATGTAATATTCACACATTTACACTTCACAAATAAACAATTGAATAAATTTGTTTTTATCAAATTATTCATCTACATCGTCAGTAATATTTACATCGTTCAAATTTGTATTCTTGAAGAGTTCGAGTGGTTCGAGATTTTCAGGATACTGTTGTAGTCTTCTCTCTGCACGAGTCCAATCCCGTAAACACGTTATCGCTTTAATCATCTTATTGGTTAAAGAACATCTTCTGTTTTCAACAATCCGACCACTCATTGAAAATGCTGTCTTGAATGCAATTGTCGAAACCAGCACAGAAAAAATATTACGTGCCATTTGACATTTGGGCTACAATGGGGAATCGACTTTAATATTAGTTCCACAATTGAAGCACATCCATCTCACGTTTCTCCTTCTTCATCATGTAGGACATGTTCATTTGTAGGTAGCGATTCAGCTCATTTGGTTCATGTATGTATGAGCTGGAGCTATTGCTTCTGCCATGTTCCATATACGACCACATGCTCGATCCTTGATAGATGTTTTCATTAGGGTCCTACTGGTCGTCTCTGCTGGATGTTCCAGTTCCACTTCCACTATACCTGCTCTGATATAAAGAAAAAAAGTTTTCCAATTTTTGCTTAAAGTTAATTTAATAAACCGTATAATCATGTCCTAAATCTTGGCATATCTCAGTAATTATACAATTAAGTTAATTTAATAAACCGTATAATCATGTCCTAAATCTTGGCATATCTCAGTAATTATACAATTAACTACGTGTAATTTAAACCTAAGATTTACAACAAGGCCTAATCCATATAAGAATGGAATATTTAACCAATATTTTTCATATTTTTTTTTCCATCTTTAAAACAATTTCCATTAAGACGTCATTATATCTATATTTAGCAAAAGTTTTAGAAATTTGAAGTAAAATATCTAATACTAAATTAATAGTAGGATAATAAATACCACTTAATGTATTAGTGAATTCATAAAAAACTTTAAGAAACGAATAAAAAAGTTCACAAACCATCCAATCATCATAGCTGACAACTTCTTGTGGATGGTTCTTGCAGTTGAGGAAATTTGTAATTTGTCTTGTGGTTGGCAAAGCTTTTTCCAACATCAAGTAGGTGGAGTTCCAACGGATAGGCATGTCCATACATAACTTCAAAGGTCGAACTGATGGGTCCTCTTGCTTACAATATTTGACGTACTCTTGCGATCTTTTGTTGCTATCGCCGATGATGAATCTGGTAGTCACGCGCACTTTCTCAATCTTCAAATTTACAGCTTCCAAACCTGCTTTAACAATCAAATTGATGATGTGACAAGCACATCTCTAGTGAAAAAATTTGCCTTCACCACGCGGATCCAACTCTTTTCAAATAAAGAGATAGTCGCAGTGTTAGCATCTGCATTATCTAACGTTAGTGCTACAACTCAATCAGTTAATATATATTCTTGCAAAACTTCAATAATTGTGAAATAAATAGTGTTACATTATATGCAGTATATAATGGTCTAAAACCTATCAATTTTTGTTGGAAACCCCAATTGTGATCTACGTAATGTATTTTGACAGTTAAAAAATCTTTTTTTGATCTACAAGCCTATATGTCTAAAGTAAGTACGATAGATATATTCTAAAAATTTTGAAATTCGTTTTCAAGTTGAACATTTATTTTGTTATATAGTTTTAGTATGTCCCTTCTACTTGTACCTCTACTAACGGGGGTATATGTTGGATAAAATGCAGCTTTAATCATGTGAATAAATAAGGGTTTTCAAATAAAGAAAGGGAAAAGTCTCTAGCAACTATGTATCTTGCTATTTCCTTTCGTGCTTGGAGTGCATTGTATTGTCATGTTGACAGAGTTGAGGATTGTGGATTAAAATTATATTGAGTTTGAATTTGCTTATTGAGTCTAGTTGAAGATGAATCAAACAACTGCATTATTTGGGGGTGCTTCTTCTCCAAGTGTCGCCGCATCGTCGAAGTCCCTTTCTTAGCACTGATAATGGTTCCATATGTTAGAGTAAATGCCCTAGAGCCAATCAATTCTAATCAATTCTTGTAGAATTGACTCTTTGTAATAATGTTCATTGACCAATAAAAGACATTTTATTTTATATCGCGTAAATCATCATTGTATGTATTGATATATGTCCTTAGAATGGTAGAACCGCGACGAAGGTATCAAGTGTTTCAAATCTTGATAGTGAGAACCCTATGAGCACATATGGTGGTCATTCTAGAAACGTCTGTAGCCCTAGTATTGTTTTGAAGTGAGAGCACAGACAATATGGTAAGGCTATCATAGTGTTGAACGACTTTGTCGAAAGGTAGTGATTGATCTCACTTGTCAAGGTTGTTTGGTGACAACCTGGTGCAACACATGAGTGCTTGCCCGTAGGCCGATTCACTGACCCACCAGAGGATTCCATATGGATGGTAACCCCAGTGGCTATGGAACAAATCCTCTAATGAATGGTGGTACATGTGATCCTTAGACTTGAGATCACCGGAGTGCCTTGTGCACCGATTGGTGTAGTTTGACACTAGCCTAACACAGTTCTATTCAGAGTTGTCAATATGGTGGTGATTGGCTACATCAATGAGTGTATCAAGACTACGGTGGATAGCCCGGGTATGGGAGAAGTTATCTCACGGCGTAATTCAGTAAATGGCAATGACACTAAAACTGTGGCCACAGTGGGATTGAGTTGTTGCTCTATCCAGTTTATAATTCAGGTCATTGGTCTAGTAACTGAATACATAATATCGAGAGTAACCGAGGTTGACACTATTTCTATGCCTCGGTCTCGTCGAGATAACGTTTGATGAAAGGATTAGATTGTATAGTAACCATATCGTTGATAGGTAGCTGCTTCGCTGAATCTGAATCTATCGAGTGGCCATGATGCCTTGCTAGGGGCCAATCTTGGTTTGTGTGTAATGAGACGATTAATTGGCGTTATTCGTGATACTACACACTGCCGGTATGATAAGGAGCCTATGGGTCACACACATACAAGATAATTTAAGAACTAGTTTGTAAGAAGGGCGTTTTCGTCTTTTTAGGGGAAAGGGTATTTTGGTAATTTCACAGTGCAATTAAATTTGGTGAGGTCGTAGCCTTTATTTAATTTGTTAATTAAATTAAATAAGTGAAATTATATTTAAATATGTGTTCGCATATATTTAAATGAATTATTGTTATTGTTAAATGTTAATATATGAAATATATATATTAATTGAATTTAATTGAAATAACAATAATAATTAAAATTAAAATATCTTAAAGGAGCTTTTTGGATACAAGGGGTGTTTGGGTTGGAGCCCAAGCCCATTCCATGATGGAATAGGGCAGAGTGTGCACTATATAAGTGCAACACTTTGTGAATTGTTTATGTAATTCATTCATTCATTGAAAACAAATATTCTAGCCCCTTTTTCTTCTCTCTCACGCTAGATTTCTTTTGCTTGAAGAAAATATTTCATTTGATTTTCATCTTGGTTCTTAAAGGCTAAAGAGGATCTAGCAAATCCCTCTTTAGTTCCTTGAGGTTGTCTTCGTGTGGATTACATTGGTTCGATCCTACACTTGGGTCGATAGCGAAACCCATTCCGAGACAAATTGGAGGAGCCTCCAAACGTGGGTATGGTTTCTTAACCTTGATCTGTTTTATTACAGATTTTAATATGTTGTATTTGTGCCCTGATCTTGGTTCAAAGGAATGATCTATAATGTTTAAATAATTTTTGTTTCCTCTGCCATGTATGATCGTTTCCTAACAGTGGTATCAGAGCCATAGGTACCAAATTTTACAGTTTATTGTCTAATTTATAACATGTATTTGGTTGATAACATGTTATTTTTGTTAAAATTATAAAATCTGAAAAACCTACTGTTGAATGAATGATTCAATTGATAAATTGGTTTAATAATGTGTTGATGAATGTTATCTTGATTGGTTGGAATCCTAGTCGAATGTTTGTGTGTTCGATTTGATTTGGATTCGTGTTATTACATGAAAAAACTACATAAACGCGAACTGTGCATTTTGGGATTTCCAGACTTCGTCGCGGTGACGTACTTGCTGGAATTATTCGCCCCGACGAAATAAAAACTTCGTCGCGGCGACGAGGCTGCTGTCCCAATTCTGTATTTTTCGTGAAGGGATCAAATTGCAGTTTTTAATAACCTATAAAGCTAATAATCTGCACATATAAGAGGGTAATTAATTAATAAACCCACCTAATTCAAAAATTGATATGTATGCTTGTTTGTATATTGCATGGTGCTCGATATATGAGCCCTATGACCTATGGTGAATGTTTTAAATTATTTTGGGTATGTATGGTTGTAAGTTTTTAAAATAGGGCCTGCGTGTCCTGCCTTCCTTCCCCTTCTTGATGTACATTCTCTTCTCATCTCATTCCCTTCGAATGTAAATCGAGATTTCTAAATTTATTGATGTAAAAGTACTTTAAGATTAATTTTATTGTAAATTTAGTATGATGTTTTTGTAATGTACTTGAGGCGGAGCAAAGGAAGAGGCAATTGTACTTGAAGACTCAAGATATTCATTACAGGACTGATAATCCGTGGATTATACTGTTTTTATTAGACTTTTTAGTCGGATTTCAGATACTTCTTAGTTCATTTTGAGCTGAATTGCTACTTAATTCTTTATATTTTATGTTTCAGGCTAAAATGAACATTTTATGCAAATAATGAGCGAATTGGAGTTTTTGGACTCAGAAGTGAGCGGATCTCAGAAGTTGGGAAAGTTCTAAAGCAGAGTGGAGCACTATGAAGCTTGTTTCCATGAGGAGAGCGTCGAAGATCGAAGACTCAAGCAAAGAAGCAAGCGGAAGGCAATTCTGTAAATTCAGAATTCCACATGAAGGTTCGCCGCGACGAAGCATGTTCTTTGCCGCGGTGAAAAGAGTTGCGCACGAGAGTTTTATTTCACTTCGTCGCCGCGGCGAAGTCTGCGAATTCCAAAACGCACAGTTTCATTTTTAGGCATTTTCCTAGGTTTTTGGGCGAGGTATAAAAGAAAAACTTAGTCATTTTTGTGGGGGGTCGTTCATTTTTAGGAGAGAGCAGCTATTTTCATTTTCTTAGGTTTAATTTGGGCAAACTTTGATTTGAAAGGGTGAAGATTCAAGATTGAAACCAGTGGATTCGTCATTTTGGGAGATCTCTTGTCTTTTCTCTTATTTTCATTATGTTGAACATTTGGTTTTTCATTTCTTTTGTTTGTGTTGTTGATTTAGCTATGAACTAACCCATTTTGGGTTAGGGTTTTGATGTAATTCGGAATTCCATGGGTTAAGTAATTGATTGTTATTATCTTCATATGATTTTGCTTTGATTGTGTGATTATTATGAATTTATTGTTTTTATGTGATGAACATGATGAGATTGAGAAATGAATCGTGTTAAGCTCTTGGGTAATCACCATTGTAGTATTGAATGCTAGAGATAGATTTGAGAATCAATGAAATCAATCTAGGATTCTTTATGCTTAATGAGCTTTGAACTATTAGTCTTCATTTTGTTGGGTGCGGAAGTTTAATAGGGAAGAGCAAGGAAATATAGCCTGAGAAGGTATATTTTGCACTTTAGAGAATTCGATTTACAATCAATGCATGTGAATATGGAATTAGTATAATCCTTAGGTTTAACCCATAGGGTCCGAATGAAGTCAAAACCCTACCCGTTTATTTGAATTGATTTTATCCTTATTTTAAATCTTGCTTTCATAGTTTAGTTTTAATTTAGCAAATTTTGCTTTAGTTTTAGTTTAAAATTCTCCCATTAATCCAAATGAGTTCAATTGCTCCAACTTGAAAACAGTAGAAAACTTAGTGCTTAGCAAACAATCCTCGTGGGAACGATACTCACTCATCACTTTATTACTTTATGCGATTAGTGCACTTGCTATTTTTGCATGTTGTAATAAACACGCATCAAGGACCCCTAGGTGACCTACCGATTCCTCTAGGCTCGAGGAAATTGGGTTTAGTTGAGCCATGTACCGACACGTTTTAATATTTTGTTTAGACTGCATGCTAAGGTTGAATGTTCAATAACATGCCAAACAATGTCATTCTAACGAAGATAATAAAATGTTGAGACATTAAATAATAAACCCTCAATTAAAGTATATTAAGTCACGTATGCCTTCCATCACCATGGTTTTAATCAAATCACTGTTCGTAGCAACCTTGCTCGCCAAAGCCAAGGGTACACTCCTACCAGTGGGAGATTAAAATTTATTGGAGATTTTCCTTAATGGTGATGGGTTGACTTAAAATGACGATTTTACTTGTTCGCCAAAGCGAAGGTTGATAAACGCGTCATAGGCATAGTAGAGAAGTACACATATTGTGTGTACGTGGTGGCATGTAGTGTCTGTTAGTAAACGATCCAGTAACGCAGCGGAAAAGAAAAATATTTACGACATGGATCGTTACATAAAACTAAGATCTAGGTACAAAAATTACAGTTTATACATATTAAACTAAGAATCTGTAGATTTTATTTTGGAGTTTAAGAAATCATACGCACATTTGGAGGCTCCTCCAACTTTGTCTCTAAACGAATTTTGCTACCGACCCAAGTGTAGGATCGAACCGACGTAGTCCACACGAAGATAATCGCAAGGAACTAAAGAGGGATTTGCTAGATCCTCTTTAGTCTTAAGAACAAAGAAGAAATGAAATGTATTTGATTTTCAATCAAAACCAAGTTTGGCGTGGGAGAGTATTTTTGGGGCTGGAGGTTTTTGTTTTTTCAATGAATGAGTGAATTAAAAATCAGACTTATTCACAAAGAAACCTTTTTCGGTGTTTCCAAACACTCCCAATTATATATTTTAATATTAGTTCATCATTATCTCAATTAAAATCAATTAATATATATATATATATATATATATATATATATATATATATATATATATATATATATATATATATATTAACATTTAACAATTATGATAACTTATTTAAATATATGCGAACACATATTTAAATGTAATCTCACTTATTTAATTTTTCTAACAAATTAAATAAAGGCTACAACTTCAGTAAATTTAATTGCACTGTGAAATTACCAAAATACTCTTTCGCCTAAAAAGATGAAAATGCCCTTCTTACTTCCTGAGTCTTAAATTATCTTCTATGTGTGTGACCCATAGGCTCCTCATCATACCGGTAGTGTATAGTATCGCGATTAACACCAATTAATCGTGTCACTATACACAGACCAAGATTGGCCCCTAGTAAGGCATCATGGCCACCCGATAGATTCGGATTCAGCAAAGTAGCTAGCTGTCAACGATATGGTTACCGTACAATTCGATCCTTTCATCATCCGTTATCTCAATGAGACCGAGGCATAGAAATAGTGTCAACCTTTGGTTACTCTGGATATTGTGTATTCAGTTACTGGACCGATGACCTGTATTATAAATTGGATAGAGCAACAACTCAATCCCACTGTGGCCACAGTTTTAGTGTCATTGCCATTTACTGAATTGCGCCGTGAGATAACTTCTCCCGTACCCGGGAGTGATGAATCCTTTGTCTATCCACCATAGTCTTGATACACTCCTTGATGCATCCAATCACCACCGTATTGACAGCTCTGAATAGAACTGCGTTAGGCTAGTGTTAAACTACACCAATCGGTGCACAAGGCACTCCGGTGATCTCAAGTCTAAGGATCACATGGACCACCATTCGTTAGAAGATTTGTTCCATAGACACTGGGGTTACCATCCATATGGAATCCTCTGGTGGGTTAGTCCAGTGAACTTGCCTACAGCAAGCACCTATGTGTTACACCAGGTTGTCACCAAACAACCTTGACAAGTGAGATCAGTCACTGCCTTTCGACAAGGTCGTTCAACACTATGATAGCCTTACCGTATTATCTGTGCCCTTATGTCAGAATAATACTAGGGCTACGGACGTTGGTAAAATGGCTACCATATGTGCTCATAGGGTTCTCACTATCAAGATTTGAAACACTTGATACCCTCGTCACAATTCTACCATTCTAAGGACATATATCAATACATACAATGATGATTTACGTGATATAGTATAAAATGCCTTTTATTGATCAATGAACATTATTACAAAGAATTAATTCTACAATAATTGATTGGCTCTAGGGCACATACTCTAATAGTGTTCCACTCTACTAATACTGAGAATCACGTTTGAGGACAATGGTTGGAGCCATTGGATTGATAGTAAGAGCTATCAACTGGTGTGAATTAAGTTTGTTGGCCTACCTAATCAACTCATTTTGGCTTGTTCGCCAAAGTGAAGGTTTAAAATAGGCCGGATGGGATCTCGGTCCACTAGGAAAGCCAACGGGCTTTCCCGAGTTAATAGTGAGGGCTATTGACTTGAGTAAAATAGTGGGAGCATCGTTTAATAAAAGACCATATTAAATAATAATGAACTTTATAATGACTTTATCTTTTCTGCAATTGTAGATTCACCAAAATGAGCATAATGAACCTACAATCGATAATTGAGAAAGAAAACAGGTTGGATGGATCCAATTTCTTAGACTGGTATCGTAATCTTCGGATTATACTCAAGTCAGAAAAGAAATTGTATATCATTGAAAAGCCATACATGGCTGAGCCTGATCCTGATGCCACTCAGGAAGTAAAGGATACTTATCAAAAGTTTCTTGATGATACTGATGGCGTTCAATGCTTGATGTTAGCATCCATGACACCGGTCTTTGCAAAAGCGCATGAGAATATGGACGCTGCTGCCATCATTCTACACCTCAAGGAGCTTTTCGAAGGAAATGCTCGACATAAGAGGTACAAGGTGTCGAAAGTACTATTTGGGAGTCGTCTGACTGAGGGAGCCCAAGTTGGTCCTCATGTGCTCAAGATGATCGAGCACATAGAGAGGCTTGAGACTTTGGGATTTGAGTTGGATGCATAATTACAAATGGATTTGATTCTGCAATCCTTGCCTGACTCTTATGCATTGTTCATAATGAACTTCAATATGAACAAGATGGTGAAAACCCTATTGGAGCTTTTGAACATGCTGAGGACTATAGAGCAAGACTTGAAGAAGTCCAAGCCTATTTTACTAGTTGCTGCCAGTAAAGGAAAGGGTAACGACAAGGGTAAGGCCAAGGCCAAACCCAAGCCCAGGCCCAAAGGACAGGTTGCTCTTGGGCCTGAGAGTGGCATAGGGAAGGGCAAAGTAGTCTGCTTCTTTTGTGGCAAGCCTGGCCATTGGCGGAAACACTGCAAGGCTTTCCTTGCAAGCAAGAAGAAGTTAGATGCTATGACTTCAGGTATGTTTATGATTGAGATTAACTTCTCTCCCTCAACATCTTGGGTCATTGACATAGGATGTGGTACTCACATCTGTACTGATGTGCAAGGACTAAGGCAGAGTAGAGTGCTCGCCAAGGGAGAGGTGGACTTAGGAGTTGGAAATGGAGCACATGTGGTTGCATTGGCTGTAGGGACTTACTATTTATGTTTGCCACGGGCTTGTCGTTGGAACTACATAACTGTTATCACGTACCTTCTATTTCTAGAAATATTATTTTAGTATCCGCTTTGGATAATGTAGGGTATCATTTTGAGATATCTAATAGATTGTTGTCCTTTAGTTTGAATGGTATTCTATTTGGAATTGCAAGGTTATATAATGGATTATATGTTCTTGATTTAAACAATAAAGATATTCTCAATGTTGAAACCAAGAAAGCTAAACATAGCGATCAAAACCAGACATACCTCTAGCATTGTAGATTGGGTCATGTTAATAAGACCCGCATTGCAAAACTTCAAAGGGATGGAGTTTTGAACCCTTTTGACTTTCAGTCGTTTGAGGTATGCGAGTCATGCCTGTTAGGCAAGATGACCAAGTCTCCTTTCACAGGACAAAGTGAAAGGGCTACTGAGTTGTTAGGCATCATCCATAGTGATGTATGTGGTCCACTAACAGTTGAGGTCAGAGGTGGATATTCATACTTCATCACATTTATTGATTATTTCAGTAGATATGGTTATGTCTACCTTATGAGACATAAATCTGAAGACTTTGATAAATTCAAGGAATTCATGAATGAAGTACAGAATATGTTGGGTAAAAGTATTAAAGCTCTTCGGTCGGATCGAGGATGTGAATACTTAAGCTCAGGGTTTTCTGAATACCTGAAGGAATGTGGGATAATATCACAACTCACCCCTCTGTATACACCCCAACACAATGGAGTGTCTGAAAGGAGAAATATGACCTTACTTGATATGGTTAGGTCTATGATAAGTTTTAGTGATTTACCTACATCGTTTTGGGGTTATGCCTTAGAGACTGCGACTCACGTTTTGAACCGTGTGTCGTCAAAGTCTATAGATAAGACTAGCTATGGAGTGGGCAAAAGCCCATCTTATCTTATCTAAGGATTTGGGGTTGCGAAGCTTATGTTAAGAAATTGACTTCGAACAAGCTGGGCCAAAAATCCTGTAAATGTATATTTGTGGGGTATCCAAAGGAGGCCAAAGGATACTATTTCTACCACCCAGAAGAGCGCAAAATTTTTATTGCTCGTTTTGGTGTCTTCCTAGAAAAGAAAATTTTTTCTAAGAAGTACTAGTAGGAGAAAAGTAGAACTCGATGAAGTTCTAGAACCACAAATTATACTAGACGAAGGACGGGATGATGTGCCAAAGGAAATGGTTGAACATTATGAGGAGGTTACTCCATAACTTGTGGATCAAAGTGAACCACCTCAAGGAGCACAGGAGCTACGTAGATCTGGGAGAGTACGCCATGAGCCTGAGAGATACGGTTATCTCGTGACTCAACATGGTGACGTACTAGTCTACAAAGACGATGAACCCAGAACCTACAAAGAAACTATATCGATCCAGATTCCGTTAAATGGCTTGAAGCCATGAAATCTGAGATGGACTCTGTCACGCCCCCTCCCGAGTATCCCTATCCCACTGGATCCGGGCGCTCCAGGAGACTCAAGATCCCGAAAGGAAGGTGAATACTCTTTAAAAAAAAAACATTCATAAAAACGATTTCGTCTATAGACGAAAGTGAAAAGTAGTGCATTTGCATGTTTAAGGTTTAGAAGGTGGAAATACACAAATAATTATTCTAAAAACAGGAACTGAAATCCAGTTACAAAAGAAACATAGTATTAGAGTCCACTAAAGTTTGTAAAAGATGCAAATCATCATGCGTCAAGGTCAACCTAGAGCGTAGAGTATGCTCCACACGAACCCGATCTACGGTCTTGGGGAGGAAACATAAAACAGTGAGCTGGGAAGCTCAGTGAGTGGATAATATATTTTATACGAAAATAACTTTAACTTTGAAAACATGTATAAATAATTGTATGCCACACAACACTAATGCACTTACATGATAAGGCAACAACAACATATATATATTATTCTCGGATGCCATGAAATCACACACCACTATCATATAAAATAAATCAATTATCACCACCCTACTAGCACTTAGGGGCCTGGATCATAACTATCTGAACTAGTCCCTAACTCAGACATGAAGCTACACCACCCGCAGTCTACCCTCGGGGTGGTACCATCCGCAGTCTACCCTCCGGATGGTACGAACATCATTGGATAACCATGCTCAACCCACAGTCTACCCTCGGGGCATCCAAAATCCCACACCGGCTAATAACTGCCTGGTGTAATCCTGCCTGGAGCTCGTCAGGGGTCCATCTTGTTCTAGTAGGATATCCCAATGGTTCGGTAGGACGGACCATCTCAATGCGCGCATGAGGATAAATGTCAAATACTAGCTGATGTCTGGAGGGGGGAATGGGTATGGTTTCCAATGTGGGAGTCAAACATAACAATAATCATGCATCCACAATTTCATTCCAAATATGCATCATGCATGCCTTATGCATATATAAAGTATAATATGATATAAAATTCCAATAAAAGGCATGTAATCATGAATGCAATGCTCACCACATCAAAATACAAAAGTATGTAAAATTCTATTCACACCCTATATTTATCATCAATCTTACTAAGATCCCAAAACTTCTAAACATGACAATTAACACCCTGCTGCCAAGAGCCTACTGCCCATAAAAAAAAATCTAACATTTTTATTCAATACTCTTTCTGAAATTTCCAAAATAAAATGTACCATTTATAGTATTTAATAACTCATTAACTTCATATCCATTCTACCTTAATATCAATTCTACCTTTTTACCAACTTCCAACACTCATTCCCACTCAACAATCACGTTTAATCAAGTCCACGAGTTTATGAAAATGCAGCAATTACTACACTGATGACTCCAAAAATACCAAGCCAACAATGCAACAACAATACAGCAAATATATATATATATATATATATATATATATATATATATATATATATATATATATATACACTTTAAGTAAACCTCCAGGTCATGATTTCATACCCATTACCACCCAAAAAAATCCAGCCAATCCCTAACCTTTTAGGCAAAGTAAACGTTCACATTCTATACAATATAGGCTAGCAGTCTCATGCCCATTATTTCCCAAATTTTCCAACCGTCCACTCATCACAAAGCTTAACAAACATTCAAATATAAAATTCAAAATTTATTTAGTATCCACCCATATTCATGTTTCTAATCAAGTCAATTTTATAACTAACCCACAACCTTCCAATTCATTCCACACAATTTAATTAGCTGACTTCCCACACATGCAATTGCATCTTACAATGCAATATTATTAAACAAAATTATATCATTGATACACCTTTCCAGCAGCCGAAATGCACATGCAATATACCATTCAATTCATGTAAAACCCATGCCTAATTATAAGGAACATGCAACGCATAAGTACCTCTTTTTAATAGCAATTTACCCAATATTTTCATAAACATAATTTCATACTCTCAATTCCAAACACATGCATGTCACCGAGATCTTCAATTTATTAGAAATTCAGAACTAAAGAACTAAAATAAAACCTCAATCAATCGGGTATGCACACGCATATGATCATTCCAACCAACACATGATTTTAAATGCAAGTTTAATAATATTCCACTCACACTTTCTCCTTTGCTTTTAACTCAAGTGCTCAGTCCTCCTATCTTCTTCACCTATTTGATCCAAAATTATTATAGGAATTAAGATCTAAACAAAGAGAAGATGAAAGATCGATTAAAAACGATAAAGGATTGAAAATGCATGCGTAACCTTATTCCTTTACCCTAAAATTTCTCTGAAATTTCTTCTCCTACAAACACCTCTCGGCTCTCCTCTATTTTAACTCAATTGTTATTTTTCTCTCTTTCAATGTGCATAGGAGAATGAATGCGAAATGAGAAAGACAAAAAGAATAAAACAAACTTCTCCTCACACTTTATTTTTTTGTTTCTCTCGGCTATCTCTTTCTCCAATCCACCATTCCTCATCTCAATTTAATAAAATTTCACAACCATCAATGGCAAAACAATGTGCCAAAACCGTGGGCTAATTCTCCAAAAGAAATTGCCTTTAATCCATCTTGCAATGGCCAATTATGCATGCATCCCTTGGTCTTTGATTCTTACATCTTGCACGCCAAAATCCTTTAAATAAAGTTAAGTTTTATCATGATCTCACCCCTGGAGAATTATGCATGTACCCTTGCATGACACAATATTAAAAAGAACCCTCATCTTTAATCAATTTCATAATGTTGTTGAAAAATCTTCACACTTCCAATTTCACACAAGTGCTCTTGCCAAACTACTTAATAAACTCACCATGCCTTATTTCTTACTAAAACATCCCTAAAAAGTTTCAATTCTTACATATTACCCCCTAGATTCACATAAATAAAATTAAATAAAACCCACAAAGAAAATACGGAGTATTATAGACTCCATGTACCAGAACCAAGTATGGTCTTTGGTGGAACCACCTGAAGGGGTAAAACCCATAGAGTGTAAATGAGTCTTCAAGAAGAAGACTGACATGGATGGCAAGGTGCATACTTATAAGGCACGACTGGTTGCCAAAGGTTTCAAACAAATTCATGGAATTGACTATGAAGAAACCTTTTCGCCGGTTGCCATGATTAAATCCATCCGGATTATGCTTGCGATTGCTGCATATCATGACTATGAGATTTGACAAATGGATGTCAAAACAGCTATCCTGAATGGAAACCTTGAAGAAGATGTGTATATGACACAACTCGATGGTTTCGTTCTTGATGGGCAAGCTGATAGGGTATACAAATTGCGGAGATCCATATATGGACTCAAGCAAGCTTCTAGGAGTTGGAACATTCGTTTTGATGAAGCCGTAAAAGAATTCGGTTTTATCAAGAACGAAGATGAGCCATGTGTTTACAAGAAAGTGAGTGGGAGCGCAGTGGTATTCCTAGTGTTGTATGTCGATGACATACTTCTGCCAGGAATGATATACCGAACTTGCAGTCGATAAAAACTTGGTTATCCAAGTGCTTTTCCATGAAGGACTTAGGAGAAGCAGCCTACATCCTTGGAATAAAGATCTATTGTGATAGATCGCGTAGGTTGCTTGGCTTAAGTCAGAGTGCATATATTGACAAAGTACTGAAAAGATTCAGTATGGAAGAATCCAAGAAGGGATTTCTTTCGATGTCACATAGTGTTTATCTTTCTAAGGAAATGTGTCCTAAAACACAAGATGAGAGAGATAGGATGAAAAGGATCCCATATGCATGAGCAATTGAATCCATCATTTATGCCATGCTATATGTACTCGGATTGATGTCTCATGTGCTTTGAGCACTTGTAGTAGATATCAATCGGATCGAGGTGAGCGTCACTAGATGGCTGTTAAGAACATTCTTAAGCACCTGAAGAGGACTTAGTATATGTTCTTGGTTTATGGACGGGAAGATGAGCTCACTATAAGAGGATATAGTGATGCTAGTTTCCAAACAGACAGAGATGATTATCGATCACAATCAGGGTTTGTATTTTGTCTCAACGGGGGTGCAGTGGGCTGGAAGAGCTCCAAGCAAAGCACCGTAGCGGATACTACAGTGGAGGCTAAGTATATTCCATTATCAGATGCGGTCAAAGAGGCAGTCTGGATTAAGAAGTTCGTTACCAAACTTGGTGTGGTTTTCACGATTGTTGATCCAATAGACATCTATTGTGACAACAATGGAGCAATTGATCAACCTAGGGAATCACGGTCTTATCAGAAGTCCAGACATATACTCACACGATTCCATCTCATCAGAGAAATAGTTGAGAGGAAAGTTGTATGGATCAATAAAGTGCATACTGACGACAATCTCGCAAATCCATTGACAAAGCATTTGTCGCAGTAGAAGCATGAAAGACACTTGAGATCATTTGGTATTAAATACATGCATGATTGGCTGTAGTGCAAGTGGGAGATTGTTATAGTAAATTCCCTAGAGCCAATCAATTCTAATCAATTATTGTAGAATTGACTCTTTGTAATAATGTTCATTGATCAATAAAGGCATTTTATTCTATATCGCGTAAATAATTATTGTATGTATTGATATATGTCCTTAGAATGGTAGAACCGTGACGAGGGTATCAAGTGTTTTAAATCTTGATAGTGAGAACCCTATGACCACATATGATGGCCACTCTAGAAACGTCCGTAGCCCTAGTATTGTTCTGAAGTGAGGGCACAGACAATATGGTAAGGCTATCATAATGTTGAACAACTCTGTCGAAAGACAGTGACCGATCTCACTTGTCAAGGTTGTTTGGTGACAACCTGGTGCAACACATGGGTGCTTCGTAGGCAAGTTCACTGGCACTTCACTCCCATCGCAGGATTCCATATGGATGGTAACCCCATTGTCTATGGAACAAATCCTCTAACAAATGGTGGTACATGTGATCCTTAGACTTGAGATCACCGGAGGGCCTTGTGCACCGATTGGTGTAGTTTGACACTAGCCTAATGCAGTTCTATTCAGAGTTGTCAATATGGCGGTGATTGGCTATATCAATGAGTGTATCAAGACTATGTTGGATAGACAGAGGATTCAACACTCCCAGGTATAGGAGAAGTTATCTCATGGCGCAATTTAGTAAATGGCAATGACACTAAAACTGTGGCCACAGTGGGATTGAGTTGTTGCTTTATCTAGTTTATTAATTCAGGTCATTGGTCCAGTAAATGAATACATAATATCGAGAGTAACCGAGGTTGACACTATTTCTATACCTCGGTCTCATCGAGATAACGTTTGATGAAAGGATTAGATTGTACGGTAACCATATCATTGACAAGTAGCTACTTCGAATCCGAATCTATCGAGTGGCCATGATGCCTTGCTAGGGGCCACTCTTGATTTGTGTGTAGTGAGAAGATTAATTGGTGTTAATCGCGATACTACACACTGCGGTATGATAAGGAGCCTACGGGTTACACACATAGAAGATAATTTAAGAACTAGTTTGTAAGAAGGGCGTTTTTGTCTTTTTAAGGGAAATGGTATTTTGGTAATTTCTTAGTGCAATTAAATTTGTTGAGATCGTAGCCTTTATTTAATTTGTTTATTAAATTAAATAAGTGAAATTATATTTAAATATGTGTTCGTATATATTTAAATGAATTATTATTATTGTTAAATGTTAATATATATGAAATATATATATTAATTGAATTTAATTGAAATAACAATAATAACTTAAAATTAAAATATCTTAAAGGAGCTATTTGGATACAAGGGGTGTTTGTGTTGGAGCCCTAAGCCCATTCCATGATGGAATAGGGCAAAGTGTGCACTATATAAGTGCAACACTTTGTGAATTGTTTAATTAATTCATTCATTCATTGAAAGCAAAATATTCTAACCCCTTTTCTTCTCTCTCACGCCAGATTTCTTTTGCTTGAAGAAAATATTTCATTTGATATTTCATTTTGGTTCTTAAAGGCTAAAGAGGATCTAGCAACTCCCTCTTTAGTTCCTTGAGGTTGTCTTTGTGTGGACTACATTGGTTCGATCCTACACTTTGGTTGGTAGCAAAACCCATTCCGAGAAAAATTGGAGGAGCCTCCAAACGTGGGTATGGTTTTTAACCTTGATATGTTTTATTGCAGATTTTAATATGTTGTATAAACTGTAAATTTCTGCCCTGATCTTGGTTCAAAGGAACGATCTATAATGTTTAAATAATTTTTGTTTCCGCTGCCATGTATGATCGTTTCCTAACACCATAGAAATTACATACCCCGTATGATTCTTCACCCTCCCCATTTGTCTTTGCCCATTTTGATTTGATGAAGTATCGCCATACCTTGGACACGACCCTCTTTGACGGTCGGGTGGGTTGAGCTGTGGAGTTGCAGCTCGATTTTGTTTGGCTACACCCTGTCTTGACTGAATGTGGTTGTTGAATTGTAGTTGCTACCTCTAGAAAAGGTGAAAATGGATCAAGCCCTTCCATTTCTTTGGTGGATGGACTGTAAAACTCATTTGGGGATGATCCTCCGAATGCTTAATTTTGGGAATCCATTATAAATTTATGATAAAATAATAAATAATTAAAATGAAAAAAAAAATTGAATAATAATATGAATAAGAGATGATATTGAAAAATAGAAAAAATTGAATGATATAAATAAATAAATTATAATATGATAAATTATAAATATAAATATAAATTGGATTGGAGTAGACAGATTGAGAGTTGGTGTGAAAAAAAAGGAGGTGTGGGGGATTAATTTACTATGTAGGTTTGGGGGCGAAAATAAAATAAAAAAGCCCGTAAATCCCCCCAAAATGACCGTTGGCTGCCAACGGTTGTGCTGTGTGTAATTCTTTTTTTTTTTTTTGTAAAATATCAATTTAACCCTTAATATTTTTGTCAATTTCAAAATTTATGGGGGTTTTTGGATATCGTCTAGGAGCTTTAGGGAAAAAGCAAAGGGGTTTGGGCCCGAACCTTGGAGGAGGGACCGATCTAAGGACTAGTCCCTCTTCCATGGGCTTGGTCCGAGTTTGGGACCACGCTTCCTAGGACCGATTTTTTGGGCCCGGTCCCAAATGTTAGTAAGCGATCAAGCTTATGGCAGCGGAAAAAAAAATTTAAAGCACAAATCGAATCCATTTAAGCCAAGATCAGGGCACAAATTGTACAGTTTATATGTTAAATGTAACGACTCGATTCTTATAAAAATATGCACAGTGAAAATACACGTAGCTTTAATATAAAAAGTTGGGCCCAAAATTTTTCTTTCATTGAACACATGCATTCTTTATACAAATTTATACAATGCTTGTGGACATATGCAAAACTATCAAAAAAGGAGGGACATGTAGCCATTTCTCTTCGTGTGCCGATGTCCATCCAACTGTGTCCTTCATCTAGAACCTGTAAAAACATAGGGAACAACTGGATGAGCACAAACAAGGCTCAGTAAGTAAACCCCTAAACTCGATTATTCCCGTAACTCTTTCTTTACTCTTGTCTAATTACTCTTTCTCGTAGCTTCTATACTAACTTCCTTTCTAGTAAGTCACACCCCATCTCGACGGGAGGCACGGCTGGGACTTGCTCCCACTCCTAGTGACTTCTACTCATTCTAGCCGATCGGACTTGGTTATGCATGGATTCAGAACCTTTGGCCATGTGAGTGCATAGAATCTCGGGTAAACTTGGGTATAGCCCTCATCCGCATGTACACTACGGGCTACACCACTACTCTTTCGATATTCTGCGCTGCGATGCGGCGTACATGCGGGAATACTCTACCCGTACTCACAGGGTTCCCCATCGCACAACCTACACTATTCTCTTATTAAGCACTACTCTTATTAAGCACTACTCTAGCTTTACTCTATAGTGCTCATTCTCTTTTTCTTTCTACTCTTAGAGTAGTCTAAACTCATAAGTCTCTACTCTCTTTTCTAATGCATAAGTAAAGCATAATTAATGCACATCAATGACTCATACTCATTAATGCATTTATGAAAGAGAACTATAACATATAGCAACAATTAAGGCTTTCTACTCTTATTTATTGTTCTCTTGAGCATTTCATCATACAACTCATGTGCATGAATAACTCTACTCTAATTCTAACTTTTCTGTTTTCTTTAATCAACCAAATGGGAGAAAACTCCCTCATAAACCCTAAATTCCCTATCAAAAGAGAAACACTTCCATAAGCTTGCTCAAAACTTCCTCCAACTTCTATCAAACTCAACCCAACAACAAGCAAATAACACACTTCTCATAACTCATAACTCAAACATAATAACTACCCTCAATCAACAATTTAAAAGAAAGCCCATATGTATAACAATCCACTCCAAAGAGTTCTTAGATCTCAACTTAGGTTGAGTTTACTTACCTTATGAGAAATTGGCTTCTTTAACACTTCTCCTTTCCTTTGGAAGCTTGCTTTTCCTCTACAACTTAGCCAACAATCACAACATGAGACTCTAGTCAAAACATAAGAAAACTCCCAACTAAAGTACAAATCCTTACCTTAGGAAGCTTTAGGTTAAAACCCCCACAAAAAAGTTACTCAAAAAGGCTCTTGGAAATCCTTTTGAAAGATTGAAGGAAATTTGAGAGAGTTTAGGAGAATGAAGGAGGCGGTGGAATTGGAAGAATGAAGAACAATCAAAGGTTAAACCCTTTTTAATACCTCTTAAAACTCATTCTTCCCAATTTGTCCCTTGCTCTTTTATGGAAATTCCATCCATATCCTTTGATTCCTTACTAACACACCCCCATACTAACATATTCTCCTTGAAATTTCCTTACAATTTACTCCCCACTTTTCCTGCTAATTAGGGGTAGAATGGTCAAATTGCCCTTAGGGAAGAAAATATCTAAAACTTAACAAACATTTTTAAACGGCCCGTCACGCGTGGCGAAGAAACTTCGTCAGCGGCGTGCCCTGTCGACACTTCCCGTGGCTTTAACACCTCTTCGCCGCATGAAGATTCTTCTTCGCCCGTTGGCTGCAGATCAACTTCTCTTTTTCAACCAATTTCAAGGCAATTATTCAACACAACACTCGTACTAATGTTAATCAAACAATAATACCACGATACCAACTCAACTAAGAGCAACCGAAAGAACAGTAACTACGTACCTCAAGTGGGGCGTTACATTAAATCAAAATCTACAGTAATATGAACAATCAAAGTAGAGTTAAAAGTTCGTACACACATTTGGAGGCTCTTTCAAACTTGTTTCTGACTGGGTTCGCTCCTGATCCAAGAGTAGGATCGAACCAACGGTAATCCACACGAAGATAACCCGAAGAGCTAAAAAGGGATTTGCTAGATCCTCTTTAGCTTCAAGAATCAAACTTAAGAATCAAGAAATTTTTGATTCAAAGGAAACAAGGCTGCCGTGAGGGAGAGGGATGTGTGTTTTAATTTTTCTTTCAAGTGAAAATAATGAATGAATCAATCTCTCACTTAATTCACAAAAACATGACACTTATATAGTGCACATAAAACCCTATTCCATCATGGAATAGGCTTGGGCTTCAATCCAAACAGCCCCTATATCCAAACACTCCCAATCATGATATTTTAATTTTAATTATTATTATTTTCAATTAAACTCAATTAATGTATTTATAGAAATACATTAACATTTAATTAATAATAATAATCCATTTAAATATATGTGTACATATATTTAAATATAATCTCACTTATTTAATTTTAATATCAAATTAAATATAGGCGACAACCTCAGCAAATTTAATTGCACTGTGGAGATTACCAAAATACCCTTTCGCCCTAAAAGACGAAAACGCCCCTTGCACAAACTGATTCTTAAATTATCTTCTATGTGTGTGACCCATAGACTCTTAATCATACCGGCAGTGTATAGTGTTAGTAAACGGTCCCGTATACGCAGCGGAAACGAAAAATATATTATAACAGGATCGTTTACGTGAGCCAAGATCAAGGGTATGATTTTAACAATTTATATTAAATAAAATCTGCATAAATATACAACATGAGTTAAGAGAAACAAACGCACGTTGAAGGCTCCTCCAAATTTGTCGTCGAACGTTTTGCTACCGATCCAAGTGTAGGATCGAACCTCGTAGTCCACACGAAGACAATCTTAAAAAGAACCAAAAGAGGATTTGCTAGATCCTCTTTGGCTTCAAGATTAAGAAGAAAAGAAAATCAATTGAATTGATTTTGGCACACCAAAGTTATTGCCGTGGGAGTGTGTTATCAAAGAGGGGCTGCTATGTGTATTTTGTTTTACAAAGAAAAACACTTAATTAAAATCACACACACTTTTCCTTTTATACTTAAAAAACAATTTGCCCTAATCCCATACGGAATAGGCTTGGGCTCCAACCCAAACGCCCCATGTTGCCAAACACTCCCAATTTGATTTATTTTAATTTTCATCATTATCTCAATTAAAATCAATTAATATATATATTTAAATATATATTAACATTTAACAATAATGATAATATATTTAAATATGTGTGAACACACATTTAAACGTAATTTCACTTATTTAATTTTTCTAACAAATTAAATAAAGGCTACGACCTCGGCAAATTTAATTGCATGTGAAATTACCAAAATACCCTTTCGCCTTAAAAAGGACGAAAACGCCCTTCTTTCTTCTTACATCTTAAATTGTCTTCTATGTGTGTGACCCTTAGGCTCTTCATCATATCGGCAGTGTATAGTATTGCGATTAACACCAATTAATCGTCTCACTAATACACGGAGACCAAGATTGGCCCCCTAGCAAGGCATCATGGCCACCCGATAGATTCTTGGATTCAGAAAGTAGCTACCGCACACGATATGGTTACCGTGGCAATTCGATCCTTTCATCATACGTTATCTCGGACGAGACGAAGGCATAGAAATAGTGTCAACCTTCCGGTTACTCGATATTATTTATTCGCTGGACCAATGACCATATTATAAACTGGATAGAGCAACAACTCAATCCCACTATGGCCCACGCTTTTAGTGTCATTGCCATATACCGAATTGCGCCGTGAGATAACTTTCTCCCGTACCGGGAGTGATGAATCCTCTGTCAATCCACCATAGTCTTGATACACTCCTTGATGCAACCAATCACCACCGTATTGACATCCGAAAAGAAGCTGCGTTAGGCTAGTGTCAAACTATACCAATCGGGTGCACAAGGCACTCCGGTGATCTCAAGTCTAAGGATCACATGCACCACCATTCGTTAGAGGATTTGTTCCATAGACAGGGGTTACCATCCATATGGAATCCTCGGTGGGTCAATCCAAGAACTTCTTGTGGGTGTAATCGCCTATAACAAACACCCATGTGTTGCACCAGTTGTCACCAAACAACCTTGACAAGTGAGATCACACCGCCTTTCTTGACAAGGTCGTTCAACACTATGATAGCCTTCACCGTATTATCGTGCCCTTAGTTCTAATAATACCTGGGGCTACTGACGCTTCAGAATGGCCACCATATGTGCTCATAGGGTTCTCACTATCAAGATTTGAAACACTTGATACCCTCGTCACGGCTCTACCATTCTAAGGACATATATCAATACATATTGCAATAATAATGATTTACGCGATATAGAATAAAAATGCCTTTTATTGATTAATGAACATTATTACAAAGAGTCAATTCTACAATAATTGATTGGCTCTAGGGCATCTACTCTAACAATCTCCCACTTGCACTATAGCCAATCATTCATGCCCTCAACACTGAATGACCCAAGTGCCTGCACTATAGCCAGTCATTCACGCACTCAACATTGAATGACCCAAGTGCCCATCATGCTTCGCTACAAAAGAAACTTTAATAGTGGGTTGGTAGGTATTCTCAAATCGCACATTCCCTTTCATATCGATCCTTCGGATCAGATTGAATCAACTAAGTAAGTGTTTGGATTACTGGTGAGACCGTGATTCCTCAACCACAACAATGGCTCCATTGTTATCGCAGTACAACTATACTGGATTAGCAATGCTTGAAATCACATCAAGTTCAAGAATGAACTTCTTGATCCAAACCGCCTACACGGTGCATTAAAAATGCGGTACACTTAGCATCAATTGTAGAATCCATCGTAGACACCAATTTGAGCTCTTGCGGCTCCACCACAGCTTATATTAAGACAAAATGTGTAATCCCAAATTGCGAACTATAACCATCCTTTTCCCTGTTTGGAAATAGCGCCACCGTATTCTCTTACGGTTGAGCTCATCTTTCTTCCATAATCCAAGTATATATATTCTTAAGCCCTTTTCAAGCACTTAAGAATGTCCATTGACACTCACCCGGTTGTCATTCACTTGGATTTAGTTGATATCTTCTACTAGTGCTGAATGCACATAAGACATCAATCTAAGTACATAACATATTGCTCACTTGAGGCCTGATTGACATCTACTACAAATGTTGAATGCACATTAGATATCAATCAACATATAAGATGGATCCACTTGCTAAAGCATGTGGGATCCTCTTCATTCTATCTCTCTCATTGTGTGGTTAAAGACACATATCCTTACGGAGATAGACACCATATGCCATCGAAGAAATCCCTTCTTGGATTTTTCTATACCGAATGTGTTCCAAGCACCTTGTCTATGTACTTTGACTTAGTTTGAGCAACCTACATGATCTATCACGTAACCCTGTTTCTATGTGGCAACCTACATGATCTATCACGATAGATCTTTATTCCAAAGATGTAAATGTTTCCCTAAGTCCTTCATGGAGAAGCACTTGGATAACCAAGTCTTTACCCATTTGCAAGTTCGGTATATCATTCCCGATTGTATGTCATCGACATACAACACTAGGAATGCTACTGCGCTCCCACTCACTTTCTTGTAAACACAGGGTTCATCTTCATTCTTGATAAAACCGAATTCTTTTATGGCTTCATCAAACGAATGTTCCACTCCTGAAGCTTGCTTGAGTCCATAAATGGATCTCTGTAACTTGCATACCTTATTAGCTTGACTATCAAGAACGAAACCATCAGGTTGTGTCATATACATCCTCCTCAAGGTTTCCGTTCAGGAAAACAGTTTTGACATCCATTTGCCAAATCTCATAGTCATGATATGCAAGAATTGCAAGCATAATCCGGATGGATTTAATCATGGCAACCGGCGAAAAGGTTTCTTCATAGTCAATGCCATGAATTTGTTTGAAACCTTTGGCAACCTTGGGAGTTGTGCTTTATAAGTATGCATGTTGCCATCCATATCAGTCTTCTTCTTGAAGACCCATTTACACCCTATGGGTTTTACCCCTTCAAGTGGTTCCACCCGAAGACCACACTTGGTTCTCGTACATGGAGTCCCATCTCGCATTTCATGGCTTCAAGCCATTTAACGGAATCTGGATCTGATATAGCGTCTTCGTAGGTTCTGGGTTCATCGCCTTGGTAGACCAAGACGTCACCATGTTCAGTCACGAGATAACCGTATCTCTCGCTCATGGCGTACTCTCCCGCATCTACGTAGCTCATGTGCTACCTAAGGTGGTTCACTTTGATCCACAAGTTGTGGAGTAACCTCCTCATGATGCTCAACCACTTCCCTATGGCACATCATCCCGCCTTCGCCTAGTATATCCCTGTGGGTCCTAGAACTTCATCAAGTTCTACTTTTCTCCCACTAGTACTTCTTAGAAAATATTCATTTTCTAGGAAGACACCGATCGAGCAATAAAAATCTTGCGCTTCTGGGGTGGTAGAAATAGTATCCGGGTCTCCTTTGGATACCCCCACAAATATACATTTAAAGGATTTTGGGCCCAACTTGTTCAAAGTCAATTTCTTAACATAAGCTTCGCAACCTCAAATCCTTAGATAAGACAAGTTGGGCTTTCGCCCCACTCCATAGCTCATATGGAGTCTTATCTACAGACTTTGACTCAAGACACCTTCAAAAACGTGAGTCGCAGCCTTCTAGGGCATAACCCCTAACGATGCGGTAAATCACTAAAACTCATCATGGACCTAACCATGTTAAGTAAGGTCTTGTTCCTCCTTTCCGACACTCCTTTGTGTTGGGGTGTATAAGGAGGAGTGAGTTGTGATACTATCCCCACATTCCTTCAGTATGTTTAGCTCAACTTGCCAAAGTTGGCATAGTAGTCATTTTGAGATTATCCTTGTTGTTTTTCTTAAGAACATATTATTATGGGAAATGTTTCATAAAGAATATTATTTATACTCAAGACAATAATCCATTAGTAAACTAATATTCTCATTTGTCCTATGTGGACACGAAATATATAATTTCTAGAAACCTAAGAAAAACCATAATAATCCACAAGTTCCAAGAAACAAGTCCATCGGCTAAATCGCACGATAAGATCCTACAAAGAAATGTAGCAAAGACATGCTTCATTTCCAACCTGGTAGGTCCACCTCCCTCCCTGTAAGCAATCTACTCTACCGTAGTTCCTACACATCAATCAAATGTGAGTACCACATCTTGTGTCAACTAGATGTTTACGGGAGAAGTTAATCTCAATAACGTACCTGACGAAGAAGTAACATTCTTCTTCACTTTTGCTAGGAAGGCCTTGCAATGTTTCCTCCAATGACTGGGATTCCCACAGTGAGGACAAACGCCTTTCCTTTCTGCAACAGTTCTTTCCATCAACTTCTGAGCCCTTTCCTTTTCACTTGAGTTGGCTTCAACCAACGTCCAATGTTTGACATTTTCATGCCCCGACTCAGAGTCTTCAACAAATCCGAGGCTCGAAAGGGTATTCTTCTTATCTTCCTCAATAAAGTCATGGACAAATTGAGAATAAGAATTTGGCAAAGACTGTAATATTAGGTTTATCATTAAACCTTCATTAAGTCCACATCCCAAAAATCTTCAAGCTTATTCATATACTGGTCCATTTGAGTATATGATCGCCAATTTTGGTACCCTTCCATCCTACATTTGAATAACGACCGAGACACCATATGCTTCTCATTTCTTCGAAGAAAATGAAGAATAGAAGCTAAATCCATTTTCTGGCACTGCTGTCACAGTAATGGTGCCATTGATGCAAGCACAATGTATCTAGTCATTTCTGCTTTTGCATCATGTGTATGCTTCACATATACATACCCAGTCTCATGGATAGAACTATCAACAGGCTCGTGATAGAGCTTGCTCAATGGGTGTATAATCTATCGCTTGGACGAAGTATATTATTTATACTTCTATACCCACAACGAAATTTTCACCATTCCATTTCTCTCCGATTCGATGATTTGTCGCAGTTGATGTTGGGATCATTTTGCTCAAATTTAAGTGAATCTACAAGTGCAGTAAAAAGTAACCGTTATTACCATGTTCATTATTATTGTTTAATATGGTCTTTTATTAAACAAAGCTCCCACCCTATTTTACTCAAGTTAATAGCCCTCAACATTAACTCCTGGGAAAGCCCGTTGACTTTCCTAGTGGACCGAGATCCCATCCCTGCCCATTTCAAACCTTCGCTTGGCGAACAAGCCAAAATGAGTTGATTAGGTAGGCCAACAAACTCAATCCACACCAATTGATAGCTCCCACTATCAACCTCAAATGTGAGAAAGCCAACAAGCCAATCACACAATGCAATGGACAAGACATGCCATCGTCCTCAAGTGTGATTCTCGCATCAGAGAGTGGACACTACATGTCACCACGTACACACAATATGCATCGCTCTACTATGCCTATGACGTGTTTATCAACCTTCGCTTTGGCGAACAAGCAAAACCGTCATTTTAAGTCGGACTCCCATCACTATTAAGGAAAACTCCAATGCATTTTAACCTCCCCACCGGGTAGAAGTGTACCCTTCGCTTTGGCGAACAAGGTTTACTAACAATGGTTTGATTAAAACCATGGTGATGGAAGGCTTTCGTGACTTAATATACTTTAATTGAGGGTTTTGTTATTTAATGTCTCACAAAATTATTATCTTTGTTAGAATGACATTGTTTGGCATGTTATCAAACATTCAACCTTAGCATGCATTCTAAACAAAATTAAACGTGCCGGTACATGGCCATACTAAAACTGATTTCCGAGCCTAGAGGAGTCGGGGTGGGTCACCTGTGGGTCCCGTAATAAAAATCTTGAGTCTTCAAGTATGGTTGCCTCTTCCCTTTGCTCCGACGTCAAGTACATTACAAAAATATCTTTCTAAATTTACAATAAATAATTATACAAATTCTTTACATCAATAAATTTAGAAACCTCGATTTACATTCGAGGGGAATTAGATGAGAAGAGAATATACATCGAGAAGAGGAGAAAGGCAGGACACGCAGGCCCTATTTAATAAAATACAACCATACATACCCAAAAAATAATTAAAACATTCACCCTTAGGTCTAAGGCTCATGTACCGGGCACCATGCAATATACAAACAAGTACAAAGCATACATTTCAAAAAACAATCAATTTCTGAAATTTGTGGGTTAATTACAATTTACCCCCTGATAATTTGCAGATTTGTAGTTTGGTCCAAAAGTTTTAAAACTTTGCATTTTACCCCCTGCACACTTGGAAGTGCGCTCGTTGCAGCGATGAGTTAGATCGCCGTGGCGTGCATTGGTTTTGGTACAGGCACGTCCAAGGACGATCGCGCGGCGATGGGTTATACCGCCGCGCGCGCAGCCATACGCGTCCCAAGCGATATCAGCGGCGACAATCACGCGGCGATGGGATTATATCGCCCCGCGGCGAGCGCATACGAATCTGTAGCTCAGATCTGCTCATACAAAGAACCAAAAACACTCTAACCGGATTTTTGCAATCAATCAAACACATTGATCCCAACGAAAATCCATCATGCATTAAACCAAACCAGCAGATCATCAACAAATTAAATTAATCGATTAATCGATTTCTTAAAAACATATTTCAAGACAGATTTACACATTCAATATGGCAACATATTATCATCAAATACATGTTATCAACCATACACATAAAAATTGTAAATTGAATTCGCACCTTAGCTCGATACCTTTGTTAGTAAAGCCATCCAGTGTCACTGTGGAAAGCCCCTGAAAAATATATTATAACAGGATCGCTTACGTGAGCCAAGATCAAGGGTATGATTTTAACAATTTATATTAAATAAAATCTGCATAAATATACAACATGAGTTAAGAGAAACAAACGCACGTTGAAGGCCTCCTCCCAAATTTGTCGCCGAACGTTTTGCTACCGATCCAAGTGTAGGATCGAACCCTGCGTAGTCCACGAAGACAATCTTAAAAAGAACCAAAGAGGGATTTGCTAGATCCTCTTTGGCTTCAAGATTAAGAAGAAAAGAAAATCAATTGAATTGATTTTGGCACACCAAAGTTACCTCCGTGGGAGTGTGTTATCAAAGAGGCCCGTGTGGTGTATTTTGTTTTACAAAGAAAAACACTTAATTAAAATCACACACACTTTTCCTTTTATACTTAAAAAACAATTTGCCCTAATCCCATACGGAATAGGCTTGGGCTCCCAACCCAAACGCCCCATGTTGCCAAACACTCCCAATTTGATTTATTTTAATTTTCATCATTATCTCAATTAAAAATCAATTAATATATATATTTAAATATATATTAAAATTTAACAATAATGATAATATATTTAAATATGCGAACACACATTTAACGTAATTTCACTTATTTAATTTTTCTAACAAATTAAATAAAGGCTACGACCTCAAGCAAATTTAATTGCAACCGTGAAATTACCAAAATACCCTTTCGCCTTAAAAAGACGAAAACGCCCTTCTTTCTTCTTGCATCTTAAATTGTCTTCTATGTGTGTGACCCTTAGGCTCCTCATCATATCGGCGGTGTATAGTATTGCGATTAACACCAATTAATCGCCCCTCACTAATACACCAGACAAGATTGGCCCCTAGCAAGGCATCATGGCCACCCGATAGATTCGGATTCAAGAAAGTAGGGCTACTGTCAACGATATGGTTACCGTGCACCCGATCCTTTCATCATCGTTATCTCGACGAGACGAAGGCATAGAAATAGTGTCAACCTTCGGTTACTCGATATTATTTATTCAGTTTCCGGACCAATGACCCAGTATTATAAACTGGATAGAGCAACAACTCAATCCCACCGTGGCCAGCCTTTAGTGTCATTGCCATATCTTGAATTGCGCCGTGAGATAACTTTCTCCCGTACTGGGAGTGATGAATCCTCTCAATCCACCATAGTCTTGATACACTCCTTGATGCAACCAATCACCACCGTATTGACACTTTTGAAAAAGAAATCGTTAGGCTAGTGTCAAACTATACCAATCGGTGCACAAGGCACTTTCCTGATCTCAAGTCTAAGGATCACATGCACCACCATTCGTTAGAGGATTTGTTCCATAGACACCGGGGTTACCATCCATATGGAATCCTCTCCGGTGGGTCAATCCAGGAACTTGTTGTGGTGTAATCGCCATAACAAACACCCATGTGTTGCACCAGTTGTCACCAAACAACCTTGACAAGTGAGATCGCCAACGCCTTTCGACAGGTCGTTCAACACTATGATAGCCTTACCGTATTATCTCGTGGCCCTTAGTTCGACAATACCAATGGGCTACGGACGTTTCTAGAATGGCCACCATATGTGCTCATAGGGGTTCTCACTATCAAGATTTGAAACACTTGATACCCTCATCACGCTCTACCATTCTAAGGACATATATCAATACATATTGCAATAATAATGATTTACGCGATATAGAATAAAAATGCCTTTTATTGATTAATGAACATTATTACAAAGAGTCAATTCTACAATAATTGATTGGCTCTAGGGCATCTACTCTAACATATAGTATCGCGATTAACACCAATTAATCGTCTCACTACACACAGACCAAGATTGGCCCCTAGAAAGGCATCATGGCCACCCGATAGATTCGGATTCAGCGAAGCAGCTACCTGTCAACTATATGGTTACCGTACAATCAAATCCTTTCATCATCTATTATCTCATCAAGAATGTGGCACAAAAATAGTGTCAACCTCAGTTACTCTCGATATATTTGTATTCAGTTACTAGACCAATGACCGAAATAATGAATTGGATTAAGTAACAACTCAATCCCATTGTGATTACAAATTTACTGTCATTGTCATTAACCGAATTGCGCAGTGAGATAACTTTTCCTAAACGTAGGAGTGATGAATCCTCTGTCGATCCACCATAGTCTTGATACACTCCTTGATGCAGCCAATCACTACCATATTAACACCTCTGAATAAAACCGCGTTGGGCTAGTGTCAAACTACACCGATCGGTGCATAAGGCGCTCTGGTGATCTCAAGTCTAAGGATCACATGCACCACCATTCGTTAGAGGATTTGTTCCATAGAAACTAGGGTTACCATCTATATGGAATCCTCTAGTGGGTCAGTTCAGTGAACTTTCTTATAGCAAGCACCCATGTGTTGCATCAGGTTATCAGCAAACAACCTTAAAAGGTTAGATCTGTCATTGCATTTTGATAGGGTCGTTCAACACTATGATAACCTTACCGTATTATCTGTGCCGTTGGTTAGATTAATACTGGGGATATAGACGTTTCTAGAATGGCCACCATTTGTGCTCATAGGGTTCTCACTATCAAGATTTGAAACACTTGATACCCTCGTCACGGTTCTACTATTCTAAGGACATATATCAATACATACAACTATGGTTTACATGATATAGTAGATAATGCCTGTCATTGATTAATAAACATTATTACAAAGAGTCAATTCCATAATAATTGATTGGCTCTAGGGTACCTACTCCAACAATCTCCCACTTGCACTATAGCCAATCATTCATGCACTCAACATTGAATGACCCAAGTGCCCATCACGCGTCTGCTACAACATAAACTTCAATAGTGGGTTAGTAGGTATTCTACAAATCTGCACATTCCCTTTCTAATTGATCTCCTAAATCAGATTGAATCAACTAAGTATGTTTGGATTACTGGTGAGACCGTGATTCCTCAGCCACAATCATGGCTCCATTGTTATCACAGTAGAACTTTACTAGATCGACAATGCTTGGAACCACATCAAGTTCAGTAATGAACTTCTTGATCCAAAACCGTCTACATGGCTACATTAAATAATGCGATATACTAAGCATCAAATGTGGAATCCGCTCTAGTGCACTGATTCGAGCTCTTCTAGCTCACTGTAGCTACATTGAGACAAAATGTATAATCCCAAATTGCAAACTATAATCATCTTTATCCGTTTGAAAATAGCATCACTGTATCCTGTTACAATGAGCTCATCTTCCCCTCTATAATCCAAGAACATATGCTTAAGCCTTTTCAAGTACTTAAGGATGTCCATTGACACTCATCTAGTGTTACTCACTGTAACGCCCACACAGAGGTATGTAATTTAATTTATGTTTTTATAGCCCTTAGTTGATTTTGGTTAAAGTTATTTTGAGAGAATGTGAAGAAAATGCCTTAAACTTGTATTAAGGGTAAAATGGTCTTTTCACTCAAAATTAGTTGAAATTGTGGGGAGTGAAAAGAGATAGAATTTTATGGATAATGCAATAAAAATGAGGGCATTATGGTAATTGACTAAGGGACAAAGATGAAATTTTCAAGAAAGTGTAAGGGCAAAATGGGAAAGTATGTTTATAAAATAAGATATTAAGGGTTTAGTCTTACAAACCCCCTTATTTCTCTTCATCCACCGCCACTTTCCTTCTCAATTTTCTCTCAACTTTTCACTCAATTTTCCAAGGATATTTGAGGGCTTTTGAGTGGATTTTGACAAGGTTTTGGTTCTAGGCAACAAGAGGTAAGAATTCTTGCTCTATATATAAGATTTACTTGTGTAGAAGTTGAATTCTTATTAAGTTTATGCTTAGGGTTAAGGGAGAATTTGAGTCCAACAAGAGTAGAGAGCTTTAGTGGAGACTACTCGAGTATAAGGTAAGTAAATCCAACTCAAAAATCCAACTCAAGTTAAAGTTTAAGAAATCAATTGAGTAGAGATTTCTTTAAGCTTGTATATGTTATGATTGTTGGGAAATTGAGATGAGATTGGTGATTATTTATGCTTGATGTTGGATATATTTGAGTATGAGAAGTGTTTTTGATTGTATGATGATAGATTGAAGTTTGGTTGAAATTGGAAGAGTTTAAGAAAGTTTTGGGAGTGTTTTGCCGTGATAGGGATTGTGATGATACAAGAGAGTTTTACTCTCATTTTGGATGGTTCAAGAAACAAATAGAATTATGGTTAAAGTAGAGTTTGTATATGCACATTTATTGTTTGATGAAATGCCTAAGAGAAGCATGAGTATGAGTAGAAACCTTAATTCTATGCAACATTGCATATTTGCATTTCATGAGTGCATTTAAGTAAGAATTCTAAGCATGAGCCATCCATATGCATATATTTGTATATATGTAGTACTTAAGAAAGAATAATGAATTTTAAGAATAAAACACTCTAAGAATAAAGAGAAGGAAGGAAAAAGCACTAAAGAATTAAAGAAAGAAAAAGTGTTAAAGAAGAGAAAAGAATAGGTTGTTGTGATGGGGAACCGTGAGTGCTAAGAAGAAATTCCCATATACACGCCACCTTAATTGAGTGGCATAAGAAGAAGAAGAATTGTACGACCCGTAAGAGTGTATGTGGATGAGGGTTGTACCAAGAAGAATTCCTACATGCACGCCACCTTAATTGAGTGGCCTAAGAAGAAAGAAAGAATTTGTACGGTCCGCAAGAGTGCATGTAGATGAGGACTGTACTCACTCACATGGCCAAGGTTCCAAATCCATGCATCAACCGAGTCCAATCGGCAAAGAATAAGAAAAGAAAGAATAAGAAATAATAAGAATAAGAATAAGAAAAGAAAGAATAAGAAAGAATAAGAATAAGAAAGAATAAGGATAAGAAAGAAAAAAATAAGAAAGAATAAGAATAAGAAGAGAAAGAATAAGAAAAAACAAGAACAAGAAAGAAAAGAGAAGCTTGAGCAAGCAAGACAAGAAAGAAAAGAAAAGAAATAGAAAGAAGAAAGGAAAATGCAGTTTTATGCATTATTGCATATGCATATCATTCATCTATATTACCATGAATTCCATCATGGTTAGAAAGAATAGAAAAAAATAGAAAAAATAGAAAGAAAGAAAGAACAGAGAAAAGGAAAGAACAGCGAGAATTAGGAAGAAAGAAAGAACAACAAGAATCAAAAGCAGAGAAAGAAAAGAGAAAGAACTAGGAACGAAAGAAAGAAGAAGAGAATTAAGTAAGGAAAGAACCAAAGAAGGAGAAGAGATAAGGGATTTACTTACTGGTGTGCTGTCGTAGGCAACCAAGATTAAAAACCTTCCTAACCTAACTACTGAACTGTAAATAGGGTAAGCAAGGGTCGATCCCACGAAGAGTGTCTAGCCGAATTTTCGATGATGTGAACAAGGTTGGGGGGTTTTGAGTAAAACAGAAAACAATCTTAGCAAAAAACAAAAACAATTCAAATCGAAATCAATTAATATAACGAAACTTGGTCTCAGTCAACATCCACCATCGGAATCTTACAACTGATCATTGATGCAAAATTAAATCAATTCATACCTGAAGATTCACCGTTGAACTATTTTCCTATCTCTCCTTAATTGTAATTAATTAAGAAACAAGCGATCTTAATTAATTTACCACTAAACAACCCCAGACAAGCGCTCAAGATTTAACCTAGTGGCAACCTTAAGAATTAGAGAAATCGATGAAGCTAAACAACACAAACTCAAGCGGTTGTATTTAATTTATTTGAGTGTTCTTCTTAAGATTACTAATTCCTGACGCAGTAAATTATTAACCCTAATTGCTTCACAAGTTAGAGGGATCAAACAATTACGGTTTTGATATCTAACTTAGCAGTAGATTGCAACAATTAATAAACTAGTAGGCCTCCTAGTAATTAAACGAAACAATCATAAAATTAGGCACAGAAAAACATCCAATACTCAAACACGAAAATTGAACACTAAGAAAAATAGATTAGATCTCATAGTTTATTGATTCCGAGGCCTCCGTTTCCTTCGACCAAGTTATAAAAGTTTTAGCCGCTCATGGCCATAAACAAAACTCAAAAGAAAGAAAAATTCCAGAGAAGAGAAGAGAGAGGCGTGGTCTCCTTTCCAAAACCTAATATGATCTACTTAACAAAAATCCAGTTCAAGTATTTGAATCCCACTAAATCTCCTAAAAGAAATATTCTAATATCCTAAAATAACATTAATCCTAATCTGATTCTAATTAATTGATAATAAGATAAAGTCCTAAATAAAATAGGAAAGTGGTGATTTTGAGCTGTAACTTGCATGCCGCATGTCTTCAAATCTTCCAATAATAAACTGCCCAATTGATTTGCATGACAAGGCAGAATGCTCCAGGACGTTGGCAGTGCAGGTGCATCAACTTCAAGCCCGATTACAACCTTGATGCAGCGAGTATCCCTCCAAACTAAAAACATTAAAGTTGTAGATCTAGTTCTTATGGTTCCACAGAATTTTGAATCATCTCAATCAGAGCTCGGATGAGAGAGTTATGCCCAGATTACGAAACAATGTCGAAACTGTCTGAATTCACTTAATTAGTTCCGTTTTGCAACTAACGCCTCCATTTGCATCCTAAATCAAAATAGAATAATAATGAGTACATTTAGGCAACAAATACGTATAAAATACTAAACATTAAGGGGGGTAAATTTGACATTTTGCATTCTCATCACTTACTAAGCATTTTTGTGCTCACCCCGTTGTTTTTTCCATGTTTTGCAGGAAATAGGTGAGTAGCGGTCGGAAGGAAGTCGACAAGCAGAGAAAATTGGCATTACTGTCCACCGTTGCTAAAGTTTTTGTACTTGTTATTTTGGTATATGTAAAGAATTATATTTTATAAGTAAAGAAAATTTGGGCCCAACTATTTTTCATATGCTAAGTAGGTATGTTTTTATTGTATATGTTCTAAAGTATACTAGTAGAAAGAAGTCATTACACTTTTGGTATTAGAGCAAAGATTTTGGGATTTGACAGTGTGCCACTCTCACCACCGCGACGTTCTGTAGCCGACCGTTGTAAGTTAAATTTTCTTTCCTTACTTAAATTGTTGCATGAGTTGATTAAATGTGGTTGTTTTGTAGATGAGACGTAGAACCTGAGCAAGTAGTAAGAAAACAGTGGGTACGGGGGAACCTTCTAGCCCACCAGAACCTACTCCCCCAACCTTTGATGAAGCTAGAATACAGGGGATCGTACAACAAGTCTTAGTAGAAAGACAAGGGAGAGTTGAACCAGAAAGAATTGAAACCCCTGTTCAAATACCGCTTACTAGAGGGGAAAGAGAAAGGCCGGTACCTCAGACAGTACATAATTGGATTGAACCGATTTATGGGCTTCCAAGTCAACATCAACCTTCAGAATTAAAAGGTACAACAGACCCTTTAGTGGCAGAGGAATGGTTAAGGTCCGTTGAGCGTACGACGTCACTGTTTCCTATGACGGACAGGGAGAAGATCCGGTATGCCAGTTTCTTATTTCGGGGTGATGCTCGAATTTGGTGGGAATTGATGGAAGACACTCATGATGTTCTTGTGATGACCTGGGGTGAGTTTAGAAGATTGTTTGATGCTGAGTACAGAACAGTGGATTGGGTACATGAGAAGATACAAGTGTTTATTAATTTGAAGCAAGGGTCGAGTACAATGAAAGAGTATTATGTGAGGTTTAATTCCCTTGCTAGGTTTGCACCTGGAATAGTCAGTACTCCAGAATTGAGAAGTTGAAGCCAGAGATTAGCCCGGGATGTAATGACAGGAGCTAAGCCCCCTCAAACCTATAGTGAAGCTTTAGAGCAGGCCTTAAGGGCAGAAATTTTTGTAAACAAGCTCACCCCAGCGGGACCAAGTGAACCATCTCCCATTCTGTAGAGAGAAAGATTTGAGAGTGCAAGAAATAGAGAAGTGAAGAATAAGAAGAAGTTTCAGCCAAAGAAGAACATAAAAGATTGGCAGAATAAACGGTCGAGAACAGTGGAGTTTCCCCCATGTCCTGAATGTGGGAAGACTCATCCAGGAGAGTGCTTGAGATAGTTAGGGTGTAATGTGTGTTATAGATGCTGGCAGCCAAGGCATTTAATGAAAGATTGTAAAGCTCTTCTTCCATTTGCAGCACAGAATTCCAGAGGCACTAATGCCAGGGTGTTTACAGTAGCACAAGGTGAAGCAGAGGCGACCCATCACCATATCGGGTCGATTATTATTTCATGCGGTTCCTTCTTATGTTTTAATTGATTCTGGAGCCACTCATTCATTTATATCTTATGGGATGATAGAAAGATTAGGTTTGAAACCTACTAGAGTGAGTCAACCCATTAAGATAGAGTTACCTGATGGGGTTAGTGTTGTGACCCATGAGATGTTGTCAGGAGAGTCCGTGGTGATCCATGGTCAGGAGTTAGCAGTTGATTTAATAGTGTTTGATATGCCTGACTCTGATGTGATTTTGGGTATGGATTTCCTAGGGAGATATGGAGTAGAAATTGATTGTCGGAAGAAGAAAGCGAGATTTAATCTTGATAGTGGAGATAAGTTTAGTTTTGGAGAGGGCCATCAGTTAAGTATGTTGATTAGTAGCATGAAGGCTAGGAAGATGCTAAGAAAAAGGTGTTCTGGGTATATAGCCCATGTGGTACAAAGTAGAGATATCCTACAACCATAATTGCAGAGTGTGCCAGTAGTCCGAGAATTTCCAAATGTATTTTCAGAAGACTTACCGGGTTTGCCTCCGGAAAGAGAAGTTGAGTTTAGTAATGAACTGGCACTAGGAACAGCACCAGGAATAGCACCGATATCTAAAGCCCCTTACTGAATGGCCCCAGCCAAGCTTTAGGAATTGAAGAAGCAACTTCAAGAGCTCCTAGATAAGGGTTTTATTTGACCAAGTCATTCTCCCTAGGGAGCTCCAATCTTGTTTGTAAAGAAGAAAGATGGGTCATTACGGATATGTATTGATTACAGAGAGTTGAATAAAGTGACAGTAAAGAATAAATACATGTTACCTCGGATAGATGATCTTTCTGATCAGTTAAAGGGTGCAGTAGTATTTTCCAAGATTGATTTGAGGTTGGGTTATCATCAGGTAAAAGTGGCAGAACAAGATGTAGCTAAGACTGCCTTCTAGACAAGATATGGGCATTATGAATTTGTGGTGATGCCTTTTGGGTTAACTAATGCCCTAGTAGTCTTTATGGACTTAATGAACCGGGTGTTCCATGATTGTTTGGATCAGTTTATAGTGGTATTTATTGATGACATCCTGGTTTATTCGAAGTCGAGAGAAGAGCATGAGGAACACTTAAAATTTGTGCTGTAGCGATTGAGAGAAAAGAAGTTATATGCCAAGTTTTCTAATTGTGAGTTCTGGCTTGATCAGGTGATATTTTTGGGCCATACTGTTTCTAGTGAGGGGATTTCAGTGGATCTTATTAAAGTAAAGGCAATCCTAGAATGGCAAAGGCCGAAGACAATAAAAGAAGTGAGGAGTTTCTTGGAACTAGCTGGTTACTACCGCTGGTTTGTGGCAGGGTTTGCCCAGTTGGCTAAGCTATTAACAACTCTTACCAAACAGAGAGTTCCTTTTATATGGTCAGTTGCCTGTGAAGAAAGTTTTCAAGAGTTGAAGAGAAGATTAACGACAGCTACCGTGTTAGTGTTACCATAGGAGGGTGTAGATTATGACATTTATACAGATACCTCACTGCAGGGACTTGGTGCCGTATTGATGCAATTAGGTAAGGTTATAGCTTATGCTTCTCATCAATTGAAAGAGTACGAAACAAGATACCCTACACATGATTTAGAATTGGCATCAGTAGTCTTTGCCTTGAAGATTTGGAGGCATTACCTTTATGGTGCCAAGAGTAATATCTACACTGACCATAAGAGTTTAAAGTATTTCTTTACTCAGAAGGAGTTGAATATGAGACAGAGAAGATGGCTAAAGTTGGTTAAAGATTATGAGTGTGAGATTAAGTATCAACCGGGGAAAGCTAATGTAGTAGCCGATGCTTTGAGCAAAAAAGCTTATTTGTCCCAACTCATAAGACAGAAAGAGTTAATAGAAGAGTTGTGTAAAGAGCAGATTGAGGTCATACCAAGAAGGATTGCCAGGTTAGAGGTTCAATCTACCTTACTGGAAGAAAATAAAGAAAAGCAACTAACTGATGAGTGGTGTCAGAAAATAGTTCAGCAGGTGCATGAGGGCAAGGCATTAGAGTTTCAGTTGTTGGATGATATCCTCCGTTTTAGGAGTCGGTTGTGTATTCCTCAGGATGATGAGTTGAGAAAGAGAATCCTTATAGAGGCTCATGACACATCATACACTACTCATCCTGGAGCAACCAAGATGTATCAAGATTTAAAGAAAGACTATTGGTGGCTAGGTATGAAGAAAGATATTGCAGAGTTTGTAGCTAAATGCCTGATTTGTCAGCAAGTGAAAGCAGAACACCAAAGGTCATCAGGGTTGCTTCAGCCACTTAGTATTCCTGAATGGAAATGGGAGAGTATCTCGATGGATTTTAACTAAATCAACCCATTTTCTTCCAGTAAAGGAGAGTACCACTTCGGATCAATTGGCCCAAATGTATATTAAAGAGATAGTAAGACTTCATGGTGTACCCAAGACAATAGTATCAGACAGAGATTTCAAATTTGTCTCAGCTTTTTGGATGAGTTTACAGAGGAACTTGGGTACCAGGTTGGCTTTTAGTACCGCCTATCATCCTCAGATAGATGGCCAGACGGAGAGAACAAATCAAGTGCTTGAAGGCATGTTGAGAGCATGTTGTATGGATTATAAAGTATCCTAGCATGAGATGTTACCCTTGGTGGAGTTTGCTTATAATAATAGCTACAAGTTTACAATTAAGATGGCTCCTTACGAAGCCTTGTATGGTAGACGGTGTAGATCTCCAATGCATTAGGATGAGATGGGCGAGAAAGATGAGTTAAAAATAGCTCTTGGGCCAGAAATGACTTAGAAAATGATAGAAGATGTGAAACTGATCAGAAGTAGAATGAAACAAGCCCAAGATAGGCAGAAAAGCTATGCTGATATGAAAAGAAAAGAAGTTGAGTTTGAAGTGGGTGACAAAGTTTTTTTTGAAAGTTTCCCCCTACAAACTGGTGATGCGTTTTGGTAATAAAGGAAAGTTAGCACCGACATTCATTGGTCCATTTGAGGTGTTACAGGGAGTAGGAAAGGTGGCCTACAGATTAGCACTACCACCCAGTATGGACAAAGTTCATAATGTATTTCATGTCTCGATGCTTCGAAGGTATATAAGTGATCCGTCCCATATTCTGGGCATAGAGGACGCAGACTTGGAAGAGAATCTTGTGTATGAGGAGCATCCAGTGTAGATTTTGGATAGAAAGATTAAAGAGCTCCGGAACAAGAGTATCCCTTTAGTGAAAGTCCTCTAGAAAAATCATAAAGTTGAAGAAGCTACATGGGAGGTGGAGCAGGATATGCAGAACCGTTACCCGGAGTTATTTGTTTGAATTTGGGGGACGAAATTCTTATAAGAGGGGGAGAATTGTAACGCCCACACGAAGGTATGTAATTTAATTTATGTTTTTATAGCCCTTAGTTGATTTTGGTTAAAGTTATTTTGAGAGAATGTGAAGAAAATGTCTTAAACTTGTATTAAGGGTAAAATGGTCTTTTCACTCAAAATTAGTTGAAATTGTGGGGAGTGAAAAGAGATAGAATTTTATGGAGAATGCAATAAAAATGAGGGCATTATGGTAATTGACTAAGGGACAAAGATGGAATTTCCAAGAAAGTGCAAGGGCAAAATGGGAAAGTATGTTTATAAAATAAGATATTAAGGGTTTAGTCTTACAAACCCCCTTATTTCTCTTCATCCACCGCCACTTTCCTTCTCAATTTTCTCTCAACTTTTCACTCAATTTTCCAAGGATATTTGAGGGCTTTTGAGTGGATTTTGACAAGGTTTTGGTTCTAGGCAACAAGAGGTAAGAATTCTTGCTCTATATATAAGATTTACTTGTGTAGAAGTTGAATTCTTATTAAGTTTATGCTTAGGGTTAAGGGAGAATTTGAGTCCAACAAGAGTAGAGAGCTTTAGTGGAGACTACTCGAGTATAAGGTAAGTAAATCCAACTCAAAAATCCAACTCAAGTTAAAGTTTAAGAAATCAATTGAGTAGAGATTTCTTTAAGCTTGTATATGTTATGATTGTTGGGAAATTGAGATGAGATTGGTGATTATTTATGCTTGATGTTGGATATATTTGAGTATGAGAAGTGTTTTTGATTGTATGATGATAGATTGAAGTTTGGTTGAAATTGGAAGAGTTTAAGAAAGTTTTGGGAGTGTTTTGCCGTGATAGGGATTGTGATGATACAAGAGAGTTTTACTCTCATTTTGGATGGTTCAAGAAACAAATAGAATTATGGTTAAAGTAGAGTTTGTATATGCACATTTATTGTTTGATGAAATGCCTAAGAGAAGCATGAGTATGAGTAGAAACCTTAATTCTATGCAACATTGCATATTTGCATTTCATGAGTGCATTTAAGTAAGAATTCTAAGCATGAGCCATCCATATGCATATATTTGTATATATGTAGTACTTAAGAAAGAATAATGAATTTTAAGAATAAAACACTCTAAGAATAAAGAGAAGGAAGGAAAAAGCACTAAAGAATTAAAGAAAGAAAAAGTGTTAAAGAAGAGAAAAGAATAGGTTGTTGTGATGGGGAACCGTGAGTGCTAAGAAGAAATTCCCATATACACGCCACCTTAATTGAGTGGCATAAGAAGAAGAAGAATTGTACGACCCGTAAGAGTGTATGTGGATGAGGGTTGTACCAAGAAGAATTCCTACATGCACGCCACCTTAATTGAGTGGCCTAAGAAGAAAGAAAGAATTTGTACGGTCCGCAAGAGTGCATGTAGATGAGGACTGTACTCACTCACATGGCCAAGGTTCCAAATCCATGCATCAACCGAGTCCGATCGGCAAAGAATAAGAAAGAAAGAATAAGAAATAATAAGAATAAGAATAAGAAAAGAAAGAATAAGAAAGAATAAGAATAAGAAAGAATAAGGATAAGAAAGAAAAAAATAAGAAAGAATAAGAATAAGAAGAGAAAGAATAAGAAAAAACAAGAACAAGAAAGAAAAGAGAAGCTTGAGCAAGCAAGACAAGAAAGAAAAGAAAAGAAATAGAAAGAAGAAAGGAAAATGCAGTTTTATGCATTATTGCATATGCATATCATTCATCTATATTACCATGAATTCCATCATGGTTAGAAAGAATAGAAAGAATAGAAAAAATAGAAAGAAAGAACAGAGAAAAGGAAAGAACGGCGAATTAGGAAGAAAGAAAGAACAGTAAGAATTAGAAACAGAGAAAGAAAATAGAAAGAACTAGGAATGAAAGAAAGAAGAAGAGAATTAAGTAAGGAAAGAACCAAAGAAGGAGAAGAGATAAGGGATTTACTTGCTAAGCATTTTTGTGCTCACCCCGTTGTTTTTTCCATGTTTTGCAGGAAATAGGTGAGCAGCGGTTGGAAGAAAGTCGACAAGCGGAGAGAATTGGCATTACTGTCCACCGTTGCTAAAGTTTTTGTACTTGTTATTTTGGTATATGTAATGAATTATATTTTATAAGTAAAGAAAATTTGGGCCCAACTATTTTTCATATGCTAAGTAGGTATGTTTTTATTGTTTATGTTCTAAAGTATACTAGTGGAAATAAGTCATTACACTCACTTGGATCTGATTGATATCTTCTACATGTGCTAAATGCACATAAGACATCAATCTAAGTACATAACATGTTGCTCACTTAGATCCTATTGATATCTTTTAAAAGTGTTTAATGCACATAAGATATCATTCCGAGCATGCAATCACAGCATCGCTTAATTGGATCCGATTGATATCCCCTACAAGTGTTTGGTGCACATGAGACATCAATCCGAGCATGCAACATGGCATTGCTCACTTGAGTCTGATTGATATCCTCTACAAGTGCTTGATGAACATTAGATATCAATCTGAGCATACAAGATGGATCCACTTGCTAAAGCATGTGGGATCCTCTTCATTCTATCTCTCTCATCGTTTGGTTAAAGACACATATCCTTAGAGAGATAGACACCATATGCCATCGAAAGAAATTCTTTCTTGGATTCTTGTATACTGAACATGTTCAGTACCTTGTCTATGTACTCTGACTTAGTTTAACAAACCTACCCGATATATCACGATAGATCTTCATTAAGAGAATGTAGGCTATTTCTTCTAAGTCTTTCATGAAGAAGCACTTGGATAACCGAGTCTTTACCGACTGTAAGTTTGGTACGTCATTCCCGATCAAAAGTATGTCATCAACATACGACACTAGGAATGCCATTGCGCTCCCACTTACCTTCTTGTAAACACAGGCCTCATCTTCGTTCTTGATAAAACCGAATTCTTTTATGGCTTCATCAAAACGAATGTTCTAGTTCCTTGAAGCTTGCTTGAGTCTATATATGGACCTTTGCAACTTGCATATCTTATTAGCCTTTCCATCAAGAATGAAACCATTGGGTTATGTCATATACACATCCTCTTCAAGGTTTCCATTCAGGAAAGCAGCTATGACATTCATTTGTCAAATCTCATAGTCATTAGCTTGTCCATCGAGAACGAAACCATCGAGTTGTGTCATATGCAACAATCGCAAGCATAAGCTAGATGGATCTAATCATGGCAACCGATAAAAGGTTTCTTCATAGTCAATACCATGAATTTGTTTGAAACCTTTGGCAACCAATCATGCCTTATGTGTATGCACCTTGCCATCCATGTCAATCTTCTTCTTGAAGACCCATTTACACCCTATGGGTTTTACCCTTTCAGGTGAATCCACCAGAAAACCATGACTGGTTCTAGTACATGGAGTCCATCTCAAATTTTATGGCTGTAAACCATTTAATGAAATCTAGATCCGATATAGCTTTATCGCAGGTTCTAGATTCATTGTCTTGGTAGACCAGTACGTCACCACGTTAAGTAACGAGAAAACCATATCTCTTAGACTCATGACATACTCTTCCAAATCTACATAGCTCCTGTGCTACCTGAGGTGGTTCACTTTGATCCACAAATTGTGGAGTAATCTCCTTATGATGTTCAACCACCTCTTATGGCACGTCTTCCCGTCCTTTGTCTAATGTATCTTGTGGTACTAGAACTCCATCGAATTCTACTTTTCTCCCACTAGTACTTCTTAGAAAAATTCATTTTCTAGGAAGACACCAGTACGAGTGACAAAAAGTTTTTGCTGTTTTGAATGGTAGAAATAATATCCTTTGGTCTTCTCAAGATACCCCACAAATATACATATACAAGATTTCGGGCCCAACTTGTTCGAAGTCAATTTCTTGACATAAGCTTCGTAAACCCAAATCCTTAGATAAGACAAGTTGGGCCTTTGTCCACTCCATTGATCATATGGAGTCTTATCTACATATCTTGACAACACACTGTTTGGTACATGAGTCGCAGTCTCTAGGGCACAACCCTAGAATTATATGTAGGTAAAAACTCATCCAACCATATCAAGTAAGGTCCTATTCCTCCTTTCAGATACACCATTATGCTGGGGTGTACATGGAGATACGAGTTTTAATACTATCCCACATTCCTTCAGGTATGTTTAGCTCAACTTGCCATAGTTGACATAGTTGTCATTTTGAGATTATCCTTATTGTCTATCTTAATGTAACACCCACATCAAGGTACGTAATTTTATTTATGCCCTAATACCCTTAGTTGGATTTCTTTGAAGTTACCTTAGACAAATGTGAAGAAAATTCCTTAAAACTTCATTAGGGGTAAAACGGTCTTTTCACTCATAATTAGATGAAAAAGTGGGAAGTGAAAGGAAGCAAAATAATGTGAAGAAGATAATAAAAATGAGGGTATTTTAGTAATTGACTAAATGATATAGATGGAATTTCATAGAAAGTGCAAGGGAAAAATGGGAAGAGATGGATATAATATTAGATATAAGGTTTCATTAGAAGAAACCCTAGCCATATTTGAGCCCTTGTACATGCCACCCTCACCCCTTCTTCTCTCAATTTTCTTCACTAAATTTCAAAGGGAACTCATAGGATTTGGCTTGGATTTTTATAGATTTTCAATCCTAAAGCATCCAAAGGGAAGATTCTAGCACAATGAGTGTGATTAAACTTTAAAGTTTTAAATTCTTATGGTTTTTATATGATCTAGGTCCAAGACGAAGAGACTTTTAGCAAAAGGAGGTGATATCATGTTAGAGTAGATGCCCTAGAGCCAATCAATTATTATAGAATTGACTCTTTGTAATAATGTCCATTAATCAATAAAAGGCATTTTATTCTATATCGCATAAATCATTATTATTGCAATATATATTGATATATGTCCTTAGAATGGTAGAACCGTGACGAGGGTATCAAGTGTTTCAAATCTTGATAGTGAGAACCCTATGAGCACATATGGTGGCCATTCTAGAAACATCTCAGATCGCAGATTATTCTCAAGTAAGGGCACGATAATACGGAAAGACTATCATAGTGTTGAACGACCCTGTCGAAAGGCAGTGACTGATCTCACTTGTCAAGTTTGTTTAGTGACAACCTGGTACAACACATGGGTGCTTGCTGTAGGTGTAGACATCGCAGCAAGTTCACTGGACAGACCCACCAGAGGATTCCATATGGATGGTAACCCCAGTGTCTATGGAACAAATCCTTTAACGAGTGGTGGTGCATGTGATCCTTAGACTTGAGATCACCAGAGTGCCTTGTGCACCGATTGGTGTAGTTTGACACTAGCCTAACACAGTTCTTTTCAGAGCTGTCAATACGGTGGTGATTGGTGCATCGAGGGAGTGTATCAAGACTATGGTGGATAGACAGAGGATTCATCACTCCCGGGTACGGGAGAAGTTATCTCACGGTTCAATTCAGTATATGGCAATGACACTAAAACTGTGGCCACAATGGGATTGAGTTGTTGCTCTATCCAGATTACAATACAGGTCATTGGTCCAAAAACTGAATACATAATATTGAGAGTAATCGAAGGTTGACACTATTTCTATGCCTTCGTCTCGTCGAGATAACGCATGATGAAAGGATCGAATTGTACGGTAACCATATCATTGACATGCTACTTTCTTTGAATCCGAATCTATTGGATGGCCATGATGCCTTGCTAGGGGCCAATCTTGGTCTGTGTATTAGTGAGACGATTAATTGTTGTTAATCACGATACTATACACTGTCGGTAAGATGAGGAGCCTATGGGTCACACAGATAGAAGATAATTTAAGAGCCAAGAAGAAAGAAAGGCATTTTCGTCTTTTTAGACGAAAGGGTATTTTGATAATTTCACAGTGCAATTAAATTTGCTGAGGTCGTAGCCTTTATTTAATTTATTAGAAAAATTAAATAGTGAATTATGTTTAAATATTTGTTCGCATATATTTAATTAAATCATCATTATTGTTAAATGTTAATATATATATATATATATATATATATATTAAATATATATTAATTGATTTTTAATTGAGATAATGATGAAATAAAAATAAATATTTAATTGAGAGTGTTTGGTAACATGGGGTGTTTGGGTTGGAGCCCAAGCCTATTCCATATGGGAATAGGGCAACTAAGTTTTCAATATAAAAGAAAAAGGTTATTTGTAAAATGGGTTAATTAATTCACTGTTCATTTTTCTCTTTGAAAAGGAAAAACACAACAGCCCCATATTTCCTCTCCCACGGCAAAATTCATATTTTATCTAAAATCAATCTATTTGATTTTTCTTCTTTGATCTTAAAGCTAAAGAGGATCTAGCCAATCCCTCTTTAGTTCTTTGTGATTGTCTTCGTGTGGACTACGTCGGTTCGATCCTACACTTGGGTCGGTAGCAAAAACATTCATAGACAAATTTGGAGGAGCCTCCAAACATGCGTATGTTTTCTAAACTCATGATTAATATTTTCTGCAGATTTCTACTTTAATATAAACTGTAAAATTATACCTTTGATCTTGGCTCTTTGGAACGATCCTTGTATTATGATTTTTGTTTTCAGCTGTGTATATGGATCGTTTCCTAACATATCACACATTCAAGGTAAGTAAACCCAATTTTAGCCTTGATTTAAGCAAGACTTGTGTAGAATGATTCTTGCATGTTTTTATATGATTGTATGTGAGAATTGTTGGCTGTTTTTGATGTTGAATGATGTGTAATTTCCAGCCATGAGAAGTAGTGTATGAGTATGTGGTGATTTGGTGAAGTTATGGAAGAATTAGTGTTGAAATTTTGAAGTGTTGAGATTTGTTGAAAACGGCCAGGTTTGATGCTATAGTTAGTGAGTTTTTGGCTCAAATTTTGGTGGATTTAGAGAGATGTGGAAGTGTAGCCAACATGGTAGTTGCATGTGCATATGAAGTGTTTGATGAAAATCCAAAGAGAAAATGCATGCATGAGTTGGCTAAACCCTATCGAAGAAAGGGTTAGAGAAAGGCAAGAATTGATGTAGAAAGATTATGCTGGGCTTAACCAAGTGTAAATGTTAGTATTCAAGGGTACATATTGTTATGCCAAAATTTAGAATATCACTTGGTCATGTTAGTTCCATGAGAGAAATGGCCCTTAGTGCTTGGTTCTAGTTACTTGAACCTTTACTACTTCTTGAATAGCACATGAAAGTGTTAGAGAAGAATTTTAAGTTAAAGTGTTACTTTGATATGGTATTTGAGATTGTAGAGAATGGTAGAATATGTCATGACATACCATTATGTCATAATGAATTTTCAAGTTTGTGTATGTGAACTTGGAAAGAACATCAAAGAATGGGTTTGATCATGCATATATTGTGCATATGATTTATAGCCTTGATTTGGTAAATGAGAATATTAAAGAATATGTTAGCAAAGAATGAGAAAAAGAAAGAAAAGAAAATGGCTTGTAGTTTTCTTTTAAGCTAACATGCAAGTATGTATATTTTTTCATTTACTAAAGAATGCAAGTGTAGAATTTCCATAGCTTGGAAATTTATTTAGAAATGTGTATAGTACTATTTCTATTCTCTTTTTATAGCATGTTATGTTATAAGGTTGCTACAATGGGGAACCCGTGAGTGACAGAGATGCCCACATGTATGCTGCCACAAGTGAGCGGCCTCAGTAGAGAGATACAACATTTGTAAAGTCTATTAGCAATGTATGTGGATGAGGACTGTACCCAACAGAGAATACCTACATGCACGCCGCCATCGGTGAGCGGCCTCAGCAAAGAGATACAACATTTGTACAGTCAGTCAGCAATGCATGTAGATGAGGACTGTACCTAGTATCCACTCACATGCCAGGGTTCCAAATCCATGCCTCAACCTAGTCCGATCGGCAAACCAGAGTAGAGAAGAAAAGAAAAGAAAGAGATATAGCATAAGAGACAGAAAATAGAAAAGAAAAGAAAATTCTTTTCGTAGAAAAGTTTATTATTCTGCATATGTATTATGCTACTTGCATGATTTAGCATTTCTTATGTGCTTGACGATGTACAGTTTTATTAATTGTCTTTGCACATTGGTAAGTAGCAAATCAAAATATCAGAAAAGAATGTAGAATATTAGAAAAGAATGCAGAATACTAGAAAAGAATGCAGCATATCGGAAAAAAGCAAGTGAGAAAAGGAAAGTCAGAATATGAGTAACAGAGGAAAAACGGTAGTGCAATTTGGTTTACTTTCTGAGCAATTAGTGCTCACTCCGTTATTTTACTATTTTGCAGGTACTAGATGATTCACGGTCGGGTGGGACGTCAAGAAGTGGAGGAGTTTGGCGGCTCTGTCCAAAACTATCTTGTACTTATTAAAGGATATCAGTTATTTTGTGTATATACTTATATGAATTAAAATTAGAAGTTTCGGATTTTACATTATATACCTATATGTATATATGTTTACGAAAGTTATTTAGTGGATTTTGTCATATATTTCTCAAAAAATTACAAGCTAGAGAGTATATTAAACTTAAGAACATATTATTATGAAACAGTTCCATAAAAATATTATTTGCACTCAAGGACAATAATCCATTAGTAAAGTAATATTCTCATTTGTCCTAAGTGGACACAGAAATATAATTTCTAGAAACTAAAGAAAGATCATAATATCCACGAGTTCCAAGAAACAAGCCCATCGACAAAATTAGACGATAAGATCCTACAGCAAATGCAGCACCACGTGTTTCATGTAAGTAATTGATCTACCATACACAACAGAAAAACAAAAATTCAATCGGTAAATCAATTACCTTTCTTTGCCAAGATCCGAGTATAGATTATACCGCTTGATGTGTTTATAAACAAAATCTGTATAAAGTAAATCCATTCAAGGATTAGAACACTTACGTACGTTTGGAGGCTCCTCCGAATATCTCTGACTTCTGATAGGAACACTATTCATGGTATTGCTCATGGTTACTATTCACCATATATTGTTCACGATTACTATTCACCATCTATTGTTCATGTGATTTTTTGTCAATCGATCCAAAGTAGGATCGCACTCACGGAAGTCCACACGAAGATAGTTCGCAGAACCCTTGATTATTTTGCTAGAACAATCAAGGGCTTCAAGAATCAAGAAAGAAGAACAAGAAAAGTTTCAAGAATCAAGAAAGAAGAACAAGAAAAGTTTTCTTTTTTAGAGAGAGAGAGAGATAGGGTGGCTAGGGTTTTAATTGAATGAATAATTCTTCAATGTTTTAATTTTAAGTTGCACTTATATAGTGCAACAATTAAAATCCTATTCCACTTAGGAATAGCCATGGGCTCGAACCCTAGTTCACCCTTGCAACCAAACACACACTTTATGGTATTTTAATTAATTAATTATTATTATAATTAAAATCAATTAATATATAATAATATATTAACATTCAATTAATAATAATAATTCATTTAAATATATACATAGATATATTTAAATATAATTTTACTAATTTAGTTTTAATATTAAAATTAAATACAGGCAGCAACTCAGCAAATTTAATTGTATTGTGAGATTACCAAAATACCATTTCTTCCTGAAAGACGAAAATATTCTTTTCACAAATTGATTCTTGAATTATCTTTTAAGTGTGTGACCCGTAGGCTCCTTATCATATCGGCAGTGAGTCATATCACGATTAACACCAATTAATCGTCTCACTACACACAGACCAAGATTGGCCCCTAGCAAGGCATCATGACCACCCGATAGATTCGGATTCAGCGAAACCACAGCTTGTCAACGATATGGTTACTGTGCTATCAAATCCTTTCATCAACTATTATCTTATTGAGACTGAGGTAAAAAAATAGTGTTAACCTTAGATATCCTTGACATGTCTGCATTCAGTTACTGGACCAATGATAGGAATATTAAATTGGATTGAGCATCACCTCAATCCCATTGTGGCCACAGATTTAGTGCCATTGCCATTTACTGAATTACCCAGTGAGATAACTTCTTTCGTACCCAGGAGTGATAAATCCTTTGTCGATCCACCATAGTCTTGGTACACTTCTCAATGTAGCCTATCACTACCATATTGATAGCTCTAAATATAACTATGTTAGGCTAGTGTCAAACTACACCAATTGGTGCACAAGGCACTCCAATGATCTCAAGTCTAAGGATCACATGCACCACCATCCGTTAGAGGATTTATTCCATAGACACTGGGGTTACCATCCATATGAAATCCTCTGATGGGTTTGTCCAGTGAACTTGCCTCTAGCAAGCAGCCATGTGTTGCACCAGGTTGTTGGCAAACAACCTTGACAAGTGTGATCAGTCATTGCCTTTCGACAGGGTCGTTCAACACTATGATAGCCTTACTGAATTATCTGTGTCCTTGGTCAGAATAATACTAGGGCTACAGACGTTTCTAGAATGGCCACCATATGTGATCATAGGGTTCTCACTATCAAGATTTGAAACACTTGATACCCTCGTCACAATTCTACCATCCTAAAGGCATATACCATTGGATACACGATATAGAAGAATATGCCTTTTACTGATAAATAAACATTTATTACAAAGTCAATTTTACAATAATTGATTGGCTTTAGGGCACCTACTCTAACACTTCATTTCCAACTAATAGGTCCACCTCTCCGTCAGTGAGCAATCTGCTCTATTGTAGTCCCTACACATCAGTCAAATGTGAGTACCACATCTGGTGTCAATAACCCGAGATGTTGACGGGAAAAGTTAATCTCAAGAACGTACCTGATGAAGAAGTAACATTCTTCTTCCTTTTTACTAGGAAGGCCTTGAAATGTTTCCTCCAGTGGCTAGGATTCCCACAGTAAGGACAAATGCCTTTCCTTTCTATAATAGTTCTTTCCTTCTGAGCTCTTTCCTTTTCACTTGAGCTGCCTTCAAACAGTGTCAATGTTTTTGACATTTTCATGCCTGACTTAGTAGCCTTCAACATATTTAGAAGCTCGGAAAAGGTATTCTTCTTATTATCATCAATGAAGTCATAGACAAATTGAGAGTAAAAATCTGGCAAAGCCTGTAATATTAGGTTTATCTCTAAACCTTCATTAAGTCTGCATCCCAAAATCTCAAGCCTGTTCATATATTTAGTCAACTTCAGTATATGATCACCAATTTTGGTACCCTCTTCCATCCTACATCTGAATAACGATCGAGACACCATATGCTTCTCATTTCTTTCTCATTTCTTTGAAGTGAAGAATAGAAGTTAAGTCCATTTTCCGGCACTACTGTCACAATAATGGTGTCATTGGTGCAAGCACAATGTATCTAGTCATTTCTGCTTTTGCATCATATGTATGCTTCATAGATACATACCCAGTCTCATGGATAGAAATATCAGCAGGCTCTTGTGATAGAGCTTGCTCAATGGTGTATAATCTATCGCTTGATTGAAGTATATTATTTATACTTCTATACCAGTCAACGAAATTTTCACCATTCCATTTCTCTCATAGTTCGATGATTTGTCGCAGTGATGTTTGGATCATTTTGCTTAATTTTAAGTGAATCTACAAGTGTAGAATAAGTAACCATTATTACAATGTTTATTATTATTTTTTAATAAGGCCTTTTATTAAACTAACACTCCCACTATTTTCCTGAAGTCAATGGCCCTCACCATTAACTCGAGAAAGTCTGCTGGCTTTCCTAGTGGACCGAGATCCCATCTAGCCTATTTCAAACCTTCACTTTGGCAAACAAGCAAAAATGGGTTGATTAGGTAGGCCAACAAACTTAATCCACACTAATTGATAGCTCCTACTATCAGCCTCAAATGTGAAATAGGCCAGCAAGCCAATCACACAATTCATTGGCCTAGCTATCATCCTCAAGTGTGATTCTCAGTATCAATAGAGTGGACACTACATGCCGCCATGTACACACAATATGTGTACTTCTCTACTATGCCTATGATGTGTTTATCAACCTTCGCTTTGGTGAACAAGCAAAACTATCCTGTCAACCCATCACCATTAAAGAAAACTCCAATGAAATTTAACCTCCCACTGGTAGAAGTGTACCCTTCGCTTTGGTGAACAAGGTTATGACAAACAGTGGTTTGATTAAACCCATGGTGCTGGAAGGCATACGTGTGACTTAATATACTTTAATTGAGGGTTTTTCATTTTACGTCTCACCAGTTTTATTATCTTTGTTAGAATGACATCGTTTGGCATGTTATTAAACATTCAACCTTAGTATGCATTCTAAGCAAAATGTAAACATGTTGGTACATGGCCTAGCTAAAATCGATTTCCTCGAGCCTAGAGGAATTGGTAGGTCACCTAAGGGTCCTGTAATAAACATCTTGAGTCTTCAAGTATGATTGCCTCATCCTTTACTCCATCTTCAAGTACATTACAGAATACATCATTCTAAATTTACAATAAAATTAATCTCAAACTAATTTTACATCAATAAATTTAGAAACCTCGATTTACATTTGAGGGGAATGAGATGAGAAGAGAATGTTGATGAGAATGAAAAATGTCATATTTACCCCCATTAATGTCTAGTCTTTTATACTTATTTATTGCCTAAATGTACTCATTATTATTCTATTTTGATTTAGGATGCAAATGGATGCGTTAAATGCAAAACGGAACTAATTAGGTGAATTCAGACAGTTTTGACATCACTTCGTAATCTGGGCATAACTCTCTCATCCGAGCTCCCATTGAGATGATTCAAAATTTTGTGGAACCCTAAGAAATAGATCTACAACTTTCATGTTTTGAGTTTAGAGAGATACTCGCTGCATAAAGGTTGTAATTGGGCTTGAAATTGACGCACCTGCACTGCTGACGCTCTGGAACATTCCGCCTTGTCATGCAATTCAAATAGGCAGTTTATTATTGGAAGATTTGAAGACCTGTTGCACGCAAGTTACAACTGGACACACCACTTTCCTATTTTATTTTAGGGCTTTATTTTATTTTCAATTAATCAGAATCAGATTAGGATAAATGTTATTTTAGGATATTAGAATATTTTTAGGAGATTTAGTAGAATTCAAATACTTGAATTGGATATCTTTAAGAGGAGAGAGAGATGAGAATGGGAGGATTACACACGCCTCTCTTTCTCTCTTCTGGAATTTATTTTTCTCTTTTCGAGTTTGGATGATGGCCATGAGCGGCTAAAACTTTTATAACTTGGTCAATGGAAACGGAGGCCTCGGAATCAATAAACTGTGAGATCTAATATGTTTTTCTTTAGTGTTCAATATATGTTTTGAGTATTGGATGTTCTTCTATGCCTATTTTCATGATTGTTGCGTTTAATTACTAGGAGGCCTACTAGTTTATTAATTGTTTCAATCTACTACTAAGTTAGATATCAAATCCGTAATTGTTTGATCCTTCTAACTTGTGAGTAATTAGGGTTTAAGAATTTGCTGTGTCAGGAATTATTAAGTCTTAAGAAGACATATGACTGAATTAAATACAATCGCTTGTGTTTGTGTTGTTCAGCCTCATCGATCTCTCTAGGTCTTAAGGTTGCCACTAGGTTAAATCTTTAGCGCTTGTCTAGGGTTGTTTAGTAGTAAGATTAATTAGATCGCTTGATTCCTAATTAATTACAACTAAGGAGAGATAGGAAAATAGTTCCAACGGTGAATACTCAAAGTAAGAATTGATTTATTTTTGCATCAATGATCAGTTATAAGATTCCAATGGTGGATGTTGACTTAGACCAAGTTTCATTATTTTGATTGATTTCGATAATTTAGGTTGAATTGCTTTTCTTGAAATTGTTTCTGTTTTTACTCAAACACCCCCCCTTAGCCTTGTTCACGTAACATTAAACTCGGCTAGACACTCTCCGTGGGAATGATCCTTACTCACACTACTACATGTGTTTTTAGGTTTTAATCTTGGTTGCCTACGATAGCACACCAAATGTACATTGAGAAGGGGAAGAAAGTCATGACACGTAGGCCCTATTTTAAAAATTTACAACCATACATACCCAAAAATATTTTAAAACATTCACCATAGGTCTTAAGGCTCATGTACCACGCTCCATGCAATATTCAAACAAGTGCATTGCATACATTAAAAAACAATCAATTTTTGAATTGGATGGGTGAATTATCAATTACCCCCTGATAATTTATAGATCTACAATTTGGTACAAAAGTTTTGAAACTTTTCACTTTGGCCCTATGTACTTGAAAGTACGCTTGCTGCGGCGATGGATTATATCGCCGCAGCATGCACTAATTATCGTCGCATACATGCACCACATGCGATCGCCGCGGCGATGGGTCATATCGTTACGGCCAGCGCTGATTATTGTTAGTGCGTACCTTAGACTATGATCGCTACGACGATGAGTTATGTTGACGCGGCGAGTGTTGATATTCAATCAGCGATTGTGCTAAGGACGATTGCCGCGGTGACCATTGATTTTTCAATCAACGAGTACGCCAAACAACGATCGCCAACATAACGCCAATCGGATTTTGCAATCAATCTAAACATCTAATCTCAACAAAAATCCATATCTCAATATACCAATCTTGCAGATCATCAACAAATAAAATTAATCAAGTATATTGATTTCTTAAAACGTACTTTCAAGGCAGATTTTATACAGATTCAACAAGGCAACGTGTTATCAATCAAATACATGTAATCAACCATACATTAAACTGTAAAATCTGATACCATAGGCTTTGATACCACTATTAGTAGACGATCAAGCTTATGGCAGTAGAAACAAAAATTTAAAGCACAAATCGAATCCATTTAAGCCAAGATCAGGGCACAAATTTTATAGTTTATATGTTAAATCAAAATCGGTAGTAATATGAATAATCAGAGTAGAGTTAAAAGTTCATACGCACGTTTGGAGGCTCCTTCAAACTTGTTTCTGACTGGATTCGCTACCGAACCAAGAGTAGGATCGAACTGGTGGTAATCTACATGAAGATAACCCGAAGAGCTAAAGAGGGATTTGCTAGATCCTCTTTAGCTTCAAGAATCAAGAAAAATTTGATTCAAAGAAAACAAGGATGGCGTGAGGGAGAGGGCTGTGTGTTATAATTTTTCTTTCAAGTGAAAATAATGAATCAATTAATCTCTCACTTAATTCACAAAAACATGGCACTTATATAGTGCACATAAAACCCTATTCCATCATGGAATAGACTTGGGCTTCAACCCAAACAGCCCCTATATCCAAACACTCCCAATCATGATATTTTAATTATAATTATTATTATTTTCAATTAAACTCAATTAATGTATTTATACAAATACATTAACATTTAATTAATAATAATAATCCATTTAAATATATGTGTACATATATTTAATTATAATCTCACTTAGTTACTTTTAATATCAAATTAAATATAGGTAACGACCTCAGCAAAGTTAATTGCACTATGAGATTACCAAAATACCATTTCGCCTTAAAAGACGAAAACTCCCCTTGCACAAACTGATTCTTAAATTATCTTCTATGCGTGACCCGTAGGCTTCTTATCATACCGACAGTGTGTAGTAGTATCGTGATTAACACCAATTAATCGTCTCACTACACACAGACCAAGATTGGCCCCTAATAAGGCATCATGGCCACCCGATAGATTCGGATTCAGCGAAGCAGCTACCTATCAATGATATAATTACCGTACAATCAAATCCTTTCATCATTTGTTATCTCATCAGAATGTGGCACAGAAATAGTGTCAACCTTAGTTACTCTCGATATATTTGTATTCAGTTACTGGACCAATGACCGGAATAATGAATTGAATTGAGCAACAACTCAATCCCACTATGATCACAGATTTATTGTCATTGTCATTAACTAAATTGCGCCATGAGATAACTTCTCTTGTACCCGGGAGTGATGAATCCTCTGTCGATCCACTATAGTCTTGATACATTCCTCGATGCAGCCAATCACTACCGTATTGACATCTCTGAATAGAATTGCGTTGGGCTAGTGTCAAGCTACACTGATCAATGCACAAGGTGCTCTGGTGATCTCAAGTCTAAGGATCACATGCACCACCATTCATTAGAGGATTTGTTCCATAGACACTGGGGTTACCATCTATATGGAATCCTCTGGTGGGTCAATCTGGTGAACTTGCTTACAACAAGCACCCATGTGTTACACCAGGTTGTCAACAAACAACCTTAACAAGTGAGATCTGTCATTGTGTTTCGACTGGTTCGTTCAACACTATGATAGCCCTACCGTATTGTATGTGCCCTTGGTTAGATTAATACTGGGGCTACGGTCATTTCTAGAATGGCCACCATATGTGCTTATAGGGTTCTCACTATCAAGATTTGAAACATTTGATACCCTCGTCACGGTTCTACCATTCTAAGGACATATATCAATACATACAACTATGGTTTACATGATATAGTAGATAATGCATTTTATTGATTAATAAACATTATTACAAAGAGTCAATTCCATAATAATTGTGTAAAACCCCCCTCCAGTCAGGTATCCTCTGAATATCTCTCAATGAGAATCTCGAGGATACATGTCTGAAGAACGAGTTGTATTTAGAAAAAATATATGTATAAGGATAATAATAGTAATATCCAAAACATGCATATAAAATGTCACGCAGGATCCAAACTTATAATTTAGAAACTTTAAGAATTTATCCGAAAATTACACAATCAAAACATATTTATAGTTTAGTTCTGGAGGCAAACCCGGTAACTCTTCCGGAAACACATCTAGAAAGTCTCGAACTACTGGCACCCTCTGAATCTCTAACTGTGGAACATCACCACTCTGCACTACATGGGCAATAAATCCCAAACACCCCTTTCTCAACATCTTCCTGGCTTTCACGCTACTAATCAGCATGCTCAACTGATGGCCTTCTCCAAAACTAAACTTATCTCCACTATCGAGGTTAAACCTCGCCTTCTTCTTCCGACAGTCAATCTCTACTCCATATCTCCCTAGGAAATCCATGCCCAAAATCACATCAAAGTCGGGCATATCGAAAACTATTAAGTCAACGGTTAACTCTCTACCCTGGATCACTAAGGACTCTCTCAACAAGATCTCTTGAGTCACAACACTAACCCCATCGGGTAGTTCTATCTTAATGGGTTGAATTTCTCTAGTAGGTTTCAAACATAATCTCTTAAGCATCCCATAAGATATGAATGAATGAGTAGCGCCTGAATCAATTAAAGCGTATAAAGGGACTGAATGAAATAATAACTGACCAATAATGGTGATGGACTGGCCTCTGCTTCCCCCTGTGCCCACAGTAAAAACTGCGCATTGTGATACCTCCCCACGAACCACGAGGTGGTTGGTGGAAGAGGAGCTTTACAATCTCTCATCATGTGCCCTGGTATCGGCACCTATAACACACTCTCGATCCCTGGACATTCTCGGGTGATTCTTCCCGCATTTAGGGCAAGGAGGAAACCCTTCCGTCCGAGGTCGCTTATTCTTCCCACTCTTTTCTATTGTCTATCTTGAAACTTCTTCTTGATTCTTCATGTCTTTACCCTTTACACCCTCATGTTTCTCTCTCTGAGGAGCGGAGGGTAGCTCCTTCGGTCCTCCTGTCGAGGATCCGACGGGGAAGATTTTATTCTCAAAAATCTCCGCCTTCATCGCCCGCCTCAAAGCCTCACTATAATTTCGAGGAAGGTTGGAGCTTGTCATTATATCAGGGCTATCTCCGGCTTTAATCCATGCACAAACTTATCCCTTCTCAAGGCCGGAGTACTAACTATTCCGGTGCAAACCTTGCAAGAGTTGAATCTCACAGTACTCTTTCACAGTCGCTAGTCCTTCTCGTAACTGATAAATTCTTGGACCTTCTCATGAACTTGGTCCTCTGTTCTATACTCGGCCTCAAACTCTTGCCTGAACTCTTCCCACGTCATTACTGTCACATCATGAGTTTCTTCCATTAATTCCCACCAAATTCGGGCATCACCCGAAACAGAAAACTCACATACCGGATCTTCTCCCGTCGACATGGGAAATAAACCTGGCTGGCTTCTCTATCCGACCCAAACCACTCTTCGCTATTACTGGATCTCGTAGTACCCTTAAACTCGAGGGTTGATGCCCGACTAGAAAGACCGTAAATCGGTTCCACTGCTCAGACGGGGAGGTACGGTTGTCCTCCTTCGACATTTATGGCCCCAGGCGGTACCTCTATACGGGGGTACAACTCTCCCCCGAGTTTCGCTTATAACTTGTTTCAGATAATTCCTCGGATTCTAGCTTCATCCAAGGGAGGGCGTAGACTACGGTGGGTTAAAGGTTCTCCTTCATTCACCACACTCTTACGCGATTTCGATAACTACGCCTCATCTACAAAATAATCGCACTAATGAACTCAGAAACAATTACGTGGGAAAGAATTACTCACGATCGGCTATAGGGACGTCGTGGCGATGAGAATAGTACCTTGTTCAATCCCAAAATCTTTGCTCGATACCAAAAATGTAACAAGCGCTGAAAAACTAGTACAATGCATGCATAATAACAATAGAAAATTAGGGCCCAACGTTTTCTTTTCATTTCAATTCATATGTCTTTTATACACAAAATCTTATTTACAAAAATTCATTTTTAAAAGACAAAACGGGGAAAGCAGTGTAGCTATTGCTCCTCGCTTGCCGACGCCCCTCCCATTGCATCAACACCTAGATCCTGCATCCCACAAAGGAAAATAACGGGGTGAGCACAAAATAATGCTCGGTAAGTAAAACCCTCTATCTATGCGTCCCCGTATGTATCACCGTAATTCTTTCCTTATACTATTTATGTTTCTATATACATTTCTACTAAAGCGGCATGGCCTCATCTTCGAGAGTACGGCCGGATAGCGTTCTGACACCATCTCACTCTTCATGACCATCGGGTGGAATTCACCACAGTACCAACCCGTTCTCGGTGACTGCAGTGGGGATCACAAGCACCAACTCGGTTTTCCTAATTATCGGGAGGAGACCACCTAGCACCTACCCGTTTCTCTGACTTTTGGGTAACGATCACCAAGCATTAACCCGTCTCTAGTCAGCGGCGGGTGATGGTCACAAAGCATCAGCCCACCTCACGAATGTTGGATGATGATCACAAAGCATCAACCCACTTATCTAACAACTAACCGGGTGGTGGTCACAAAGCATCCACTCGTTTCTACTACTCATCGGGTGACGATCACAAAGCATCAACCCGTCTCTAAGGGCTATTCGGGCGGTGATCACAAAGCATCAACCCGATTCCCATAACTATCGGGTGATGATCACAAAGCATCAACCCATCTATTCTACTCTTCTAATTCACTCTATTCTAGCATTTGTCATTCTCTCTACTCTTAGTAGTTGCATGCATCCACCAAGCTCTCTACTCATAGGGTAATTGCATACACAAGTTTTCTACACTTTCTTAGGTCACTTTTCAATGCACAATTAGTGCCTATGGATGGTTCATCTCCACTAATGCACTTATGAAATGCCAACATGCAATGTTGCAAGAATTAAGGTTCACTACTCATACTCAAACCTCTATTAGGCATTTCATCAAACAACTCATGTGCACTATAAAACTCTACTATAGCAATGAGTCTAAATCTTTTTCTAACCATCCAAAATGGGGAAAAACCCCTTCACATAGCCCACAAAACCTGTCAAAAGCACTTCCAAAAAGGGATTCACAACACCCCCTTCAATTCCATCTCAAACTACCTTTCCAACCCAACATCTCATTTCTCATATTTGCAAGGTCTAAACATTCACAAAGCATAGAAATCTCTATTTAGACCTCCATACATGGCATATCACATGTATATCACATACATACATCATTTCTACCAAAACCCTAATCAAGAGAATTCTTAAATCTCAACTTGGGTTGGGGTTTACTTACCTTGTTATGGAGAGACTTCACCAACTCTTCCTTTCACTTGGTTTGCTTGACTTTTCCTCTACTCTTAACCAAAAGAACAAAACCCTCAAATTTCAATATATCATAAAACTCACAAATCACACAACTTAAGTAGGAATCCTTACCTAAGGAAGCCTTAGGTTGATTTTCTACCTCAAATCACTTCAAAAATCCCTTGGAACTCCTTGATCAAAAGAAAAGAGAAGTTGAGAGGAACAAGAATGGAGAGTTACGTTTTTGGAGAGGAAGAATGAGGGTTTGCTAACTCTTAATTCCTTTTAATGAAATTTATACCCAAGCATTCCCATTATGCCCTTACTCTTCTTTGGGAATTCCATCTATATCCTTTGATTCATTACAAACTCACCCCCATATCAACATATTCTCCATGAAAAATCCTTACAATTTACTCCCCACTTTTCCTGCTAATTAGGGGTAGAATGGTCAAATTGCCCTTAGGGAAGAAAATATCTAAAACTTAACAAACAATTTAATCGGCATGTCGCCGCGGCGAAGCAACTTCCCCGTGGCTTCAACACCTCTTCGCCGCGGCGAAGATTCTTCGGCCCCGCCCGAAGGCACGGCAGACCCGAACCTCTTCGTTTTCAACCAATTTCGGGGGCAAGTATACAACACAACACTCAATATTACCAAATACCAACTCAAATAAGAGCGAAAGAAGAAACAACAACTACGTACCTCAAGTGGGGCGTTACATTAAAGGTTCATAATACTGTAATTTGGTCCTTACACAAAAAACAAAAAAAAAACAATCCAGTAGGATTCTTGCCCCAGCGAAGTCCAAATATTCATGGTCGCTGTGACAAAATTTTATTTTGCTGCAGCAAGATTTACTTTTCGGCATGTCGCGGCTGCAAAGGTTTATTTCGCTGCAGTAAGATTCACTTTTTGGCTATCGTCGCGGCGAACACCACAAAACAGTGAATCGCACAGTCACGCCTTTTGCAGTTTTTCACGTAACGACACAGATCCAAATCGAATAGAATGCAAAATCATTCGACCAGGACACCAACCAACCAAAAAATCATTCATCAACACGTTATTTAATCAATTAATTAACCAAATCATGCAATGAACGCAAATTTTACAGATTTTAAGAACAATTTATACTAACATGCTATCAAACAAGCCACATGTTATCAAACACCAGTAAAAATATTATAATCAATTACCTGAGGCTCTAATACCACTGTAAGTAAGTGATCAGGTTCGCGTAGCAGAAAAACGTAATGTTAAAACAAAAAAGATCACTTACTCTAACCAAGATCCGAGTACAGACTATAACGTTTTCATACATAAACTAAAATGTAAAATAAAATCTGTGTAAAAAACAAATCCATACAAGGATTTAGTCCACACCCATGATTGGAGGCTCCCTCGAATATCTCTGACTTCGCTCACAAACACTGTTCATCGGTACTATTCATCGGCAATTGTTCACCGACTACAATTCATAGACACTGTTCGTCGGATACTATTCATTGAAATTGTTCACTGTATTTCTTTACTAATCGATCCAACGTAGGATCACACTCATAGAAATCCACACGAAGATAAACTGAAGAACCGATAATTGTTTTGCTAGAATAATTGCCGGCTTCAAGAATCAAAAGACAATCAAAGAAAAAAAAATTTCTTTTGCACTCAAAGAGTGGAAACGTGAGAAATTGAGTGCTCTTGGGTGGTGAGGGATTTTTGTTTTTATAAAAAGCATTCCTTGTGTTTTAATTAATTTGCACTTACATAGTGCAACTAATTAAAACCCTATTCCAATAAGGAATACCCATGGGCACCAACCCAAGCTTACCCTTGCAACCAAACACCATGTAATTGTTAGAGTAGATGCCCTAGAGCCAATCAATTATTGTAGAATTAACTCTTTGTAATAATGTTCATTAATCAATAAAAGGCATTTTATTCTATATCGCGTAAATCATTATTATTGCAATATGTATTGATATATGTCCTTAGAATGGTAGAACCGTGCGAGGGTATCAAGTGTTTCAAATCTTGATAGTGAGAACCCTATGAGCACATATGGTGGCCATTCTAGAAAGCGTCCGTGCCCCTTGATGTTATTACGAAGTAAGGGCACAGATAATACGGTAAGGCTATCATAGTGTTGAACGACCCTGTCGAAAGATAGTGACTAATCTCACTGGTCAAGATTGTTTGATGACAACTTGGTGCAACACATGGATGCTTGCTGTAGGCGAATACACCGCAGCAAGTTCACTGGACTAACCCACCAGAAGATTCCATATGGATGGTAACCCCGTGTCTATGGAACAAATCCTCTAACGAATGGTGGTGCATGTGATCCTTAGACTTGAGATCACCAGAGCGCCTTATGCACTGATTGGTGTAGTTTGACACTAGCGTAATGCAGTTCTTTTCAGAGCTGTCAATATGGTAGTGATTGGTTGCATCAAGGAGTGTATCAAGACTATGGTGGATAGACAGAGGATTTATCACTCCCGGGTGCAGGAGAAGTTATCTCACGACGCAATTCAGCATATGGCAATGACACTAAAACTGTGGCCACAGTGGGATTGAGTTGTTGCTCTATCCAGATTATAATACAGGTCATTGGTCCAGAAACTAAATACATAATATCGAGAGTAACCGAAGGTTGATACTATTTCTATGCCTTCGTCTCGTCGAGATAGCATATGATGAAAGGATCGAATTGTATGGTAACCGTTGATAGGTAGCTACTTTGCTGAATCCAAATCTATCAGGTGGCCATGATGCCTTGCTAGGGGCCAATCTTAGTCTGTGTATTAGTGGGACGATTAATTGGTGTTAATCGCGATATTATACACTACCGATATGATGAGGAGCCTATGGGTCACACACATAGAAGATAATTTAAGACTCAGGAAGTAAGAAGGGCGTTTTCATCTTTTTAGGCGAAAAGGTATTTTGGTAATTTCACAGTGCAATTAAATTTGCTGAGGTCGTAGCCTTTTATTTAATTTGTTAAAAAAATCAAATAAGTGAAATTACATTTAAATATGTGTTAGCATATATTTAAATAAATTATCATTATTGTTAAATGTTAATATATATATATTAAATATATATTAATTGATTTTAATTGAGATAATGATGAATTAAAATAAATATCTAATTGGGAGTGTTTGGAAACAAAGGGTGTTTGGATTGGAGCCCAAGCCTATTCCATATGGGATTCCATATGGGAATAGGGCAATTAAAATGTTACTATAAAAGAAATGTTTTAATTGTAAAAGTAAGAGAATTTTCATTTAACACATTTTCATTGAAAAAGGAAAAACACACAGCCCCAAACTCTCTCCCGCGCCAGATTTAGTTTTGATTGACAATCAAAACACTCTTCATTTCTTCTTGATTCTTAAGGCTAAGGAGGATCTAGCAAATCCCTCATTAGTTCCTTGCGATTGTCTTCGTGTGGACTACGTCAGTTCGATCCTACACTTGGGTCAGTAGGAAAACACATTCAGAGACAACTTGGAGGAGCCTCCAAACGTGTGTATGGTTTCTTAAACTCTAGATTAATTTTCTACAGACTCTTATTGTGATATAAATTGTAAAATTGTACCATGATCTTGGTTCTATGGAACGATCCTTGTCATTATTGATTTTGTTTTCCGTTGCCTTAATGGATCGTTTCCTAACAGTGGTATCAGAGCCTAGGGTACCAGATTTTACAGTTTTTATGTGGATGGTTGATAACATGTATTTGATGATAATATGTTGCCTTAAAGAATCTGCATAAAATCTGCCTTAAAAGCATGTTTTAAGAAATCAATTAATCGACTAATTTTAACTTGTTGATGATCTGCAATATTGGTATAATGGGTGATGGATTTTTGTTGAAATTAGTGTGTATAATTGATTGCGAAATTTGTTTGGTGTGTATATGGTTACTGTATGAACAGATCCGGAGCTATAGATCTGTGTACGCTCGCCGCGGTGATATAACTCATCACCGCAGCGTGCGTTGCTCACGTTCATGCTGATTACGAAAACATCACTCGCCACGACAATATAAACCATCACCACGGCAATCGTCCTTAGGACGAGCGCTGTACGAAATCAACGTTGGCCACGGCGATCGCACGTTGAGCGTGAACGTCAAGTCAACCAGCGCACACTGTAGTGATCTAACTCATCACAGCAGCGAGCGCACTTCCGAGTGTGCAGGGGCTAGATTGTAAAGTTTCAAAACTTTTGGACCAAATACAGATCTGCAAATTGTCAGTGGGTAATTAATAATTAACCCACCAATTTCAAAAATTGATTGTTTTTGAAATGTATGTGATGTATTTGTTTGTATATTGCATGGTGCCCAGTACATGAGCCTTAAACCTATGGTGAATGTTTTAAAATATTTTCTGGTATGTATGGTTGTATAATTTATTAAATAGGGCCTCCGTGTCCTGCCTTTCTCCTCTTCTCAATGTACATTCTCTTCTCATCTCATTCCCCTCGAATGTAAATCGAGGTTTCTAAATTTATTGATGTAAAGAATTTTATATAATTATTATTATTGTAAATTTAGTATGATGTATTTGTAATGTACTTAAAGACGGAGCAAAGGACAAGGCAACCATACTTGAAGACTCAAGATATTTATTATAGGACCCCTAGGTGACCCACCAATTCCTCTAGGCTCGAGGAAATCGGTTTTAGTTGGGCCATGTACTGGCACATTTTAATATTTTGATTAGAATACATGCTAAGGTTGAATGTTGAATAACATGCCAAACAATGTCATTCTAACAAAGATAATAATCTGGTGAGACATTAAATAACAAACCCTCAATTAAAGTATATTAAGTCACGTAAGCCTTCCATCACCATGGTTTTAATCAAACCACTATTCGTCGAAACCTTGTTCGCCAAAGCGAAGGGTACACTTCTACCAGTGGGAGGTTAAAATGCATTGAAGTTTTCCTTAATGGTGATAGGTCGACTTAAAATGACAGTTTTGCTTGTTCACCAAAGCAAATGTTGATAAACACGTCATAGGCATAGTAGAGCAGTACACATACTATGTGTACGTGGTGACATGTAGTGTCCACTCTACTGATACTGAGAATCACATTGGAGGACAATGGTTGGAGCCATTGGATTGTGTGATTGGATTGTTGGCTTTTTCATATTTGAGGTTAATAGTAGGAGCTATCAACTGGCCCTAATCAACTCATTTTGGCTTGTTCGCCAAAGCGAAGGTTTGAAATGGGAAGGATGGGATCTCGGTCCACTGGGAAAGTCAACGGGCTTTCCTGAGTTAATAGTGAGGGCTATTGACTTGGGTAAAATAGTGGGAGCATCGTTTAATAAATGACCATATTAAATAATAATGAACTTTATAATGACTTTATTTTTCTGCAATTGTAGATTTACCAAAATAAGCATTATGAACCTGCGACTGATAATCGAGAAAGAAAATAGGTTGGATGGATCCAATTTCTTAGACTAGTATCGTAATCTTTATATTATACTCAAGTCAAAAAAGAAATTGTATATCCTTGAAAAGCCATACATGGCTGAGCCTGATCCTAATGCCACTCAGGAAGTAAAGGATACTTATCAAAAGTTCCTTGATGATGTTGATAGTGTTCAATGCTTGATCTTAGCATCGATGACACCTATGTTGCAAAAGCAACATGAGAATATGGACGCTTCTTTCTTCCATTATTCTATACCTCAAGGAGATTTTCGAAACAAATGCTCAACATGAGAGGTACAAGGTGTCGAAAGCACTGTTTGGGAGTCGTCTGACTGAGGGAGCCCAAGTTGGTCCTCATGTGCTTAAGATGATCGACCACATAGAGAGGCTTGAGACTTTGGGATGTGGCTTGGATGCAGAATTACAAATGGATTTAATTCTGCAATCCTTGCCTGACTCTTATGCTCCGTTCATAATGAATTTCAATATGAACATGATGGAGAAAACCCTGTCAGTACTTTTGAACATGCTGAGGACAGCAGAGCATGACTTGAAAAAGTCAAGCCTCGCATTCCGTTGCCCAGAAAGCAAAGGGCTAGTAACAAGGAGGTAAGGCCAAGGCCGAACCCAAGCCCAAGCCCAAAGGACAGGTTGCTCTTGGCCCTAAGAGTGGCATAGGAAAGGGAAAGGTAGTATGCTTCTTTTGTGGCAAGCCTGGCCACTAGAGGAAACACTGCAAGGCTTTACTCGCAAGCAAGAAGAAGTCAGATGCTACGACTTCAGGTATGTTTATGATTGAGATTAACTTCTCTCCCTCAATATCCTGGGTCATTGACACAAGATGTGGTACTCACATTTGTACTGATGTGCAGGGACTAAGGCAAAGTAGAGTGCTCGCCAAGGGAGAGGTGGACCTACGAGTTGGAAATGGAGCACATGTGGCAGGCATTGGTGTAGGGGACTTCTTGTTTATGTTTGCCTACGGGCTTGTTATTGGAACTACATAAGCTGTTATCACGTACCTTATTTCTAGAAATATTATTTCAGTATCCGCTTTGGATAATATGGGGTATCATTTTGAGATATCTAATGGATTGTTGTCCTTTAGTTTGAATGGTATTCTATTTGGAATTGCAAGGTTATATAATGGATTATATGTTCATGACTTAAACAATAAAGATATTCTCAATGTTGAAACCAAGAAAGCTAAACATAGCGATCAAAACCAGACATATCTCTAGCTCTGTAGATTGTGTCATGTTAATAAGACCCGCATTGTAAAACTTCAAAGGAATGGAATTTTGGACCCTTTTGACTTTCAGTCATTTGAGGTATGCGAGTCATGCCTATTAGGCAAGATGACCAAGTCTCCTTTCACAGGACAAGGTGAAAGGGCTATTGGGCTGTTAGGCATCATCCATAGTGATGTATGTGGTCCACTAACAGTTGAGGCCAGAGGTGGACATTCATACTTCATCACATTTACAGATGACTTTAGTAGATATGGTTATGTCTATCTTATGAGACATAAATCTGAAGCCTTTGATAAATTCAAGGAATTCAGGAATGAAGTACAGAATATGTTGGGCAAAAGTATTAAAGCTCTTGATCAGATCGAGGAGGTGAATACTTAAGCTCAGGGTTTTCAGAGTACCTGAAGGAATGTGGGATAGTATCATAACTCACCCCTCCTTATACACCCCAACACAATGGAGTGTCAGAAATGAGGAACATGACCTTACTTGACATGGTTAGGTTCATGATGAGTTTTAGTGATTTACCTGCATCGTTCTGGGGTTATGCCCTAGAGATTGCGACTCATGTTTTGAACTGTGTGCCGTCAAAGTCTGTAGATAAGACTCCATATGAATTATGGAATGGGCGAAAGCCCAACTTGTCTTATCTAAGGATTTGGGGTTGTGAAGATTATGTTAAGAAATTGACTTCAAACAAGTTGGGACCAAAATCCTATAAATGTATATTTGTGCGGTATCCAAATGAGACCAAAGGATACTACTTCTACCACCGAGAAGAGCGCAAAATTTTTGTTGCTCGATCTGTTGTCTTCCTAGAAAAGGAATATTTTCTAAGAAGTACTAGTGGGAGAAAAGTAGAACTTGATGAAGTTCTAGAACCGCAAGATATACTAGACGAAGGACGGGATGATGTGCCACAAGAAGTGGTTGAGCATCAAGAGGAGGTTACTCCACAACTTGTGGATCAAAGTGAACTACCTCAGGTAGCATAGGAGCTACGTAGATCTGGGAGAGTACGCCATGAGCCCGAGGGATATGGTTATCTCATGACTCAACATGGTGATGTACTAGTCTACCAAGATGATGAACCTAGAACTTACGAAGACGCTATATCGGATCCAGATTTCGTTAAATGGCTTGAAGCCATGAAATCTGAGATAGACTCCAGTTACTAGAACCAAGTATGGTCTCTAGTGGAACCATCTGAAGGGGTAAAACCCATAGGGTGTAAATGGGTCTTCAAGAAGAAGACTGACATGGATGGCAAGGTGCATATTTAGAAAGCATGACTGGTTGCCAAATGATTCAAACAAATTCATGGTATTGACTATGAAGAAACCTTTTCGCCAGTTGCCATAATTAAATCCATCCGGATTATGCTTGCGATTACTGCATATCATGACTATGAGATTTGGCAAATGGATGTCAAAACAGCTTTCCTGAACGGAAACCTTGAGGAGGATGTGTATATGACACAACCTGATGGTTTTGTTCTTGATGGGCAAGCTGATAGGGTATGCAAGTTGCAGAGATCCATTTATGGACACAAGCAAGCTTCAAGGAGCTGGAACATTCGTTTTGATGAAACCGTAAAAGAATTCGGTTTCATCAAGAACGAAGATGAGCCCTATGTTTATAAGAAAGTGAGTGGGAGCGCAGTAGTATTCCTAGTGTTGTATGTCGATAACATACTTTTGATAAGGAATGATATACCGAACTTGCAGTCGGTAAAGACTTGGTTATCCAAGTGCTTCTCCATGAAGGACTTAGGGGAAACAGCCTACATCCTTGGTATAAAGATCTATCGTGATAGATTGCGTAGGTTGCTTGGCCTAAGTCAGAGTGCATATATTGACAAAGTACTAAAAAGATTCAGTATGGAAGAATCCAAGAAGGGATTTCTTCCGATGTCACATGGTGTTTATCTCTCTAAGGAATTGTGTCCTAGAACACAAGATGAGAGAGATAGAATGAAGAGAATCCCATATGCATCAGCAATTGGTTCCATCATGTATGCCATGTTATGTACTCGGATTGATGTCTCATGTGCTTTGAGCACTTGTAGTAGATATCAATCGGATCCAGGTGAACGTTACTAGATAGCTGTCAAGAATATTCTTAAGTACCAGAAGAGGACTAAAGATATGTTCTGGGTTTATGAAGGGGAAGATGAGCTCACTGTAAGAGGATACAGTGATGCTAGTTTTCAAACGGACAAAGATGATTATCGATCACAATCAGGGTTTGTATTTTGTCTCAATGGCAGTGTAGTGAGCTGGAAGAGCTCCAAGCAAAGCACTGTAGCAAACTCTACAATGGAGGCTGAGTATATTGCATTGTCAGATGCGGCCAAGGAGGCGATCTGGATTAAGAAGTTCATTACTGAACTTGGTGTGGTTCCCTTGATTGTTGATCCTATAGACATCTATTATGACAACAATGGAGCAATTGCTCAAGCCAGGGAACCACGGTCTCATCAAAAGTCCAGACACATACTTAGACGATTCCATCTCATCAAAGAAATAGTTGAGAGGAAAGAAGTGCAAATTCATAAAGTGCATACTGACGACAATCTCACAGATCCACTAACAAAGCCTCTGTCGCAGTAGAAGCATGAAAGGCACTTGAGATCATTTGGTATTAAATACATGAATGATTGGCTATAGTGCAAGTGGGAGATTGTTAGAGTAGATGCCCTTGAGCCAATCAATTATTGTAGAATTGACTATTTGTAATAATGTTCATTAATCAATAAAAGGTATTTTATTCTATATCGTGTAAATCCTTATTATTGAATAAGTATTGATATATGTCCTTAGAATGGTAGAATCGTGACGAGGGTATCAAGTGTTTCAAATCTTGATAGTGAGAACCCTATGAGCACATATGGTAGCCATTCTAGAAAGCGTCATGCACCCTAGTATTATTGAAGTAAGGGCACGAGATAATGCAGAAGAAGGCTATCATAGTGTTGAACGACCCTGTCGAAAGGCAGTGACTGATCTCACTAGTCAAGATTGTTTGGTGACAACCTGGTGCAACACATGGGTGCTTGCTGTAGGCGAATACACCGTAGCAAGTTCACTAGACTGACCCACCAAAGGATTCCATATGGATGGTAACCCCAGTGTCTATGGAACAAATCCTCTAACGAATGGTGGTGCATGTGATCCTTAGACTTGAGATCACCGGAGCGTCTTATGCACCGATTGGTATAGTTTGACACTGGCCTAATGCAGTTCTTTTCAGAGCTGTCAATATGGTGGTGATTGGTTGCATCAAGGAGTGTATCAAGACTATGGTGGATAGACAAAGGATTTATCACTCCCGGGTGCGGGAGAAGTTATCTCACGGCGCAATTCAGTATATGACAATGACACTAAACCTGTGACTACAGTGGGATTAAGTTGTTGCTCTATCCAGATTATAATACAGGTCATTGGTCTAGAAACTGAATACATAATATCGAGAGTAACCGAAGGTTGACACTATTTCTATGCCTTCGTCTCGTTCGAGATAGCATATGATAAAAGGATCGAATTCTACGGTAACCATTGACAGGTAGCTACTTTGCTAAATCCGAATCTATCAGGTGGCCATGATGCCTTGCTAGGGGCCAATCTTGGACTGTGTATTAGTGGGACGATTAATTGGTGTTAATCGCGATATTATACACTACCGATATGATAAGGAGCCTATGGGTCACACACATAGAAAATAATTTAAGACTCAAGAAGTAAGAATGGTGTTTTCGTCTTTTTAGGCGAAAGGGTATTTTGGTAATTTCATAGTGTAATTAAATTTGCTGAGGTCGTAGCCTTTTATTTAATTTGTTAGAAAAATCAAATAAGTGAAATTACATTTAAATATATATTAGCATATATTTAAATAAATTATCGTTATTGTTAAATGTTAATATATATATATATATATATATATATATATATATATATATATATATATATATATATATATATATATATATTAATTGATTTTAATTGAGATAATGATGAATTAAAATAAATATCTAATTGGGAGTGTTTGGAAACAAGGGGTGTTTGGGTTGGAGCCCAAGCCTACTCCATATGGGAATAGGGCAATTAAAATGTTACTATAAAAGAAATGTTTTAATTGTAAAAGTAAAGGGAAAAACACACAGCCCCAAACTCTCTCCCACGCCAGATTCAGTTTTGATTGAAAATCAAAACACTCTTCATTTCTTCTTAATTCTAAAGGCTAAGGAGGATCTAGCAAATCCCTCCTTAGTTTCTTGCGATTGTCTTCGTGTGGACTACGTCGGTTCGATCCTACGTACACTTGGGTCGGTAGCAAAACACATTTAGACACAACTTGGAGGAGCCTCCAAACATGCGTATGGTTTCTTAAACTCTAGATTAATTTTCTGCAGATTCTTATTGTGATATAAATTGTAAAATTGTACCCTGATCTTGGTTCTATGGAATGATCCTTGTCATTATTGATTTTGTTTTCCGTCGCCTCAATAGATTGTTTCCTAACAGTAATTGGTATTTTAAATTAATTAATTAATTATTATATCTAAAATCAATTAATATATAATAATATATTAACATTTAATTAATAATAACAATTCATTTAAATATATGCATACATATATTTAAATATAATCTCACGTATTTAATTTTAATATCAAATTAAATACAGGCAACAAACTCAGCAAATTTGATTACACTGTGAGATTACCAAAATACCCTTTCGTCTTGAAAGACGAAAATACCCTTATCACAAATTGATTCTTAAATTATCTTATAAGTGTGTGACTTATAGGCTCCTCATCATATCGGCAGTGTGTAGTATTTCGATTAACACAAATTAATCGTCTCACTACACGTAGACCAAGATTGGCCCCTAGCAAGGCATCATGGCCACCTGATAGATTCGGATTCAGCGAAACCGCAGCCTATCAATGGTATGGTTACCGTGTAATCAAATCCTTTCATCAACTGTTATCTCATCGAGACTGAGGTACGGAAATAGTGTCAACCTCAGATATCCTCGACATGTTTGTATTCAGTTACTGGACCAATGACAAGAATATTAAATTGGACTAAGCAACAACTCAATCCCACTGTGACCACAGATTTAGTGTCATTTCCATGTACTGAATTACCCAATGAGATAATTTTTCCCATACCCATGAGTGATGAATTCTTTGTCGATCCACCATAGTCTTGATACACACTTTGATGCAGTCAATCACTATCATATTGATAGCTCTAAATAGAACTACGTTGGGCTAGTGTCAAACTATACTAATCAATGCACAAGGCGCTCCGGTGATCTTAAGTCTAAGGATCACAGGCACCACCATTCGTTAGAGGATTTATTTCATAGACATTGGGGTTACCATTCATGTGGAATCCTCTGGTGGGTCTGTCTAGTGAACTTGTCTATAGCAAGCACCCATGTGTCACACTAGGTTGTCAACAAACAACCTTGACAAGTGAGATCAGTTACTGCCTTTCGATAGGGTTCGTTCAACACTATGATAGCCTTACTGTATTATCTGTGTCCTTGGTCAAAATAATACTACGGCTACGGACATTTCTAGAATGGCCACTATATGTGATCATAGGGTTCTCACTATCAAGATTTGAAACACTTGATACCCTCGTCACATTTCTACCATCGTAAGGACATGTATCAATACATATGATATGATTTATGTGATATAGTGAATAATGCTTTTTATTGATTAATAAACATTATTACAAAGAGTCAATTCCACAATAATTGATTGGCTCTAGGGCACCTACCCCAACAGAACATCGTGAGGAGGTTACTCAACAATTTGTGGATCAAAATGAACCACCACAAGTAGCACCAGAGCTACTTAGGTCTAGGAGAGTACGTCGTGAGCCTGAGAGATATGGTTTTCTCGTTACTCAATGTGGTGACGTGCTGGTTTACCAAGACAATGAACCCAGAACCTGCGATGTAGCTGTATCGGATCCAAATTCTGTTTAATGGTTTAAAGCCATAAAATCTGAGATGGACTCCATGTACCAAAACCAGTCATGGTTTTTATTGGATTCACCTGAAGGGGTAAAACCCATAGGGTGTAAATGGGTCTTCAAGAAGAAGACTGACATGGATGGCAAGGTGTATACATATATAACATGACTGGTTGCCAAAGGTTTCAAACAAATTCATGGTATTGACTATGAAGAAACCTTTTGCTGGTTTCCATGATTAGATCCATCTAGATTATTCTTGCGATTGCTGCATATTATGATTGTGAAATTTGGCAAATAGATGTCCTAACTGCTTTCCTGAATGGAAACCTTGAGGAGGATGTGTATATGACACAACCCGATGGTTTCATTCTCGATAGACAAGCTAATGACTTTGAGATTTGGCAAATGAATGTCATAGCTACTTTCTTGAATGCAAAACTTTGAAGAGGATGTGTATATGACACAATCCAATGGTTTCATTCTTGATGGAAAGGCTAATAAGATATGCAAGTTGCAGAGGTCCATATATGGACTCAAGCAAGCTTCAAGGAGTTGGAACATTCGTTTTGATGAAGCCATAAAAGAATTCGGTTTTATCAAGAATGAAGATGAGGTTTGTATTTACAAGAAGGTAAGTGGGGGCGCAATGTCATTCCTAGTGTTGCATGTCGATGACATACTTCTGATCGTGAATGACATACCGAACTTGTAGTCAGTAAAGACTTGGTTATCCAAGTGCTTCTCCATGAAAGACTTAGGAAAAACAGCTTACATTCTCAGAATGAAGATCTATCGTGATAGATCGGGTAGGTTGCTTAAACTAAGTCAGAGTACATAGACAAGGTACCAAACAGATTCAGTATGGAAGAATCCAAAAAGGGATTTCTTTCGATGACACGTAGTGTCTATCTCTCTAAGGATATGTGTCCTTAACAACATGATGAGAGAGATAGAATGAAGAGGATCCCACATGTTTCAGCAAATGGATCCATCTTATATGCTCAGATTGATATCTAATGTGCATCAAGCACTTGTAGTGGACATCAATCACACTCAAGTGAGCAATGTCATGTTGTATGCTTGGATTGATGCCTCATGTGCATCAAGCACTTGTATGGGATATCAATCGGATCCAAGTGAGCGATGCTGTGATTGCATGCCCGGACTGATATCTTATGTGCATTAAACACTTATAGAAGACATCAATAGGATCTAAGTGAGCAATATGTTATGTACTTAGATTGATGTCTTATGTGCATTCAACACTTGTAGAAGATATCAATCAGATCCAAGTGAGTGACATTGGATGAGTGTCAATAGACATCCTTAGTACTTGAAAAGGTTTAAGGATATGTTCTTGGATTATGGAGAGGAAGATAAGCTCATTGTAAGAGGATACAGTGGTGCTATTTTCAAACAGATGAAGATGATTATAGTTCGCAATTTGGGATTGTATATTTTGTCTCAATGTAGTTGTAGTGAGCTGGAAGAGCTCGAATCAGTGTACTGCAATGGATTCTACAACTGATGCTAAGTATATCGCATTATTTAATGCAGCCGTGTAGGCAGTTTGGATCAAGAAATTCATTACTAAACTTGATGTGGTTCCAGGCATTACTGATCTAGTAAAATTCTATTGCGATAACAATGGAGCCATTGTTGTGGCCGAGGAACCACGATCACACCAGCAATCCAAACACTTACTTAGTTGATTCAATTTGATCTAAGAGATCAATTAGAAAAGGAATGTGCAGATTTGTAGAGTACCTACTAACCCACTATTGAAGTTTTTGTTGCAGCAGAAGCATGATGGGCACTTGGGTCATTCGATTTTAATGCATGAATGATTGACTATAGTGCAAGTGAGAGATTGTTGGAGTAGATGCCCTAGAGCCAATCAATTATTGTGGAATTGACTCTTTGTAATAATGTTTATTAATCAATAAAAGGCATTATATTCTCTATCATGCAAACCATAGTTGTATGTATTGATATATGTCCTTAGAATGATGAAACCGTGATAAGGGTATCAAATGTTTCAAATCTTGATAGTGAGAACCCTATAAGAACATATGGTGGCCATTCTAGAAATGTCTATAGCCTCAATATTATTCTAACCAAGGGCACAGATAATACGGTAAGGCTATCATAGTGTTGAACGATCCTGTCGAAAGGCAATAACAGGTCTCACTTGTTAAGGTTGTTTGCTGACAAGTTGGTGTAACACATGGATGTTTGCTATAGGCAAGTTCACTAGACTACCCCATCAGAGGATTCCATATAGATGGTAACGCTAGTGTCTATGGAACAAGTCCTCTAACAAATGGTGGTGCATGCGATCCTTAGACTTAAGATCACTAGAGTGTCTTGTGCACTGATTGGTGTAGTTTGACACTAGTCCAACGAAGTTCTATTTCAGAGTTGTTAATACGGTTGTGATTGACTGCATTGAGGAGTAGATCAAGATTATGGTGGATCGGCAGAGGATTCATCACTCCCGAATACGGGAGAAGTTATCTCATAGTGCAGTTCAGTTAATGACAATACAATAAATCTATGATCACAATGGGATTGATTTGTTGCTCAATCCAATTCATTATTCTAGTCATTGGTCCAATAACTGAATACAAATATATCGAGAGTAAACTGAGATTAACACTATTTCTATACCTCAGTCTCGTTGAGATAAAAAGATGATGAAATGATTGAATTGTACAGTAACCATATCATTGTTAGGGAGTTGTTTTGTTGGATCTGAATCTATCGGGTGGCCATGATGCCTTACTAAGAGCCAATCTTGGTCTGTGTGTAGTGAGACGATTAATTGGTGTTAATTGCGATACTACACACTACCAGTATGATGAGGAGCCTACGGGTTACACACATAGAAGATAATTTAAGAATCAGTTTGTGCAATGGCATTTTCGTCTTTTAGAGCGAAAATGTATTTTGGTAATCTCACAATACAATTACATTTGCTGAGGTAGTTGCTTAAATTTAATTTGATATTAAAATTAAATAAGTGAGATTATATTTAAATATATGTACACATATATTTAATTTGATTATTATTATTAATTAAATATTAATGTATTTCTGTAAATACATTAATTGCGTTTAATTGAAAATTATAATAATTAAAATTAAAATATCATAATTGGGAGTGTTTGGACATAAGGGCTGTTTGGTTTGAAGCCCAAACCTATTCCTTACTGGAAAAGGGTTTTATGTGCACTATATAAGTACAATGTTATGTGAATTAAAGTAAGGGAATTCATTCAATCATTTTCATTGAAAGAAAAGAAATACAGCCCTCTCCCAAGTCTCACGCTATCTTCATTCTTTGAATCAAAGTCTCTTTGATTCTTGATTTGGTTCTTGAAGCTAAAAAAGATCTAGCAAATCCATCTTTAGCTCTTCGAGTTATCTTCGTGTGGATTACCACTGGTTCAATCCTGCTCTTGGATCGGTAGCGAACCCAGACAGAGACAAGTTTGAAGAAGCCTCCAAACGTGCGTATGAACTCTAAAGTTTACTCTGATCGTTCATATTACTGCAGATTTTGATTTAACATATAAATTGTATAATATGTGCCTTAATCTTAGATTAATGGGAACGATATGTGCTTTAAAATTTTTGGTTTTCGTTGCCATGAGTTAGATCGTTTCCTAACAAGAACTGTATGACGCTCAATGGTGTTTATGAAGTTAACATGACTCACACTTAAAATGTGACACTGACTCTAAACTGGGACACAATTTCTTCAAGATTGGGAGAGGAGGATGTCCTAATCGACCATGGAAGATGGACATAGATGAATCACTAGTACAAGCAACAAGCTATGGCACTAGAGTAGAAATGTCAGCAAGCAGGTACAAGCCACCCAAAACATGACCCCTACCAATAATCTGCTTCATCCCAAGATCCTGAAAGACAGAATGAGTAGGGAAAAAATAAACACCACAGTTGAATGTATTAGTGATCGGACTCACAGACAATAAATTAAAAGGAAAGTAAGGAAGACACAAAACAAAGGACAGCGATATAGATTTGGTGGGATTAGCAATACCACACTATAATAGACACAGTAGACCCATTTGCTAAAGTAACGGAAGACAAATCAGAAGATGATGTGAATGACGAAAGGATACCTGTATCACTTATCATATTGTGAGTAACACCAGAATCAATAACCCAATTGCAACTAGAAGTAGACAACAAGCTCTAGGATTACCTAACTGTGTCAATGTAGCAACAGTGGATGGAATGGATGACAGAAGACTAGCAACCTGTGTGAGGCAAGCATACTCATCAGCAGGAATAGTAACCATAGAAGGAGTAGGTAAGAGACCATCTTTAGTGGCAACATGGGCATATCTTTTAGACCCTTGCCCATTCCGAGGCTTTCCATGAAGTTTCAACAATTCCTTTTTACATGTCCCTCAGTACCACGAAGGAAAAAAATGCAAGTAACAGAAATTTCAATCACCCCCTGTTTACTTATGTCTGCCATAGCGTAATCAAACAATAAAACAAAATTCACCAAGCTTGGAGACAAAACCCCAAATCACCAATGACTAATCACCAATAACCAACATTTAGCAATAAAAAATCAGTCACTGCCAATCACCACTTCACAACCAGTTCACCACTCAAACGCAAATCAATAGAATAAATAATAAGAATATATCCCACAACTACAATGAATCACTGCCAAATCAAACACCACATCCAGAATAGTCAAAAAGCAAACACCAGGCACTATTGAATAAACCCAAATCACCAAATCCACAACAAATCAAATCCCAAAATAATAACCCAATCTGACCAAAATCTGACCAAGCATCAAAACACCAACAAATCAACACTAGAACATAAACTGATACAATTCACCAGAAAAAAAAGAGATGAGAAGTCACCGGAATTGTAGAATAAAGTCACCGGCCATTGAGATCACAACTAGAAACCAGACTAGAAGTTGTTTGTACCAAACTCGCAAAAAACAAACCAAATCTGAACAGAGGGCAATGAACCCGCAAAGAATAGACCAAATCGAAACAGAGAAACGAGATCGGAGAAAGAGAGAATAGCTAGAGATGAATAGAGAATAAATCTGGATGAATAGAAAACAGATTGGTGATTATCGGTCGTCGAAACACTGAAAACTGACATGAACCAAGATTGCTGGCCGTTGGAAAAATCAAACCGATCGGAACACTATCGGCTCTAATAACATGTTTGTAGAAAAGTAATCCCTTTTACCAAGCATTTCATTAATTAAAAAATACAAAATACAGGCCTAATATATTTACTCTATCACAATTACATAATTACCCTTAACTTATATTTACACTATTTCTAATAGTTTAAAAAGCCGACCCATTGAGATACCCGTCAAGGTGATCGGGTCATGGGTTAATCGGTCCAATTGGTTGGATCGTGACAACAGCAATAAACATGTTTTTAAAAAATTACAATTAGTCCCTTAAATTTAAACATATTACACAAATACCCTTACAAAATTGCAAATTAGGCTCTAAATTTTAATTTATTTTAAAATGCCCCAAAATTTAGCAGTCCCTAAAATTTTGTAAAATTCTAAACACCCCCCAAAAAATACAATCTAGTCCCCACACCTTTGAAAAATGTCAAAAAACCCCTGGATCCTAAATTGGACCGGAGAGACTACCAAGTCCCAATCTAGGTTTTAAAACAGTGGTATGGTCACATCTATATATTTATATAATCTTGAGACATTGTAATATCCCACTTGAGGTACGTATTTAAGATTTGCTATATTATTTAAAAGTTTATTGTTTCAACTTTAATTGAGTTTGTATGTTGAGTTGGTTGAATTGTTGCCTTGAAATTGGTTAAGTTTTGGTGAAGTTTGGAAATCTAATCTTCCCCGGGGCGAAGGAGAAGCTTCGCCGCGGCGAGGGAGGAGTTGCACCCCCAGGGTAGGTTCTGCCTTGTTTTGCCGGGGCGACGGAAATTGCTTCGCCGCGGCGACGAGCCTAAGACAAAGTTTCTTGAGTTTTCTAGAGAATTCTTCTTTTGGGGCACAATGACCATTCTACCCCTAATTAGTAGGAAAAGTGGGGAGTAAAATGAAAGGAAATTTAGTAGAGATTGTGTTTGGATGGGGGTGTATTTGAAAAGAATTAAAGGATATAGTTGGAATTTCCAAGGAAGGGCAAGGGCAAAATGGGAAAGGATGCTTATAATATGAACTAAAAAGGGTTAAGTGTAGAGAAACCCTTTATTTCTTCATTCCACCGCCTCTTCCATTTGCCTAAGCTCTCTCAATTTCTCCATCCAATCTTCCAAGATTCCTAAGGGTTTTAAGAGGGTTTTTGAGTAGAGATTTCATCTAAAGCTTCCTAAGGTAAGGATTCATGCTTTATATGTGAATTTTCTTATAATTATAGTGAAGTCTTATTTGGTTGCTCTTTGTCCTTGTGGTTGTTTTGAGTTGTAGAAGAGACAAGACCACAAAGGGAAGGAAAAGTGCTAAAGAAGTCATCTTTGGACAAGGTAAGTAAATCCAACCAACTTGAGTTTTAAACAAGCTTTTTGTGTAGAGATGTATGCATGATCAGTATGTAGTATGATTAATGAGAAAATTGAATTGAGATGAGTAGCTATTTTTGTAGTTGTTGGATAGATTCCATGTATGAGAAGTGTTTTAATGTGTATTGAGAATGGAAATTGAGATGAAGTTTGTGAGATGTTGTGTGAAGCTTTTTGGGAGTGCTTTTCTTGACAGGGAATTATGGTTGTTAGAGGGAGTTTTTCCCCAATTTGGATGGCTAGAGAATGAAGTATAGTATTAATTTTAGTAGAGTGTTTATATGCACATGAGTTGCTTGATGAAATACCTAGGAGAAATCTGCCCTATCACTGCCGTAACTTTCTAGGTAATTTTTGGGCATCTTACGGTTTGAACTGGGCTGAGACCAAAACAGAAAAGTTGTAGCCCTGTTTCTAAGCTTTAAAACGAGGCCAAAATCGTAGTAATCCGAGGTGTATAGCATAAGTTATGGCCGTTTTAATGTGACCTGTGCAGAATGATGGGTTTGAGGAAATCTTGTAGTTGGCATTTCATTAGTGCATTAGGGAGCATGAGCTAGCTCTACACCTTTGTTTATACACTTGAGAAGTAGCTTGAGATTTAGTAGAGAATTTGAGTATAAGTTTCTTAAGAGTTAACAGAATAGAGTAGGTTGTGTGATGGGGAACCCGTGAGTAATGGGTAGAGTATTCCCGCATGTACGCCGCATTGAGAGAGCGGCATGAGTATCAGATAGAGAAGTGGTGTAGCCCGTGAGAGTGCATGCGGATGAGGGCTATACCTGAGTACCCGAGAGAGAGAGATTATACACTCACATGGCCAAGGGTTCCGAATCCATGCATAACCGAGTCTGATCGGCTAGAATGAGTAAAGGTCACGTAGAGTGAGAGTGAGTCCCGGCCGTGCCCCCGGTAAGATGGGGTCGTGGTTTATGAAAGATTTATGAGAAAAGAGTTCTAAGGGAAAGAGAAAGAGAAAAATAGAGAAGTACCCAAAGAGAAATTGAATGAGGAGTTGTAAGGAAAGAATTAGAGAGAGTTACGGGGATAGCATGAGTAGAGGATTTACTTACTGAGCATTATTTTAGTGCTCACCCCGTTGTTTTCCTATGTTTTGCAGGACCTAGGTGAGGACACTGTCGGATGGATGTCGGCGTTCGAGAAGAAGCGGTTACACTGTCCCTTATGTTTATGATGACTTTTGTATATGTTATACATTTTGTGTAAAAATGTATATGTTTGTAAAAGAATATATGTATATATTTAATAAAAGAAAATTTTAGGCCCAATTTCTTTATGTTATTTTTATGTATTTCATTATAAGCTTTTGAGTAGTAGTGGCTATTACAGACATGGGCTATTTGATTGCCATGTAGGATTTTTAAAGCTCTAAAATTGGTGGATTTTGACATGATAGATGATTGTTCGACACGTGGCTGCATATAATTGGTGATGACGTGGATATGTGGATGTGTAGGATTTTTGGTTACATGTGGCTTAATGTAATTGGTTTTTTATTTTATTTTTTGTAGTGATTATACTTTATTGGGCATCCTAAAGGTCTAATTAAAACTTTGTTAATGGGTGAATGTGTTTAATCCCTTCACATTCACATAAATACAAACCCTTCATATTCACATTAAATATTATTTGTGTGAAAATTAATAAATAAAGAACAATTAATCTTAATCTAATCCAATCTCCTCATCAAAATCAATGTTCACAACAAGGGTTGAGTGTCATCTGTTCATCATGTTTGTATCTTCATAATCACCATCACCATCTCCTTTTGCTTTTGTTTCTGATTCTATAGTTCTATTTTTATATGTATATGCAGCAAATATGTTTCTTTTCTTCTTTTGGTGTTGATTTCAGGTATACCTAGGGCAGTTAACGAGCCAACCAAGTCGAGTTTTTGGCTTAACGAGCTCGACTCGTGAAAAGGAAGAAGAATCTGAGTCGAGCAGAACCTCTAATTTCCTGACTCGGCTCGACTCGTAAAGAGAGAAAAAGATTTCTAGCCTAACTCGCGAGCCAGCTTAACAAGCCGAGTTAGAGCCTGCTCGCGAGCCAGTAAAAAGCATGCAATTTTTTTGTTTAATTCGGTGCTGATTTTCTCTCTCTCATTTATTACTCTTTCTCTATCACTTCTTTTCCCCTCTAATTTATTATTACTCTTTCTCTTCTTTTCTCTCTCTAGAGACTCTAGAGACTCCAATGACTCACATTTCTCTCTCTTTTTTTTTTCCCTTTCTTTCTTTCTTTCTTTCTCCCTGTTTCCCTTACTCTCTCCGGTCTCCATCAACTCAGAAGTTATTCTCTTCCTCTTCTCTTTTGTTACTTATTACTCTTTGCTTTCTCTGCTTTTCTCTCTCTCTAATGACGCTTGTTTCTCCTATTTTCTCTTTCCTTTCTTCTTTCTCCTTTTTTCCTATTTTCTCTTTCTTTCTTTCATTCTTTCTCCTTTTTTCCCCTGCACTCTCCACCAACTCTGATTTCTTTCCTCCTTTCTCCTTGTTTCCCTGCACTCTCCACCAAATCTGATTTCTAAAATTGCGTAAAATAGATTGGTTTGGTTTGGTTTTAAGGAAAAGGATTTTAGTCGCGTTTTTAGGGATTTTGACATCGGGGTGTTCTTTGTCATTTTTGCAAACTTTTTGTTTTAAAAATTTTAGTTTAATCCCCTATACTTAATAAAACCCCTAAAACGCCCCTAATAACTCGAGTCTGGCTCAACTCGTGAGCCTAACGAGCTGAGCCGAGCCGAGGCAAGCTCAAACTCGGCTAGTGCTGTCTCACGAATAGAGCCGAGCTGGCTCGATTCCAGAAGAGGCGAGCTGAGCCGAGCCAAGTCGGCTCGCGAGCGGCTCGCCTCGTTGAACAGCCCTAGGTATACCCAAAGGTTGAGCGCAAGAAGCACAAATCATTTCATTGCCTCCTTACGGTGATTTTGCTCGCTGCAGCTTTCTTCGTGGGGAGTGCCTTTGTAGTCTCAAACTGTAAAGAGATATCAATAGAATTCTCCTATGAACTTATTAGAAAGTTGATGTCATTGACTAATCTGTATGCATCAACTTAAAAGTAACAAAAAAGTAGAGATGGATGAAGTTGTTATGTGTGAAATAAGCAGCAAAAAAAAAAAGAACTGTGCTGTACTACTTCTGATGACTACCTTTCTGCAATAGTCAAATCATATTTATTTATACTTAAATGGATATGTTAAAGAAGACAATACAACCCATAATGAAATTGTGTTCTTTATCATATCTTTTTATGGCTTCACAGCACATGTCATGCATGCATGCATGCTAACTACTTTGACAGTTTCGATGGGGAGTGCTTTCAAGGTCTAAGATGTGTGAGGTTTGTCTATTTTCTTCTGTTTTCTTAGGAATACTGTCTGCAGTGAGTAGCTTTAGCTTTTGATGATTTGTTATTGTATGCATTCAGGCTCAAGACAGGCTATATAGAAGCAAGACGCTACCTAAAGCCACTTTCATAAACAACCCGTGCAATGCGCATTCTTTCACCTAGTTTAACTGATAAAACCAAAACCTTCTTCGCGATTGAATAGATCCTTGCAAAGAAAATTTTCACACTAATGTCAAGAAGGAATCTCCACAGCCCATTATTATTAAATTATAGTTGGTTCGGGTAAACAGTATGATATATTATATTACCAAAATTGGTTAAGAATGATTGATAAAAGACAAATAGACTATCTATCTTAAAGCCAAAGGGGCTCTGTTTTGTCTTTCCTCTTTCTCCAAATTGTTGCAACTTGCAAGAACAAATTCTTGTTCGCTTTAACTAACTTGTCGAATCAATCGATAACCAGAAAAAAGTAAAAAGATAAAGACAAAAAGCAGTTAAACACCAATCTTCGACACAGCATTGAGAAAAAAAATAAAAAAATAAAAAAATAAAAATAAAAAAAGATGCCTGTAATGATATATTTCTGGAAATTTCAGTTGACAACTTGGTAAGAAATCCACTGAATTCTTGGCAAACTGGAGCGAATGGTACACCGTACATTTCCAACGTGGTTGAAATTACACTGGTCAACGCCTTCTCTATGCACCGCGGTGTGAAACTGTATAAAATGCAATAGCTGGAAGCTATGGGGACTCATTGTGAACCCAAAAGGGGAAGAGGAAAAGAAAATTTTCACCCTTCTTCTACTGTTTCCCAAAAGAATACCATGAAATACAAGTTGATGTTGAGAAGTTTCTCTCGAAAGTATATGAACGTTTTTTACGGATGACAGACAGACAAGTCAAGCCAATGGATATCACGGTGTTCTCATCGAATCTTGTCGCCTTAGAGGGATGCCTTCAGATCCGAAACCATCCTCGTCTGCGTGCTTAGGTAACCGCAAAGACATAGATGTTGTCAAACCTGTACCTGCTTTCGTAAGGTCAATTTAAAAATCCAGAATGTAAAAAACTAATTCTAATAAAAACTAATCTTAAATTTATAAGAAAAAAAACAATTGTGAGAATGATAAATTGAGAGAACGATAACAAGAGCATACCATCACCCATATCCTTGGTTTTGTGAAGAAGAAACGTTCCCGAAAGGATTGTCACGAACCCACACATTTCTGTGACAATCTGCGTTGGATTCTGCCTATCCCAATCCTGATGAAAGAAAGAAAACTAATCAAATTCAATCCAAGAAAATTTCCCAGTCAGTGCGTGGAGGATGATTATGCAAACCATATAAAAAGAAAACAAGAGATTATTAAGAGGGTCCAGTCTGATGAAATACATTACACTTGTCTTACATTTGTGGATTTATTCAAACTCATGCTGATATTCAAACACAGACCATTATGAAATATATTTTGCAACACATGAAATATTCAAATCATTAGCTAGTTTGCATTGCTCTAAGGATCTACTTCCAATGAGTTATGGAATTTCCATCAAGGGAGGAGAGAAAGGAGAATTAATTATAAAGATGATTTAAAATAAAAATAAAATAGGTTTAATACAAGGAAAAGGGGAATGTTCGAATCGATTGGGGTATATAGAGAAATTAAGACTATTTAAAAAAAAAAAAAAAACTACTGGAGGTTATTTAGATATGGGGTCTGATTAGATAAAATATGGGTGCTACTCTTTTTTTTCAAACCCAATCACTTTATACACATAAAGAGACTCAATTAGCAAAGAATCCGCACAACCAAAATGAGCAATCAGTTCAGACAGGGTAAGAGTGAAGGAGTTTGGGGAAAAGGTTTGTTGGACTAGCTTAACTTTCAAGATTTTAATAAAGAGCCAGTAGCTAGCATCTCAACTCTAATAAAATAATACATTAATTATACTACAAGTAGCCAGACTGAAGAATTTACCTTAAACATGATCACACTAGCCAAAATGGTAAGTGATGTGAACATGACATAGTAAATGGGAGATACAACTGCTGTGTTAAAAGTGTCAAGCGCCTGCATTAGCAACAACAAAAATGAATGATCAAGGAAATCATAAAGACCAAAAAAAATAAAACCACCAGAACTTGACAGGGTTGGGGTGAGGACGAGAGCTGAATTGATGATGCAAATTCAAGGATGGTTTTATTGAGGTCCATGCAAGTACGGATTGAAGCCCTACTTCAAGGTCCAACCCTCAAAAGAATACATATACTTTCAAGTTTTAAGGATAGGAATTTGACAGACAAGTGCTAAATCTAGCTACTCAAATTATCAAACATTCTGTCACAACATTGATGTCTCACATTCCTGAATACAATATATAACCAAGTAGCCCAAAGTGCTGGGTTGTCATAGTACTAATGATATAAACATCCTGGCAACCACAGCATTGACTCGCTCATGTGCCTCCACTAAGAAAATTTTAATTTTCTTTGCGAAAGGGGGTCAATCTTCTAGTTGTTATCCAACAACAAAGCCACAAAACTGGTAAATCCTTCCAGACCACCAGTTTTCCATGAAAGTTGCTAGGAAGGCAATTCTTGCAACCAGTCCTGGATAGTAAGTGTATGCAATCGTGAATTCCAAAATAAAAGTAGTCCAATATCATAAAGCTCATGAGAACTCAACTCAAGCAAAACAAATAGGGCAATAGTCTTGAGAGAATTCCATTGCACAACCTATCCTTTATAAACTGCATAAGGTTTGCTCAGCACAAGATTCTAGAAATTACCCTGCCCTACCAAACTGTAAAACCTTATATCTGATCACTGCCAACTGCCCACAATCTAATCAATCCCAGTCCATACCACAACAATCTACAGTGACCTCAGTTATCTACACTGCACCTCCCCCAGTCTACAAAAAAACCCTATTCATCACGACAAATTAATAAAATCCAATTCTCTATAACCTTACTTTGCATGCCTCCATACAATTACATCAATTCATGGCATCTGGTAACACATCTAGCGCATGTAATAGACATGTGTTGCATCACAAACCAAAAACACGTTAAAATTGCTAAAGAAAGAAATGTAGGGTCTATTACACTGTAACCAAGAGATTCTTTGAACAACCTGAACCTTTATGCTCGGCCTAAACCTGAAGAAAGCAATCCCCAGAATAGCCAGGCTGAAGGGGATGAATATGTGATCAAAGATCCATCAATAAACCATTTCACAATTCCTCAAGTTCTTTTGGAAAATCTCATGCAACCCCAGTATGACTAAGAAAGCCAGGGAAGTTTATATATCACTCAACTCAAGATTCCAATCTACTATTGAAAACCAGAAGATGTGAAAGAAAACAAAAGTCATGTAATTGAAAGTTATAACACTTCTTCTCAAATCAACATATTCACTTATTCACATAGAGTACACACCTATGCTAAGCCAACTTGATAATCTTGCAGCAAGGATGCCTCCTGAGGACATTTGCAGATAGACCAGTACAGAATCAGCAAGATCTATTACCCTGATAATTACTAGGTTTCTTTATTTTATCAGACCCATCATTATCCAATGCGAGTAGAAATTTTCAGGCAAAGCATAAGCGAAGTTTGTCACAAACATAACCACAAGGACTTTTCTCAAATCAAGACTTCTCATCATCATCTCTTCATCCCTATTTTGTTTTAGAAATCACCTATAAAGGCTTTTTGTCTCATTTCCAAGATATATCATGGCTTTTAATACTTTTCTTATTTTCTTTCAAGTAGCCTTTCTCATTTGATAAAAGGGCCATTCAGTTTCCCGCTTGAATAACTTAACAAAAGAAGCATTTTGAACCCCCTAGAGTAATATATCAATACAGACAAGGACCACAAGCTTGTGCATCAGGAGAATAACCTTTCAAGTTTATCGAGCATAAATAAGAATAGAGAAGAAACGGTCATTACCTTGTTCAAATAATTCATTTGGGTAATCACACAAGTAATTACAATTAGAGTGAATGCCCATGTTTGGGGATATATTAGCTGATTCATTCCAGACAATGTTAACTTCAGAGCAATTCCTAGAGCTTTAACACTCATAACCTGTCAAAAAACACTGCGATTACAAACACTAGACAGGAAATGCTTGGTTAAACATAACACAAATTACCAAAAACCAAGTACCAATACATACCGACAATGAACCTACAAGAGAACAGATTCCAATATAAACCATTATGTGTGTCTGACCATACTCTGGGATAAATTGGAATATAAGGATAAATACAGCTGTTGTGACCAAAGCCGCATACAAGAGAAAAGCTGGAAAGAGGAAAAGAATGTCATCAAATTCATTGATCTGCAATTTAAACAATAACTGAAGGCAAGAATGGATAAATAGACGAATATTTTAAGGAAAATAAACACCTGGCTCTGTAGCAAGATTCCAAACTTCTATTACAGATTCAATCTCACGTTCTTGAGGAGCATGCAGCACTATTGTTGTGGAGCCCACAACACAAAGTGCACAACCAAGAATACCAAAAATATGTAGTCTCTCACGTAAAATGATATGAGCAAGAACAGCACTGCAAGAGAACACCATACTCAGCACCATCACCAGCAAATCAAACCTAAACTTGGAGGGGCTTTTCTCTGTACCTGATAATAATGCTGAGAGCACCAAGCGGTGTAACTAATATAGCAGGTGCAAATGCATAAGCAGCAAAATTAGCAATTTCCCCGACAATCACTGTAAAATTAGCAATTGCCCATCAGAATAATCATTCTTCACAACAACCATAAATTGCAATCAACCCACATGGTTAACTCAATCTAGAAATCAAAATTAGCAACTGTTTCGATTAATTTCAATAAATTAACATAGGACATTAATAAGGAAACTGTTATGTCGACTCAAAATTCAATTTACACTCTGAAGTTCTCACAATCAAGTCATCCAAGAGGCCCATAAAGAATAAAATTTATAATATAGTAAAACCTCTCTATAGTCATAATGTTGAGACCAACAAAATTTATTACTATAAAGAGGTTATAACTTAATAGAGGTGCAGTTACAAGAATTATTATTTTGATTCAAAAATTATTGTTTTAATTTCTTATTTTATAATTCATGTTTTAATAGTATTAAGATTTCAATTCATTGTTTTAATAGCATTAAGATAGTAATGGAAATGGATATCAAAGAGTCATTGCGAAATTGAGTGATAAATTCGACAACTTCACTATAATCAAATGGATATTAATGTCTTCATCAATCATCCAAATGAGCAACAAATCGTGTATGCTTTAATTAAAGAAGAAATCATTACTAGAATTAGACAAGAAGAGTAAGGAGATAATCTAAGGATGATAGTATGAAAATACCAAAAGTTTCGTGTCAAAAAGCTCTAAACATGTTTGAGAAGTTAAAAATATTTTGGCTTCAACAAGAAGATGTCTATGTTGCGGACTTATTAGGTACCCGAAAGATAAAAGATATGATAAAAACTTTAAAACATAAATTAATTTCCCAAACAACTTTAGATAAATATTTTATTTCATCTTAAACCTTTAATGTAAAACAACATATATTTTTTGCAATATACATATAATTATTACTATATAGAGACAAATTCCTTAAGATGAGACCTAGAAAAATTATAACTTATTACAATGTGAAATTTATTCTTATTTATAACTGGCCCAAGTTGGGATTAGAATTTTTTATGACTACATGGAGGTTATTCCTATATAAAGTATAATTATAAAGAGGTTCTACTGTATATTTTCTATTGCACTAATTTACACTCAATGAAAGAGAAAATCAAACAAAATTACTGGATGGTGATAAGTGAAGAAAAAATAGTCAGATTAAACTCACTTGTTATCATGCCCACCCACCATAGTGGCTCATACAAGTAAGAATAGCCTCCAACCCCTGCAAAACAATCAGCGATTCAATTTTAGAGGAACTCTAGTCGAGATAAAAGCAAAAGTACAGTAACTGCTCAAGAACCGAGTATGTCTATTTTTCGAAGGCACATGAACTTCTCTCGTGAACATAATTCATTTATACAAGATTCAGATTAGAAAGACTATTCCTTTAGCACATCTATCAAGTATCAAAAGAGAATTAAGATGCGATAAAAATAAGACAAACCCAACAAAATTAAGACAATCTCTTCAAGCTATCGTTCCATTCGATGCAAAGAAGCTATAATTGGATATCGCCACATAAAAACAGTTTCAGTTTCAGGTTCACTACATCAAGATATCATTTCCCATATTTTACCACATTTTTCAAAGAAAGACAAAGTACCACTGTACCAACAGAACTTTCCTAAAATTAAGCCCACAAATTTTCATGTTACTAAATACCTGACAGTTCAAAACCACAAAGAAAACAAAACAAATGCCGCCCATAACGCCGTACCAAGTGAAAAGAACGCCAAGACAAGTCAACTGGTACCGGTCCAGTAACGTCACCGGGGCAATCACAACACAAAAATAAATTAATTAATTAAAAAAAATAAACGAAATTAATCAAACAGACCTGCTCTAATACCAGAAGCGCCGGCTTTCTTCAAGCCCTTCTTCTTAACAATGAAACTAGCACCGATAAACACACTGGACGAGAGCGCCAAAACCAGACCTTTTATGTTATCCGATGACATGCCATCTCTCCAGCTCTGACTCGTTCCTGACGCCATTCACTGACGCCGGATTATCAATTCAGTCGCAACAACTCCGACTGAGCCACCAAATCCACTTCAACTCACTCGATACTTAGTCGTTTCACAACAGCCAAAACGCGTCTATCGTCGACGTGATAGAAATGGAATCCTGCTTATTAATCTCTACTCAAATCGCCGTCGTTTCAGTACATCAATGAAGCTTACCTTTCCAGGTTCCAACAAACGAAGATCTTAGAAAAACGAGAGTGCTGCTGAGGTGGTTTTGTCTTTACTAAAATCCGGCGTCGTTTGACTAAATCAAGATTACGCTTCTCCAGGTCTCGTTTCAACTCAAAAGAGATCTTGAAGAAATGAAATTAAAAAGTTGCGGAAGAATACGCTTTAAACTTCGGTCAATTCGACATAGTTTCAATACTCTGTTTGAACTGAGGGAGATCTTAGAGAGACGAGAGATGAGAAAAGAGGAGAGTTGGAGTTGAATTGACTGGGCGGTGATTCAGGGCGAGTAGATCTCGGGAGATTTGAAAAGATAGAGATTAGCGGAAAAAAGATCTATGTTGTCTTTTGTATAGCGTCGCGGTTGCATTAAAAACGGTGTCGTGTCGGTGAGGAGAGAGCGAGAGTGTTTGGTGGGAAGAAGAAGAACAGCTGTGAAGGTGAGGAGGAGAGGTTTGAGAGAAAATTTAGCTGCTCGGTCATCCCAAGTTTCGATTTAAGAAAATGGTCTTGAAACTGTTTATCAATTTTTTTTAATTTAGAGAAGATGACGTGGCATAGTTAGGATTAATTAAACACGTAAAATTGGTTAAAATGAAAAGATTAAAACATATGTGGGCCGAATCAGAAATAATGAAAGTTTTTAAAATTTGAAATTTCGTAAAACAAGCCCCACTAACTATTCACCTCGCTTAATCGAAATTCATTAGTTCAAAAAGCGATTTCTTGAACGAAAGGGAGACGCGATTTTTTCCGATCGAACACCTGCAAATTTGCACCCTAAATCGATTTCTTGAACCCTAAACCGAATACAGTCGCGATTTTCGGCGATATAGTCGCGATTTTCGATCAATTTGTTGAACCCCAAAATCGATTCCTTAACCCTAAACGAAATCAGTGCCATTTCCGGCGATACAGTCCATATTTCCGATCGAAACTGCAAACTTTGACACCAAATTCAATCCAAAACCATGACCGACACGACAATGAGGAGGAAGCCCAACGCCACTTTGAATCCTAGATTCCGGTGGCGCAAGCGATCAATGGGCATGCTCCGGTGGATCATCCAGGCCGGTGAAGGTGGTCCACAGCGAGGAGGCGGCACAAGAAGAGAGGGAAGAACCGAGCCAAGCGGAGTGCGAAGACGAGTCAAGCGAGAAGGCGGGAGGAGGAGGATTCCGGCGAGTTCCGAGGCTAGGAGGAGTCGTCGGAGGATCCAGCGACGGAGGAGGCCGGCCGAATAGGGTACGTAGTTTGGGAATATTGCTTGTACTTTCGCTTAAGCGATCATTTGCATCGCTTAAGCGATTATTCTGTTTTACTCGTGATCACAGTCATGATCGCTTAAGCGATAAAAAGGATCGCTTAAGCGATCTGAGATCTGGGCAGATGATTCTGCCCAGACCTAAGATCTCTTAAGCTATCATGAGTGTTTACTCTTGGTCGCTTAAGCGATCTTAGGTCTGGCAGAATCACAGATATAATAAGCGATCTGTTGTATCGCTTAAGAGATTCTCAGTTAACTCTTGGTTGCTTAAGCGATTTAAAATCGCTTAAGCGATCTTGCATGAGGCAGAGTAAAGATCTCTTAAGCGATTCGAGATCGCTTAAGCGACTACAGTGGTTTTGGTTTATTTTTGTTGCTAACATTTTATTTATATCGATTGTGCAGATTGTGTGGACCGTAAAGCATGCAGTACGAGTTGGAGCCTATAAGTGAGAAGGTACCCTACTTCCCTGCAAGGGTGACGGTGAGGTCGAGCTGGGAGGTTTTTGACAGAATAAGGGCCATTTTAGCTGGAATGAGGCATGGTGAAAGAGATTTTGGTCGCACTTGTTTCGGTCAGTTTTTAAGAATCGGAACAAAGTGGAAAAAGTCATTTTGGGGGCAGGGAGTGCATTACATGTTGATGCACTCAGTAAAATGCAACAAAAAAAATGAAATGTGGTTCGTGGTGGAGGGAAAGCCACTACGGTTTGGTATGATGGAGTATGCTTTGGTGACGGGCTTAGGATGCGGGGAAGTGCCAACTAAGGCGGAGGCAGACGCAATAAGGACGAGTGTGGGAGCCATAAGGTTTTGTAATAAGGTTTTGAAAGGGGCAAAGTCTATTACAGGACAAGTTTTAGAGAAGAGGCTAGATACAGTTCGGTTTAGTGATGCAGAGAAGATAAAAGTGTGCTTGATATTGTTTTTACATTCTATCTTATTGGCTGGTGACTCAACAAAAGCTGTTGAGAAAGATTGGTTGTTGTTTGTAAGCGACTTGGAGTTCTTTAATTCTTATCCGTGGGGACGGATATCATTTGAGCGAACCATCAAGAGCCTGAAAAAACCAGACATGGCGTTAAAGCATGCCGAATGGGGCGAGAAGGCTAAACCAAGCACGTATAATTTGTTTGGCTTCCCATGGGCAATGCAAGTAAATATTAATAGCTCTCTGTTATATTTTTTATAATATGTGTGTTTGAATAATGACATTATGTTTTTTTACAATGTAGGCTTGGATGTACGAGGCCATCCCTGTCTTCGCTAAGGTGGGGGGGAGGAGCAACAATTTGGTTGTGCAACAGCAATTTCCTAGGATGTTGCAGTGGCATGTCGGGAGCTGTAACCATTGGGATTATGGCCAATTAGAGATTGAGATTCAAGCAGTTGAGGTAAGATTGAAGGATTAAGCTTTTGAATATGCAGTTGCTTTTTTAGTTTGCTTCAATCTGATTGATTTTTATTTCTTATTGCAGGGAGTCGTCCGTCCCTTTCTGACCACTATTGGGGATGAAGCGGAAGAGGACTATGTCACATCTTTCAGAGCAATGGAGGATGAAAGGGATGAACAGATAGACCGCCTGATGCGGGACCTAAAAGGGGTCACGCATGTGATGGCAGTTGTAGGGCCATTGCTTGACAATGTCGTTGATGCTAAGGATAATGAAGCTCGGGGGGCTGAGGATGAGGAGGAGAAGAGGGAGGAAGAGGTTCGTATGCCTCAGCAAATCGGTACAACAAGTACCGCTTTGCCGAGACATCGGCGTGGGGAGAATGAGGTTGTTGACCTCATAAACGGCCTGTTTGAGAGTTTTACAACAACCGTTTATGCAAGGTTTGACAAGATGGAAGAAACAATGAAAAGGGTGGAGGAGAAAGTGGATAAGCTGGGAGAGAAAGTAGGTACAATGGAGGGCGAAGTTGGTACAATGGAGGAGGAAGTTGGTGGAGAATTAAAGGCGGTTGAAGTGTAAACTGGCTTGAAAAGAGAGAGCCGAAAGAGCAAGTTTGTGAAATCGCCTTACATGGTAGTGACACAGGTAAAGAAGAAGAAAATGAAGAAACAAATGGAGGAACAACCAGAAATGGAGGAGGTTGAGGAGGTTGGTGGTGGAAGTGGGGCGGTGATAATGGAGGAGGGGGAGGTGGGAGGCGAAGGAAGCGGGGATGTAAAAATGGAGGAAAGGGGAGGAAGTGGGGAAGGGAAATTGGACTCAAATGTCGATTTGTATAGGCCAATAGAGGAAAAGAAAAAAACTTTTTATGCCTATTACAATGGATCGAAGTGATGGCCATATAAAGTGTAAGACAGGGATTATCCCTGGGAATGGTTTCAAAAGTTGTTGACGATGGGGGACGTGGCTTGAGGACTCGGTGAGTTATTTTCACTTAATTTTCCTTATTTTTGCATGTGTTTTCCATACTTATCTTGTTGTTTTTATTTGATGCAAGACATCGATGAGATATTGGCAGTGAGGCTACGGCAGGACTAGTGATGGTGATCTATTGTATCCCGCGTGCTATCACCGATGTGGCGTTTGGGCAAACGCTTGTTTCGGCATATCGCACTTTAATTAAAAATGACGTTGCTAGTAGTGTAGCAAAAGGACCGAAGCGAAAACGATTAAGGCGCATAACGGTTGGGCCGCATCCCCACGATGATTTCTGGTTTGATGACAGGATTATGCAGTACGTAAGGGGGATCGGCCCAAATATGGCCACGGTTGGGCCTTTGTTAAAAGAGTGTACTGCATCATCCTCGTCAAATAGATGCATTGGATAGCAGTCGTTGCACATCTAGATGAGGGGTTTCTGAAGATCCTTGACTGCAACCTAACCATTTGTCAAGACAAGCAGTTGGAGGTCGAGTTGGAGCCATTGTCCAGGTTGTTCCCTGGCGTTGCATGATGGCAATGGGATGTTTGGGCACTTGGGTGATCAGGTACTAACCGGAAAGTGGCCAATTCAGCGCTCTACCTGCCCAATAAATGAGTCAAGGTAAATTTTGTTTAAAACTAACTTACATAATACAATTGTTCTATAAGTTTATTATAATGCTAATGTCTTCTTCCTATTGTAGCGCTGAATATGGGGCATATGCCCTGGAATTTATTCACCCGACATGACCAACAGCCCGAGGACGGCCTTGAATGACGAAACAATGAGAGACTGTCGGGAGCGTTGGGCTGTCGACTGCTTCCATGGGCAGATGGATCCGTTTTGAGTGACCAGAACCCAATCAAAGGGTATGAAAGTTGGATGCTGAATTTCGTAGTTTATGTGATGTTGATATTCATACTTGGGTTTTTTGAGTTAATTGTATTTATTCTAAACTATATAACTTCAGCTGCTGACACTGAGTTTTTTGACTTGTAATTTCTTGTTCTTTTCCCACCCTTCATCTTATTTTCCTTTTTATATTCTCAATTAAACTTATGATACCTGTTATAATTATCAATAAGGGTGTATATACATGTTCATTTTCAATGGTGTTTTGATGTGTACTTTGTGTCAAAACTGCTTATTTAATTTGTTCTCATTGGCTTGGCTATTTTCTAATTCATGCCTTTCTCATATAATGGTGTTTTACACTGCAGGTCACTAAGATGGAATGGTCAATCTCCACAGAAAGTCAACCGAGGCACCATATTAGCCGCCCTTGTAGATATCATCTTGAATTTGTTGGATGCTAGTGCAGAGCCAGAAAGCATCGAGAAGAATGATGTCGTGGGCATCTTTTCAAGCATGGACTACTCTGATACCATTCACTGTGGATTCTAAACTCTTTGGCATCAAAAACTAAATTAAAGGCAGTGTATAGGAAATTGTAAATAATTTACTATGTATGGTGTGATTATTGTAAAGAATTGGATATGATATTTGGGATATATTTTTATTTGTCCATATAAGATAATTCATCAGCAGTTTCAATTTACTATGTATGGTGTGTCCATATAAGATATTTTTGTTTGTCCACATATCTCTCTTAAATGACCAAGACTTTTCTAGAAACGATCGCTTAAGCGATCTTAAATTGCTTAAGCGACCAAGGTCTGGGCAGATGTCATTTTAGAAAGAATCGCTTAAGCGATACGTAAGGTCACTTAAGCGATCATAGTCTGGGCAGATGTCATTCTGCCTTGGAAAAGATCGCTTAAGCAATCATAAATCGCTTAAGCGACCATGTGTCTTTTAGGAAGAATCTGCCAAGCGATAAATGGGTAAACAGCGATCATAGTGCAGAGCGAGATGTCATTACGCGCGGAAAAGATAAACTTAAGCGATCATAGTCTGGGCAGTTGTCATTCGGCCTCGGAAAAGATCGCTTAAGCGATTCGTTTAGTGCACATGTTCCATTATTACATTTATATTAAACATATAGTTCTTTTACACGTCAGTATGAAACCTATAGGGTTTACGATTCTGCTCAGTTCACGTTACTAGGCTATATGCTAAACATATGGGGTTTACGATTCGTTTAGTATATTTTTATATTTGTTTGCTTAATTATTTAGGAAATATTAGTATATTTTTAATTAATTTTCGACCCATTAAGTGAATTAATTTCATTAATACCAAAGAAAAAGTTTAAAAATTAACAAAAACACCCCCACCCACCCAACTTCCCGATTCTCAGCACGCGACAAGAACAAATGACCTGGAAATGGCCGTAATGGAATGCCTTGTGACCTTTTCCGGCCGATCCACCGTGGATGTGGCCGGAAAAGGCCACATCTTGCCGTCATGGACTTTCAATGAAATGTCCGACTTTGACGGTCAACGATGGCCAAATGTTGGCCATCGTTGACTGACAACGACGGCCATATATTTGGCTATCGCAGATGGCAAGATCTGGACTTTTTCGTTCGTCTACGGCCAGTTCTGGCGGATCGTCTGGCCTTTTCCGGCCACATCCGTGGTCGATCTGGTCGGAAAAGGCCATATAGAGGCCCTATCGGCCAGATCCAACCACTGTGCATCGTAACGCCCTTTCCCGGTAAGATTCTGGCTCTGGTGGCCAGAATCTGGCACCGTGGGTAGGTGGGGGTGTATCTGTTAAATTTTAAAACCATTTGCACAAGAATCGCTTAAGCGATACAATGGATCGTTTAAGCGATCATGTGATTGGCAGAAGCAAATCTGCCGAGGTGCATGATCGCTTAAGCAATCCGTGATATCGCTTAAGCGAATCTTGTCTTTTTCCTATGGTCGATTAAGCGGTCATGGATCACTTAAGCGATCATGCACCTGGGCAGAATCAATCAGTCCAGGTGCACGATCGCTTAAGCGATCCTGTTACGAAAACACTTTGTCGCTTAAGCGATACACTTAGTCGCTTAAGCGATCGTGGGCAATATATACTTTTGCACCTTTTCTCCTGAATTTTGACAAACTAAAATTACCAACACGTATTAATTCCATACTTTTTCCTCAATTTGACAACCTAATTCCAAACTAAAATTGCCAACAAATATTTAGACCATGTAATAAGAATACACAATATAAAGGATAATGTATTAAAGGTAACAATAAAATTTAAAACATCAATAATTGAAAACAATAACTCATCAACGGTTGCCCTTCGCAACTCCCTGAATTTCATCCTTCTTCGAACCTAATTACTTCTAGCAACTGCTTCTCTTGTGGCGAGGTTGCTTGCAAATTGAGCACTTATTCATCTTCCGGGGAACCTCAAAGGCTGATGGAATACGCTTAACCCTTTTTCTCCCTTTTGGTGTCTTCTTGAATGGCGGCTGGAGGATAATGTCAGCCACCTCTGCGGCACTACCCTGCTTCTTAGGGAGGCACCGGATATATCGCTTTCGAATATGCTAGCATGTAGTGATCTATCATATAGAAAGGGGAGCAAAGTTCCATGTAAATTCTTGAACCAAAATCCGGCTTCCGTTGGTGTTTCAGTGCTGCTAGTGCATGAGGACAAGGTAAACGTTGAATGTCAAGCACTTTACAGCTACAAGTTTTTGTAACAAGGTTAACTAGGGCATCCGGACCATAGCCGCGCACAATAAACTCTTGAGCATTAAGAGGATAGGCAAACAAGGCATTTGACGCTTCCATATGTTCTCGCAATAATTTTTCAGCTGACGGAACAAGGGTTGTAGTAAAATTATCTGACTGCGTACGACGCTCATGGAACCACCGCGACAATGTCCTCTGGATTGCATCAAAAAGTGCAACTATTGGAAACTCTCTTTCTATTAACAACTTTGAATTTATGGATTCAACTATGTTCGTGGTCATGACATCAAACCTTCTTCTAGGAAAGTAAGCTCTACTCCATCTCTCGAAACCAACATCATGCTCAAGATACTTAGCAACTCTAACATCCTTGATTCGGATTTGCTGGAAGTGCTCCTCGAACTCATCAACCCGATAAGCTTTTGCTGTCATGTAGTATGTCTGAAGGAGGCCAGCACACTTAAACTTTTGTTTTATGTTCTCACCAAAGTGCCTCATACAGAATCCGTGATGTGCTTGACGGTAAATAGTGGCAATCCCCTTCTTTATAGAGTTATGCCTATCGAATATTATGCACAACTCGTCACTGTCAGGCACTATCGTACGTAACTGCTGAAAAAACCAAGTCCACGACTCGTCATTCTCAGAGTCAACCACACACCATGCAACAGGATATTGTGATTCTCGCTGTCCTGTGCAGTGGCCACCAACAATGTACCTCCATACTTTCCCGTCAGAAAGCAACCATCAACAGCCAACACCTTTCTCATGTTTACAAAACCCCTTATAGCAGAACCATAAGCAACAAACAAATATTTAATCATCATATTCTTGTCCCACTTCAAAGCCGTCTTGCTACCTTGGTTTGTCAACTCAAGCATATAACGGTACGCTTCTAATACTGCGTACCCATGCTCCGGCGTGCCCCTCACAAAATCTTATGCATGTTGTCTCCCTTTCCAGCATTTCCAGTAACTAACAAAGACATCCCAAGCTCTGCGCACAAGTCTCTGAATGTCTTTAGGAGATGGACCTTTCCCTTCGACGAACCGACTTTTGACAAATTGTCTAATAACATCAGCGGACGCTTGTCGATGCTCACTTGAAATATGTCCCAAACCACATGTGTGCTCACGGGTATATGTGCTAAGAATAAACTTTTCCGACTCTGCCAACCTTCTACAATAAACCCGCCACTTGCACTTTCGGTCACGACATGCAACCGTCACAGCCAATGAATTTGACTTTTTGGTGATGAACTCAAAATTACCTTTCACAGCAACAAGTTTTAGCTTCCTCACCACTTCCTCTTTGTTGTCAAATAAATACCCTATGCGCAACTCCGATCCATCCGTAAAGACATGAGCTGATTCACTACTACCTCCAATTGCCCCCTCTGAACCTACATAAACGACCATAGTGTTCTCTTCCTCACAATCTACGCCTTCTGCATAATCTGTATTTAAAGGAATCTCTACATCTGTGGGAACATCTACGGGGTCCTCCTCCTCAACATTTTCATTACGCCCCCATCACCGAACCTCTTCTATGTTGTCCTCCTCACCACCCAATTCACCGTCTACTCTTGATTTTTCAGCTAACAAATCAATGGCCTCGTAGTTCAAATTAAAACCAGGCAAATCTCCGCCTACATCCTCGTTATCCCCTTCCTTGGAACCAACTTCCAACGGTTTTTCTACATAAGAAACCCTTAAAATCGGCCTCGAACCATTATCGGCCATATCAATCATATATAACTTCACACTTTCATCCGACTTTAATATAGCATGAGGTACCTTATAATGTTCAGGAGCTCTGCTTAAAACATACTTCACAACTATATCACTACGCGAGCAACTCAAATTACCTCTTCTAATTATTTCATCAATCAACTCATCAAAACTAACCTCTGTGCTCACAGCAATTGGTATAACTTCTTTGCTCTTCCTAATCCACTTCCACCTACTTTCTTCCTCCACCCACTCACCAAAATATTCAACACCCAAAACAACTTGTCCCATGTATAATAATAGCCAACTACCTGTAATGCAAGAAAAACAATATTCTTAAATGCTGTACTAAGGGTTCAAATATTTTAAAAAGAATCTGCACATTCGGATATTTGGTCTGATGTATCGCTTAAGCGATCATGGTTATTTATATTGGATCGCTTAAGCGATACACTTGATCGCTTAAGCAATCCAGTATAAATAACCATGATCGCTTAAGCGATCTTATGCCATTTACTGACGCTTGCGATCTCGCTCCCATACAATGAGACTTTAACCAGCATTGCTTAAGCGATCTTATGCCACATACTTGATCGCTTAAGCGATCTATCTCCTGCATTACCAGACCTACTAGATCGCTTAAGCGATACACCAGATCGCTTAAGCGATCCATCGTACCCATAACACATTTTCAATCATCTCCACCTACAATCGATCCATCATACCCAGAATAAATACCCAGAACAAATTTTCAACAAATTTCACTCCTTTCAACTTGCATTACATCAAACACAACCCAACAACCTAAACAACTAAATCAAAATCATAACCCAAACCCCATCCATTATTAAATCTTTGTAAATCTAAATATAAAATGTAAAAATGAGATACACATACTTAGACGAAATGTCAGGAGGAGGAGGAGGGGGATCTTTGCCGGAGAAGATGTTAATGGTGGAGGAAGAAGAAAGTGTTAATGGCGGAGGAACAAGAAGATATAGAGGAATGAGGAAGAAGAAGAAGATGTAGACAAAGCTAAGAAGAAGAGAAGAAGATACAGAGGTAGAGATGCGTTAATGGCGGGAGGAAGAAGAAGGTGTTTGGGTTTGTTTGCAACAATTTCGGGTTTGTGCGAATATAGTATAATTTTGAAAAGATTATATAATACTTCATTAATCATAATTAAGCACTAATTACCCTTAATCAATAATATGGCTATTTAGTTAACACTTTAAAACTTGATAGCCTTTTAATTAAATGTAAACTTCAAATGTCTTTTTAATAAACTCCCCCGAGGTTTGAAGAGAAGTTAATTAGCAAAATAAGGACTCTTCTCCGACTCAGCGTTGATGACCGTTACGCTTTATCTTTCTTTCATATCTATCTTTGGCTACCCGATTCTTTCCTTTTTTTTATTTACTTATTTGATTATATAATAATTAAAATTCAATAAAAAAATGCGAAGAATATAATAAAAAAGGTTAATTCGATAAATAATTGATAACATATTAATTATGGGTAGGGGTGAGAAGTTCCAGATACCCGGTATTTTTTGAAAATCGAAACCGAAACTTGTCGTTATCGTATTTCATGCATGTTCGAAATGAGAATCATAGTATTCATTCCTATGGCAATGGAAATGAAAAACAAGAGATCATTTTTCTAGAAATATGGACAAATGGAAGTTTAACTCGTAGAGAAGCACTTCATGAAGCCTCCCGAAATTTAATTGATTGATTTATTCCCTTTCTACAGGCAACAGAAGAAAACTTACATTTAGAGTACAATCAATACAAGGTTACTTTACCTTTTTTTACTTTTCATGATCGATTGGCTAAACTAAAGAAGAAAAAAGAAATAGCATTGAAATCCATTTTTATTGACCAATCAGAATTGTCTCCTAGGATCCATAATTATCTTAAAAAGTCCAATACACATACATTATTCGACCTTTTGAATAACAGTCAAGAAGACCTTATGAAAATAGAACATTTTCGCATAGAAGATGTAAAACAGATATTGGACATTCTAGAAAATAAATAAAAAAACATTTCACAATTGATTTACTGAAAAGAAAAATCAATTGAATTTATTTCTTTTTTTTATAAAGAATAAAAAAAAAATAGAAAAACTAAAACGGTTTGCACCTTTAGCACAATTTAGATATTCGGACCAGAATTTAATTGAATAGAAGTATCTAGGGAGAATTCACTGTGACTTTGAAGCGATTACTCCCTAGTAGAGTTGGTCAAGGACCAATCCCAAGCGCCCGGGACTGGTCCTTTTGGGACTGATCCCAAATGGGACCAGTCGCTCATGGGCTTAGGACCATGAGCAATTTCAAGACCGGTCTTATGGGCCCAAGACCGGTCCTATGGGCTTGGAAAAAATATTTTTTTCACCTGATCCTTTTTATATTTTAGGGGCGAAACGAAATTTTGTAGGGGGTTTTTAGTATGTTTCAGGGGTAGATTAGTAAGTTTCTAAAAGTTTAATTAATTTTAAAAAATAATGAAATAATAAATAAATTAGTAGTTAATTTTAACATAAATGTAATATTCATATTTCACACATTCACAAATAAACAATTAAATAAATTTTTTTTATTAAATTATTCATCTTCATCGTCAACAATATTTACATCATTCAAATTTATATTCCTAAAGAGTTCGAGTAGTTCGGGATCTTTAAGGTACAGTTGTAGTCTTCTTTCTGCATGAGTCCAATCCCGTAAACACGTTATCACTTCAATCATCTCATTGGTTAAAGAACATCTTCTGTCTTCAACAATCCGGCCACTTGTTGAAAATGTTGACTCAGATGCAATTGTAGAAACCGGAATAGATAAAATGTCACGTGCCATTTGGGTTACAATGGGGAATTGACTTTCATGTTGGTTCCACCATTGAAGAATATCTATGTTACGTTTCTCCTTCATTGTCATAAAGGACAGGTCCACTTGTAGGTAGCGATTCAGCTCATTTGGTCCATGTATGTACGAGCTGGAGCTACTACTTCCGCCATGTTCCATATACGTCCACTTGCTCGATCCTTGATGGAGGTTTGCATCAAGGTCCTGATCGTCTCTCCTAAACGTTCCACTTCCACTTCCATTGTACCTGTTCTCATATAAAGAAAAAAGGCTATCCAATTTTTGTTTAAAGTCAGTCAAATAAGACGTATAATCATGTCCTAAATGCTGGCCTAACTTAGTAATTATACAGTTAACTACGTGTAATTTAAACCTAGGATCTACAACAAGGCCTAATCCATATAAGAATGGAATATTTATCCAATATTTCCCATATTTTTCGTCCATCTTTGAAACAATTTCCCTTAAAACGTTATTATATCTATATTTAGTAAAAATTTTAGCAATTTGAAGTAAAATATCTAACACTAAATTATTAGTCGGATAATAAATACCACTTAATGTATTAGTAGAATCATACAAAATTTTAAGAAATGAATAAAAAAGTTCACAAACCGCCCAATCATCATAGTTGACAACTTCCTTTTGATAGTGCTTTCGGTTGACGAAATCTGTAATTTGTTTTGCGGTTGGCAAAGCTTTTTCAACATCAAGTAGGTGGAGTTCCAACGGATAGACATGTCCGTACATAACTTCAAAGGTCGAACCGATGGGTCCTCTTGCTTACAATATTTAATGCACTGCGCCATCTTTTATTGCTACCGCCAACAATAAATCTGATAGTCACGCGCACCCTCTCCATCTTCGAATGTATAGCATCTAAACCTGCTTTAACTATCAAATTGATGATGTGGCAAGCACATCTCTGGTGAAAAAATTTGCCTTCACCATGCAGATCTAATCTCTTTTCAAATAAAGAGATTGCCGCGATGTTAGCAACTGCATTATCAAGCGTTAACGCTATAACTCTATCAGTTAATAAATATTCTTGCAAAACTTCAAGAATTGTAAAATAAATAGTTTCAGCACTATGTTTTTCATATAATTGTTTAAAACCCATCAATTTTTGCTGTAAACCCCAATTATGATCTAAGAAATGTACTGTGATAGTTAAAAAACCGGTTTTTGATCTACAAGCCTATATGTCTGATATAAGTGCAATAGATGTATTCCTAAAATTTTGAAATTCGTTTTTAAGTTTATTATTTATTTTGTTAGAAAGTTTTAGTATATCTCTTCTACTTGTACTTCTACTAACAGGGGTATATGCTGGACAAAATGCAGTTTTAGTCATGTGAATAAAATAAGGATTTTCAGATAAACAAATAGGAGAGTCCATAGCAACTATGAATCTTGCTATTTCCTCTCGTGCAACATCTACATTATATTTCCATGTTGAGAGAGTTGAGGATTGTGAATTAAAATTAAGTTGAGTTTGAATTTGTCTACCTGATCCGATTGAAGATGCATCGGGCAACTGCATTATTTGGGGGTGCTTCTTCTCCATATGTTGTTGCATCGTTGAAGTCCCCTTCTCAGCGCCAATAATGGTTCCACAGAAATTACATACCCCACACGATTCTTCCCCCTCCCCATTTGTCTTTGGCCGTTTTGATTTGGTGAAGTGTCGCCATAGATCGAATACGACCCTCTTTGACATGAGGGGGCTGTATGCCCGTGCCTATTGACTCGCAACTCGCATGTGTTTGGCTACACCTCGTCCCAATCGAATATGTTATGGAATTGTAGTTGCTGCCTCTAGAGGAAAGGGTGAAAATGGATTAAACCCTTCCATTTCTTTGGTGGATAGAACGTAAAACTCATTTGGGGATGATCTCCGAATGCATTATTTTGGGAATCCATTATGAATTTATGATAAAATAATAAATAATTAAAATGAAAAGAAATTAAATAATAATATGAATAAGAGATGATATTGAAAAATAGAAAAAATTGAATAATATAAATATGACCGTAGAAAGTAAAAATTTTTTTTTTTTAAAAAATAAATTTTGTAAAATATCCTTTTAACCATACAATTTATGTTTATTTCAAAATTTATAGGGGGGTTTTAGTAATTGTACAAGAGACTAAAACGAAAAAGTTTAAAAAAAAATTTGGCCTACGCCTGGGCCTTGGAGGAGGGCCCAGTGGAGGGATCGGGCCTCCTCCTTGGGCCTGGTCTCGTTTTGGGACCAAGCCTCCTAGGATCGATCCTCTCAAGGACCGATCCTAGGACCGGGTTTTTGGGCTGGGTTTTTGGACCCAGGCCCAAATGCCCACCTCTACTCCCTAGATACACACGTTATCATATTTTACAATTTGACAATAGAATCAATTTAAAAAAGACATAAACAAAGACAAGGATAATCTTTCGAAAAGGTAATCTCTAAAGGAATCGATGAACAAATCAAAATAAAAGATCTGTTTTGACATGAAATGGATATATCCATATATCTAACTTGTATTTATGAAATGATAAAATATTGCAAAATCTATACCAAAAAGTGTTTTACGTAGGACTAGACGGATTGGTTCACGTAAAAGTGCATGTTGAATAACAAAAGGCATTATTCATGTTCAAGCAAGTTTCAACAACACCATTATGACTATTACAGATGTACTGGGGCGGGTGATTTCTTGGTCCTCCGTTGGGACTTGTGGATTCAAGGGTACAAGATGAGGGACACCCTTTGTTGCTCCAACCGTAGCAGGAAATGCTATTCGAGCAGTGGCGAATCAAGGTATGCAACGAGCAAAAGTCATGATAAAAGGTCCGGAACTCGAAAGAGATGCAACATTACGAGCTATTCGTAGAAGTGGTATACTTTTAAGTTTCGTATGGGATGTAACCCCTATGCCACATAATGGCTTGTAATATCTCACTAGGCAAGTATTCACTGACTATCTTATAGAGAGAATCTAGAGAATTGCTAGCTTAAAAAAGGTGTTCGTCTAAAATTTTTATCCTTAATCCGTTATAAAATACTATTACACAATGACTATTTCTCACATATATAAAAATAATAAGAATTCCAATGAACCGGAAAGCGTGAAGATGTTCTCTAAATATTTTTACTACCAAAAATACATACATAAATCCACATTAATTCCTTCTCTGAGATAGTGTGTGCAGCCCTCTCGCCAGCTTGACGTCTCTCGACCGCTACAATCTAATACCTGCAAAAATAAAGACAGCAACGGGGTGAGCTATAAATGCTCTTTAAGTAAATCAAATTTAACTATGCTCTCACTTTGCTGTCCCCGTTTTCGCTATACTGTTTCTAAATTTTTGCTTGCTTTCTCTCTTTATTCTTAGGCACACTACTTAGCAATCTTCTGTTTTTCTCAAATCTTTCTAGTGCTATGCTATTCTTTATCATTTTATTTCTCTTCTCTGCTAGATTATATCTTTCTATTTCTTTCTCTACTCAACAAATCGCTAAGTTTCCTTGCTATTTGTCATGTTTCTAATTTCTATTCTTTTCTAGCATATATCTAATTTTTGTTCCTTTCTCGTATATCTCTAATTTCTTTTCTATTCTCGTAGGCTTCTATTTTCTTTTCTTCTCTATTTTTATGGGCTTCTAATTTCTTTTCTTGGCTAGTCAGACACGCAATAATAAAATAAACTGTTTAATCTATGCATAAATGCATAAGATGTGATGCACATAAAATGTCTTATGCATATGCAAATGATCACGTTTGTATTCTTTCTAAAAATTCTTTTCTAATTCTTTTCCTTTCTTTCTGAAATTCTTTTTGTTTTCTATTTCTTATTCTATTTTTCTTTCTTTCTGAAATTCTTTCTATTTTCTATTTCTTATTTTATTTTTCTTTCTTTCTAAAACTCTTTCTGTTTTCTATTATAGTTTGCCGATCGGACTAGGCTAAGGCATAGATTTGGAATCCTGGCTATGTAAGCGTATTCTAAAATTCTTTCTGGGTATAGTCCTCATCCACATGCACTTCTAGCAGAATGTACAATTCTGTTTTCTATTATGAGGCTGCTCACTGATGGCGATGTGCATGTGGGAAACTTCTGCATCTTTGTCGCCACTAGCTAATGCAGCGAATCTCACAGGTTCCCCATCACAATAGCCCTCTGAAAACATGCTCTGTAATCTACAAAGTAACTAGCTAGACATTTTCCAATAATTTTAAAATTTTTGAAATATATGCTATATTATGTCATGCATTTATATGATGTCTATGCATGATCCCAAAATATGTGTCTGACTCTGGCATGTATTCTATTAATTCTAAGGCTTTTATTTCTATATTTTTCTAGAAATCCCAAAGTTCTATTCTAATAACACGTTTAACTTAAACATTTTCTATTTTATTCTTTATTTTTGAATTCTATGCATCGTGTGTACGTACGCGATTCTATAATTTCTACACAATTATGTAATTCTTCAATTCTATCATGCTATGTAAAATCTACACGTATACAATTACATTATCTCACACAAATTCTACTTTTCTATAATTCTATTAGTAAGATATTGAAACAGCACAGTTCAACTAGGGAATGAATTCTACATTTTGGGCAATCTAATTTCTTCTATAAAAAATCTATGCCACAACTTAGGTATTAATCTACTAACTTGCCCAATTATGCTACCAGATTTTCTCAAATTTATATATATATCACATAACCATGACATTAAACTACTCTCTAATATTTTCTAATGTCACAAACATGCCTTGTACAACTTTCTAAATACAAATTTTAATGCCATCATTTTGCATTCTCTTAACATGACCATCAACATTGTTATACATGCCCTTCTTTCTTCTTTTCTTTTGGCTGCATTCTATACATTAATCTATATTGCCATATTAATCATTGTAAATACAATCTAACATATAGCACAACATATATACTTTGGCTAAATTCTAATTTCTTTCTAACATTCTTAACAATCAATTTCTAAAATGGTCATGTATTTAATACTTAAACCAAACTTCTATTTCTTTGATGTTTCTTTTGATATCTATACTTGAGAAAGCTTTTCTATTCTTTATACAATAAAATCACTTATTATATACTGTTTATAACTAATCTCAAAACAAGAAACAACAATATCCTCATTTGGCCAAGCCATTCTTTGAATGATCTTTCTAATTTCAAGCATACAGGCTTGACAATTTATTGTGGTATATTGTAATATTATAATATAATCACCCATCTTTTACAATCATCAATACTACACTATTACAATAATTTAATATACAATTCTTGCCATCACTTTTCTAAAGTCATAAGTTTCAAAACTCATAATTCAATGACTAAATACAATATGCCATTCAAACTAATGCTAAAAATTCAAGCAAATTGAACCGTGCACTAAAGGTCATTTATCTCATTGAACTAACATGACCAAGTGATATTCTAAATTTTGGCATAACAAAATGCACACTTCAATACTAGAACTTACACTTGGTTAAGCCTAACATAACCTTTCAACTCCAATTCTTTCTTTCTCACACAATTTCTTCAACAATATTTAACAAACTCATGCATGCATTTCTCTTTGAATTTTCATCAAACAATTCACATGCACATTGTAACGCCCCACTTGAGGTACGTAGTAAATTATGTTGTATGTTTGAATGTTTATTGCTTTGTTCTCATTTGAGCTTGTATGTCATTATTTTCAGTTGGTTGGCCCTTAGTTGGTTTGGTTGAGTGTTTGCCCTGATTTTGGTTGAGTTTTGGTGAAGTTTGGAATTTCGGTCTTCACCGCGGTGACGTTGGCTTTGTAATTGCGGTGTCGGCTCTGTAACTTTTCGTCGGGGAATCGGAACTTTCTTCGCCGCGGCCACGGGACTGCAGAAAAGTTTATTGAGGTTTCTAGAGAATTCTCCATAGGGGCAAAATGACCTTTTTACCCTTAATTAGCAGGAAGAGTGGGGAGTGAATTGTAAGGAAATTTTATGGAGAATATGTTAGAGTGGGGGTGTGATTGTAATGATTTAAAGGACAAGGATGGAATTTCCAAGGAAGAGCAAGGGCAATATGGGAATGAATGAAGAAAGTTTGAGCTAAAAAGGGGATAAGCTTCATAAACCCTTCATTCATTCTTCTTCCACCGCCATACTCCTTCACCATTTCCTCTCAACTCTTCCTTCAAGCTTTCAAGGATCTTTGAGGGCTTTTAGTTGGATCTTGGTAAAGAATTAATCTAAGGCATCATAAGGTAAGGATTCTTGCTTTAGATGTGAAGTTTTGCATATATTTGTATATTAAACTCTTATGGTGTTATTGTTTAAAGGGTAGAGAAGAGACAAGCATTCTAAAGGAAAGGAAAGTGCTAGTGTGATCTCTCTATTGCAAGGTAAGTAAATCCCAATCCAAGTTTATATTTGAGAACTATTTAATAGAAATTGTGTATGCATGTTAGATGGTATGTTATGGAGAATTGAGATGGAGATGAATAATTGCTTGTGGTGGTTAAATACACTTCAATCATGAGAAGTTTGATGTGTGATGAGAATGTAGTTTGAGATGAAATTGGAGGAGATTGAGAAATCTCTTTGGGAAGTGTTATGTTGTGACAGGAATTATAGTTTGGTGAGGGAGTTTTCTCCCATTTTGGATGGTTCAAGAGAGGAGTAGAACTTTAGATAAAGTAGAGTTTACGTATGCACATTAGTTGTTTGATGAAATGCTTAAGAGAATCATGAGCATGAGTAGTAAACCTTAATTCTTGCAACATTGCATGTTGGCATTTCATGAGTGCATTAGTGGAGAAGATTAATTGTGCATTGAGAAGTGGCTTGAGAAAGAGTAGAGAACTTTGTGTATGAACTACTCTAAGAGTAGAGAGAATGAGAAAAACACTAAAAGCGGGTTGGTGCTTTGTGATCTCCACCCGAAAGTTACGAAAAACGGGTTGGTGCTTTGTGATCTCCACCCAAAAATTACGAAAAATGGGTTGGTGCTTTGTGATCTCCACCCGAAAGTCACGAAGAGTGGGTTGGTGCTGTGTGAACTCCACCGGGCTGTGCCTCCAGTAAGATGAGGCCGTGACATATAGCAGAAGTTAAGTAAGAGAGCTGTGTGAAAGAGAAAACAAATGAGACAAGAAAAGTGTAAGGAAAGAATTAAGAGAAAGAATTACAGGGACAGTCGAATAGAGGATTTACTTACTGAGCATTATTTTGTGCTCACCCCGTTGTTTTCTTTGTGGTTGCAGGATCTAGGTGAGAACGCGGTCGGATAGGTGTCGACACGCGAGGAGAAATGGTTACTCTGTCCATCATGTTTTTGATAACTTTTGTACATAATCCAAACTTTGTATAAAGAATGTATATGTTTAATAAAAGAAAAATTTGGTCCCAACTCTTTTTACTATCTTATATGTATTTTCATTATGTATATTTTATGAGTACTTGATTAGAAAGCAGATATTACACACATGCAAATACTTGGTTGGCCACACTTCCACATCTCTCCAAATCCACCAAAATTGGAGCAAAAACTCACCAAACTTAACTTCAAATCTGGCCGGATTCAACACTTCCAAATTCCAACATCAACTCATCAAAATTGCATCCAAAGTTCAACCAAAACATCACATCTACATAACTACTCATCTTGGCTGAACTTCTACACATTATTCTCCATCAAACAAGCATCTAAACAGAGAATACTTCTTATCATACATTATACTCTCAAGAATCAACTTACACATATACAGCTCAAATTAAAGCTTAGACTGGGTTTACTTACCTTGAATTTGTACACCACTAATGATTCAACCTTCCTTTGCTAAAATTCTTTTCCTCTTGGACCTAAATCATGTAAAAACATAAGAATTCAAAACTTTAAAGCTTAAATACACACTTTTGTGCCAGAATCTTACCTTTGGATGCTTTAAGATTGAAAATCTACAATAATTTAAGCTAGCTAAAATATGGTTCGGCTAATGGCTTGCTACAATTCTATATTAATGAATGGGCATGGTTCGGCCTATGCATTTACCTTACATAAATATTAGACAAAATATTGATCCAGCATGGTTCGGCACGTGGATTTATTTAACAAAAATGTTAGACAAATACTTGTTCAGCATGGTTCGGCTAGTACCTTCTTACAGTTAAAAATCCAATATTATGGTTCGCTACATGACTTCTCATAATTGGGCAGTAGAATTGATGTTTTAGCAAAAGAATACAAAACATTAAATTACATTTAGCAGAACCTATATTACTACTCAATAGTCAAAAGAGTTATTTCCTTGAATGCAAAATGGATCAGCGGATGACTTAATAAAATCCTACAGCACAATTGAAAACAAGATAATGAGTCGGCATGATTCGGTGTGTGGATTTAATTTACAAAAATATTAAACAAAATAATGGTTCGACATTGTTCGACTACTAACTTGTAATGCTTTCTTTCTAGCTAGTATACTCGTAAAATAATCACTAAAACTCATTAAAAATATATATAAGAAAATACACACACACACACACACACACACACACACACACACACACACATATATATATATATATATATATATATATATTACGAGTAATAAAATATGGGCCCATATTTAATTTTTCTTTATATACAAATATTTACTAAATGTTCTAAAAAATAGCAACTTGACAGTGTAGCCCAACCCTTCCACTGTGTGACGTTCCGAGTGACCGCAACTCACCTATTACCTGCAAAACATTAAAAACAACGGAGTGAGTACTAATGGCTCAGTAAGTAAACCCGCTATGCTACCCTTCTCTCTCCGTTGCTTAAATCCTGAATTTTCTTTCCTTACAACTCATTTCTCGAGTATTCTCTTTCTTTCTCTGTTCTTTCTCTATTCTTTCTCTGTTTTTCTCTCTGTTTTTTTAATTTTTTTCACTACCCATGATAATGAGCATGGTATTATGCATATTCATGATGCAAATGCACAAATGCATAAATTATGCATTTTCTTTTTTATTTTTCTTATTCCATTTTCTGTTTCTTTTTCTTTATTTCTTTCTTTTATTTTTCTAGTCTTTCTTTCTATTCTTTCTTTCTTTCTTTCTATTCTTTCTTTCTTTCTATTCGTTCTTTCTATTCTTTCTATTCTTTCTTTCTTTCTTTCTTTCTTTCTATTCTTTCTTTCTATTCTTACCGATCGAACTTGGTTGAGGCATGGATTTGGAGCCTTGGCCGTGTGAGTGAATTCTCTAATTCTGGGTACAGTCCTTATCCACACACACTTCTAACGGACTGTACAATTCTTCTTTCTACCTCGAGGCCGGCCGCTCACTAAAGGCGGCGTGCATGTGAGACTATGTCACTCACGGCTCCCCATCGCAACAACCTTCTCTTCTTTTTATCTTTTTTTTTTTACACTTCTTTAAGTAAAATTCAGATTTGAATATCTTTAATATTCTCACTTCTTTCTATTTTCTCTTGAACATATTTTAGAGCTTTTTCATGCTCTTATGAATATGTATGCATGTTGATGGTTTCATGCTTATAATTCTTTCTAAATTCACATATTTAAATGCAATTATGCATTATGGAATGCAAACATGTCATTCTCTATTATCTACAAACTCATCCCAAAGTAACACATAATCATTCTCATACATGCACTTCTCTTTGGCATTTCATCAAACAATTCATGTGCACAAATCAACACTAATTTGGCTACACTTCTATCTCTATTTTAGGCCACCAAAAATTTGGAATAAACTCCTCTATAATTAACACCAAATCTGCCCAAAATACACACTTCAAAATTTTCACTTCAATTCTTCCAAATCTCATCCAAACATTCATCAAATAACTACTACACCAACACAACTTCTCATGGATAGGTTCTAATCATTATTCAACATCAAATCCATCAACAATTTTACATATAACACATATATATGCAAAAAGAAAGTTCTCTACGCAACATAACTTAAATCATACTTAGGGTAGGATTTACTTACCTTGTGCTTGAGTAATTCCACTAGAATCTCTCTTTCTTTGGTAGACTTGTTCTTTCTCTAAAACCCTAAGCATAAACACTATAAGAATTCAATGCTTTAAAAACTAATCTCACATCTATTGCAAGAATTCTTACCTTTGGGTGCTTAGGATCAAATCTCTACCAAAATTCAACCAAAAGCCCTCTAAAATCCCTTCGAAATGTGATGAAGAGATGAGAGAAATTGAGAGTGAAGTGGCGTGAGAGGGAGTAGAGAATGATAGGGTCTTTTTGCTTGAATTCTTAATATCTCATATTAATATGCATACTTTCCTATTTTGCCCTTACACTTTCTTTAAAATTCCATCTATGTCCCTTAGTCAGTTGTCATAATGCCCTCATTTAATACATTCTCCATGAAATTCTACCTCTTTTCACTCCCTTACTTTTCCAACTAATTTTGACTAAAAAGACCATTTTACCCTTAATTCAAGTTTAAGGCATTTTCTTCACATTTTCTCAAAATTACTTTAGCAAAATAATCAACTAAAGGTATAAGAGCATAAATTAAATTACGTACCTCCATATGGGCATTACATAACTTCTCACAATTCAACAGCCAAATTATGGTTGGCCAAATGGCTTCTCATAATAATTCTATATTGAAATTGATGTTTTAGCAAAAGAAAAGAGTTGTTACCTTTAGCAGGAACTATATTGTAAATCTAAGGAGCAGTTTCTTCTTTCCACCAATCGTATATACCTACATCAAATTATAGTAAAAAATATTGTCAAAAAAGTGACAGTATGCAAAACTCTCCACTCAGGTATCCTCTGAATATCCATTAATGAGAATCTAGGGGATACATGTCTGGAGAGGGGTTTCTGTAATAACTTCTTTCTACTAGTATTCTTTATAACATATACAATAAAACAAACATACTTAGTATATGAAAATAGTTGGCCCAAATTTTTTTTCTTTACTTACAAAACATAATTCTTTACATATATCAAAATAACAAGTACAAAAACTTAGCAACGGTGGACAATAATGCCAATTCTCTCCGCTCGACGACTCCCTTCCGACCGCTGCTCACCTATTTCCTACAAAAACATGAAAAAACAACGGGGTGAGCATAAAAATGCTCAGTAAGTAAATCCTTTAACTCTTCTCCTTCTTTGATTCTTTCTTTACTTAATTCTTTTATTCTTTCTTTCTCTTTTCTTTCTCTGTTTCTCATTCTTACTGTTCTTTCTTTCTTCCTAATTCTCACTGTTCTTCCCTTCTCTCTGTTCTTTCTTTCTTCTTCTTCTTTCTATTCTTTCTAACCATGATAGGATACATGGTAATATGCATGAATGAAATGCATGTGTAATAATGCATAAAAATGCATTTTCTTTCTTCTTTCTATTTCTTTTCTTTTCTTTCTATTCTTTTCTTGTCTTGCTGCTCAAGCTTCTCTTTTCTTTCTTGTTTTTCTTTTCTTTTCTTTTCTTTGCTTGTTCAAGCCTTCTCATTCTTTCTTATTCTTATTCTTATTCTTTCTCTTCTCATTCTTTCTTATTCTTATTCTTTCTCTTCTCATTCTTTCTTATTCTTATTCTTATTCTTTCTCTTCTCATTCTTTCTTTTCTTATTCTTTCTTTTCTTATTCTTTACCGATCGGACTCAGTTGATGCATGGATTTGGAACCTTGGCCGTGTGAGTGAGTACAGTCCTCATCTACATGCACTCTTGCGGACCGTACAAATTCTTCTTTCTTCTTAGGCCACTCAAATAAGGTGGCGTGCATGTAGGAAATTCTTCTTGGTACAACCCTCATCCACATACACTCTTACGGGTCGTACAATTCTTCTTTTTCTTATGCCACTCAATTAAGGTGGCGTGTATGTGGGAGTTTCTTCTTAACACTCACGGTTCCCCATCACAACAACCTATTCTTTTCTCTTCTTTAACACTCCTTAATTCTTTAATACTTATTCTTCATTTCTCTTTATTCTTAGAGTGTTTTATGCTTTCTTTCTTTATTCTTTATTCTTTATTCTTTATTCTTTATTCTTTCTTAAGTTTCTACACATACGCAATTATATGCATATGGATGACTCATGCTTAAAATTTCTTACTTAAATGCACTTATGAAATGCACATATGCAATGTTTGCATAAAATTAAGGTTTCTACTCAAACTTATACTTCTCTTAGGCATTTCATCAAACAATACTTGTGCATAAATAAACCCTACTTTAATTATCATTCAATTTGTTTCTCAACAATCCAAAAATGAGAGAAAATCTCTCTTGTAGCATCACCATACCTACACGGCAAACACACTCCCAAAAATTTCTCCAATTCTTCCAATTTCAACCCATCATCAAACCATCACATACACTTCTCATATTCAAATATATCCAACAACAAGCATAATTCATCATCAATCTCATCTCAATTTCTCAAGAATCATAACATATGCATACTTAAAAGAAATCTCTACTCACTTGAATTCTTAAACTTTAACTTGAGTTGGATTTTGAGTGGAATTTACTTACCTTATGCTTGAGTATTCTCTACTAAGCTCTCTACTCTTGTTGGATTCAAAACTTCTTCTAACCCTAAGCATAAAATTCATAAGAACTCAACTTTTACACAAATAAATCATAGATAAAAAGCATGAATTCTTACCTTTTGAAGTCTAGAATCAAAACCCTATGAAAAATCACTCAAAAGCCCTCAAAATCCTTGGAGGAGTGAATGAAAATTTGAGAGAAAATGGAGGAGTAGTGTGGCGATGGAATGAAGGAAATAAGGGTTACAAACCCTTATCATCTTATTTTATAAACTCACTTTCCCATTTTGCCCTTACACTTTCTTTGAAATTCCATCCTTGTCCCTCAATCAATTACCATAATGCCCTCATTTGTATTGTATTCTTTATGAAATTCTACCTCTTTTCACTCCCCACTTTTTCAACTAATTTTGAGTGAAAATACCATTTTACCCTTAATGCAAGTTTTAAGGCATTTCTTTATATTCTCTTAAAATAATTCTAACAAAAATTAACTAAGGGTTATAAAACATAATTTAAATCATGTACCTCCATGTTGGGCATTACAGTTTCACATTTGGTATCAGAGCAAGTATTTTGTTACTTTAAAAAAGGTGTTTTAAGATGTTTTCTATTGCTGAGTCATGCATTTATGAGAATTGATGACAATATCCCTCATGTAAAGTTCCGTTGCTCTGGTTGTCTAATCGTTGTAAGTATGTTTACCTGATTTTAGGTAAGGATTGATTTAGATGATTAACCTTATATGTGTGACTGTGATAGGGAATAAATATGAGAAAAACAAAGAGAACGGATCTAGGTTGCAGTGATGCTTCGAATGCACAAGATGTTCCAACTACACCTAAAGCTCATAACCCAGTACCTGCTACTTCAACATTGGACCGTATGATCCAAGAGGCGCTAAGGGGGGAGGAAATGTAATACCTATGTTAAGAATTTGGAACCCAATCATAATATCTTAGTTAGCTAAGAATCGTATCGTAGTACGGCAGACGAAAAAAAGGTCTTTTCATCAACATTGATCCATATCGGGTCCCACCCAGATCGTTACCACGAGCCTAGGATGGAAAGAGGCTTTATGCTTACTTTGGATGTTCCCAACTCAAAACAGTCATTTAGATGCTAATTTTATGTTAAAAAGCAAAAAATCTAACTAAGGGCAAAATAGTCAATTAATTTGGAGCAGTATGAATCAATTATCCATAAAAATATATTAGGGGCAAAATACTCATTTTACCTATTGATAAGCATTGCAAAAGGTCAAGGATGAGTAGACTTAATTGTATTTAATGACATTAATTATGTAATAATTATGTCTAGTGCCAAATGACTAAATTGCCCTGATATGAGAAATTAAAGACTTAGGAGTTAGATAATTAAAATAGTTAGGTCAATAAGGTAATTACATGTTCTAAGGGAGATGAAAATGAAAATTCAATAAATTTTATCCATAAATTTCGTTCAAGGGAGAAGAAGTCACCATTTTCTTCAACCTTTCACAATTTTCTCTCAAATTCCACCATAACTTCTCTTATCCAAGTTTTCTCTCTCTAGAGAACAAAGAAGATTGGCCTAATTTTCTTCAAGGGCGCAAGAATTGTGGGGAAATTTCTTCAAAAAGGTAAGGAAAAACCTCCTATGACTTTAGGGATTATGTTAGGGTTTGTAGATTTTAATGAAACCTTAAATTAAGGCTTTAATACATAGAATTAGTTGATGGCGAGTGTAGTTGAACTCATTAATGTTATTTATTGCCTTGAATGCATTATACATGAAGTTATTGCCATTTATGTTTTATGTGTTGTTATGTTTAATGAAGTAATGTTGATTGTGGCAAAACTTATAGTATTGGAGGCCACTTGGTGTTGAATGGTTGCTATTAGAAGTGTTGATGCGTTGTTTGCATTAACTTACAATGTTATAGCAATGATGGATGATCATGGGAATGAGGTTTTACACTTCCTTTAAGATGTTAAAGACTATTAAGGGGAGGTTTAGTTGATCCATAAGTTGACATATTTGTTAATTGTCAATAGAAGTTGATATGGCATGATTTAACATGAAAAATTTGGATTTGGTAATTTTAGAGGTTATGTTAAACTTGCTTCAGTATTTTGACTATAACTTGAGTTATAAAAATTGAAATGAGATGATTCTTGAAGCATTAAAAAGTTAAGACATAGCCTTATAACTTTTATGTTTAGGCTAAGAGCCAATTTGTAACACCCACATCAAGGTACGTAATTTTATTTATGCCCTAATACCTTTAGTTGAATTTCTTTAAGTTACCTTAGACAAATGTGAAGAAAATTCCTTAAAACTTCATTAGGGGTAAATTGGTCTTTTTACTCATAATTAGATGAAAAAGTGGGAAGTGAAAGGAAGCAAAATAATGTGAAGAAGATAATAAAAATGAGGGTATTTTGGTAATTGACTAAAGGATATAGATGGAATTTCATAGAAAGTGCAAGGGCAAAATGGGAATACATGCATATATTATTTGATATAAGGTTTCATTTGAAGAAACCCTAACCAAAATGCAGCCCTTGTTCATGCCACCTTCTCCCCATTTTCTCTCAATTTTCTTCACTAAATTTCAAAGGGAAATCATAGGATTTGGCTTGGATTTTCATAGATATTCAATCCTAAAGCATCCAAAGGTAAGATTCTAGCATAAGGAGTGTGATTAAACTTTAAAGTTTTAAATTCTTATGGTTTTTATATGATCTAGGTCCAAAAGGAAGAGACTTTTAGCAAAAGAAAGTTATATCACACATTCAAGATAAGTAAACCCTAATTTCAGCCTTGATTTGAGCAAGACTTGTGTAGTATGATTCTTGCATGTCTTTATGTGATTGTATGTGAGAATTGTTGGCTGTTTTTGATGTTGAATGATGTGTAATTTCCAGCCATGAGAAGTAGTGTATGGTTATGTGATGATTTGGTGAAGTTATGGAAGAATTAGTGATGAAATTTTTGAAGTGTAGAGAAGTATTGAAAATGGACAGGTTTGATGCTATAATTATTGAGTTTTTGGCTCACAATTTGGTGGAATTAGAGAGATGTGGAAGTGTAGCCAACATGGTAGTTGCATGTGCATATGAAGTGTTTGATGAAAATCCAAAGAGAAAATGCATGCATGAGTTGGCTAAACCCTAATGAAGAAAGGGTTAGAGAAAGGCAAGAATTGAAGTAGGAAGATTATGTTTGGGCTTAACCAAGTGTAAATGTTAGTATTTAAGAGTGCATATTGTTATGCCAAAATTTAGAATATCACTTGGTCATGTTAGTTCCATGAGAGAAATGACCCTTAGTGCTTGGTTCTAGTTACTTGAACCTTTACTACTTCTTGAAATACACATGGAAGTGTTAGAGAAGAATTGCATGTTAAAGTGTTACTTTGATATGACAATTGTGATAGTAGAGAATGGTAGAATATGTCATGACATACCATTATGCCATAATGAATTTGCAAGTTTGTATATGTGAACTTGGAAAGCACATTAAAGAATGGGCTTGATCATGCATATATTGTGCAACTGATATATATGTATAGCCTTGATTTAGTAAATGAGAATATGTGTTAGCAAAGAATGAGAAAGAAAGAAAAGAAAATGGCTTGTAGTTTTCTTTTAAGCTAACATGCAAGTATGTATATATTCTCTAAATTACTAAAGAATGCAAGTGTAGAATTTCCATAGCTTGGAAATTCATGTTGAAATGTGTATAGTATCTCTTTATATTCTCTTTCTACAACATGCTATGTTATAAGGCTTTTGCGATGAGGAACCAGTGAGTGATAGAGATGCCCACATACATGCCGCCACGAGCGAGCAGCCATAGCAGAGAGATATAGTATTTGTATAGTTCGTCGGTAGTGTATTTGGATGAGGAATGTACCCAGCAGAGCATACCTACATGCATGCCGCCACGAGCAAGCGGCCACAGTAGAGAGATATAGTATTTGTACAGTCCGTTAGCAATGCACATAGATGAGGACTATACCCACTCACATGGCCAAGGTTCCAAATCCATGCATCAACCTAGTCCGATTAGCAAACCAGAATAGAAGAAAGAAAAGAAAGAGAAATAGAGAAGAAAAGAAAGAGATACAACATAAGAGACAGATAATAGAAAAGAAAAGAAAGAGATACAACATAAGAGATAGATAATAGAAAAGAAAAGAAAGAGAAATAGAGAAGAAAAGAAAGAGATACAACATAAGAGACAGATAATAGAAAAGAAAAGAAAGTTCTTTTCTCAGGAAAGTTTATTATTTTGCATATGTATTATCCTACTTACATGATTCAGTATTTCTTATGTGCTCGATGATGTACAATTTTATTCATTGTCTTTGCACGTTGATAAGTAGCAAATCAGAATATCATAAAAGAATGCAGAATATCATAAAGGAATGAAGAATATTAGCAAAGATTAAAGTGAGAAAAGGAAAATCAAAACATGAGTAACGGAGGAAGAACAGTCGTGCAGTGTGGTTTACTTACTAAGCAATTAGTGCTCACTCCATTATTTTACTGTTTTGCAGGTACTAGATGATTTACAGTTGGGTGGAACTTCAAGAAGAGGAGGAGTTTGACGGCACTGTCCAAGACTACCTTGTATTATCAGTTATTTTGTATATATATTTAAATGAATTAAAATTAGAATTTTCGGATTTTACATTATGTATATATGTTTACAAAATTTATTTAGTAGATTTTATCATATATTTCTCAAAGAATTACTAGCTAGAGAGTATATTACACAATTTGTTTGAGAAATGGATGGAAAATGGCTTGAAGAAAAAACTTTGGGTTATTAAAGTTTAAGATTTAACATAATTAATTCTTATGATTATGAATTGATTATTAATGTATTGCTGTAATTAACCCATGTACTAATGTTTACCCATTACTTAGATATGCATGATTAATGTTATGAAATGGCATGAAGATGCAATGTACTATATGTTTTAAGATGATGAATGTGAGCAAGAGGTAATGTAAATGGATTGATAATCCATAGATGAATAAAAAGTATTAAGCTCACTAAAACATATATTTATATGGCATAAAATGTTAGAGATGTGTAACAACTGCTGAAAACTAGTACAATGCATGCATAATAACAATAGAAAATTGGGCCCAAAGTTTTCTTTTCATTTCAATTCATATGTCTTTTATACATAAAGAGTACTGTTTACAAAAATTCATTTTAAAAGACAAAACAGGGGAAACAGTGTAGCTATTGCTCCTCACTTGCCAACGCCCCTCCGACTGCATCAACACCTAGATCCTGCATCCACAAAGGAAAATAACGGGGTGAGCACAAAATAATGCTCAGTAAGTAAAACCCTCTATCTGTCTGTCCCCGTATGTATCACACGTAATTCTTTCCTTATACTATTTCTGTTTCTATATCTGTTTCTACTAAACAGCATGGCCTCATCTTACCGGAGGTACGACCGGATGGCGTTCACACAGCACCATCTCACTCTTCATGACTATCGGGTGGAATTCACACAGTACCAACCCGTTCTCAGTGACTACCGAGTGGGGATCACAAAGCACCAACTCGGTTTTTCCTAATTATCGGGAGGAGACCACCTAGCACCTACCCGTTTCTCCTGACTTTTGGGTAACGATCACCAAGCATTAACCCGTCTCTAGTCACTGTCGGGTGATGGTCACAAAGCATCAGCCCACTTCTACTGAATGTTGGATGATGATCACAAAGCATCAACCCACTTATCTAACAACTAACCGAGTGGTGGTCACAAAGCATCCACTCGTTTCTACTACTCATCGGGTGACGATCACAAAGCATCAACCCGTCTCTAAGGGCTATTCGGGTGGTGATCACAAAGCATCAACCCGATTCCCATAACTATCGGGTGATGATCACAAAGCATCAACCCATCTATTCTACTCTTCTAATTCACTCTATTCTAGCATTTGTCATTCTCTCTACTCTTAGAGTAGTTGCATGCATCCACCAAGCTCTCTACTCATAGGGTAATTGCATACACAAGTTTCCTACACTTTCTTAGGTCACTTTTCAATGCACAATTAGTGCCTATGGATGGTTCATCTCCACTAATGCACTTATGAAATGCCAACATGCAATGTTGCAAGAATTAAGATTCACTACTCATACTCAAACCTCTATTAGGCATTTCATAAAACAACTCATGTGCACTATAAAACTCTACTATAGCAATGAGTCTAAATCTTTTTCTAACCATCCAAAATGGGGAAAAACCCCTTCACATAGCCACAAAACCTGTCAAAGAAAGCACTTCCAAAAAGGGATTCACAACACCCCCTTCAATTCCATCTCAAACTACCTTTCCAACCCAACATCTCATTTCTCATATTTGCAAGGTCTAAACATTCACAAAGCATAGAAATCTCTATTTAGACCTCCATACATGGCATATCACATGTATATCACATACATACATCATTTCTACCAAAACCCTAATCAAGAGAATTCTTAAATCTCAACTTGGGTTGGGGTTTACTTACCTTGTTATGGAGAGACTTCACCAACTCTTCCTTTCACTTGGTTTGCTTGACTTTTCCTCTACTCTTAACCAAAAGAACAAAACCCTCAAATTTCAATATATCATAAAACTCACAAATCACACAACTTAAGTAGGAATCCTTACCTTAGGAAGCCTTAGGTTGATTTTCTACCTCAAATCACTTCAAAAATCCCTTGGAACTCCTTGATCAAAAGAAAAGAGAAGTTGAGAGGAACAAGAATGGAGAGTTGCGTTTTTGGAGAAGAAGAATGAGGGTTTGCTAACTCTTAATTCCTTTTAATGAAATTTATACCCAAGCATTCCCATTATGCCCTTACTCTTCTTTGGGAATTCCATCTATATCCTTTGATTCATTACAAACTCACCCCCATATCAACATATTCTCCATGAAAAATCCTTACAATTTACTCCCCACTTTTCCTGCTAATTAGGGGTAGAATGGTCAAATTGCCCTTAGGGAAGAAAATATCTAAAACTTAACAAACAATTTAATCGGCTGCGCGCGGCGAAGCAACTATCGCCGCGGCGAATGTCCAGCCAGCCTTCCCCGTGGCAACACCTCTTCGCCGCAAGATTCTTCGCACCTCAAGATTCAACTTCGCCTCATGAGCACGCAGATCAACCTCTTCTGTTTTCAACCAATTTCAGGGCAAGTATACAACACAACACTCAATATTACCAAATACCAACTCAAATAAGAGCGAAAGAAGAAACAACAACTACGTACCTCAAGTGGGGCGTTACAAGATGCATATAGACATGATGGAAAACACGTAAGCATATCCTCGTATACCGGTTGAGGAAAGATGAATATATGTTTTAGATGCTAAATAACACGTGAGCACACGTCCTGATGATATGAGCTCTAGATGAATTTGAGGCTAGATGATATGAAGTGCTTAAAATGCTAAGAAAAGTCTGATCGGCTAGACGTTGGATGATTCATATTTAGTTGCAATACATGAGTTATGATGTTATTTACATTATGAGATGATTTGTACTCATGTTAGATTATATTTAGAGGTTATGTTATGTCATGACATGCAATGTGTGTGCACTATGTTTACATACTTGTTTGTATGTGTAAACTTGATGTTTTATATGACCACAGGATAAAATGATGAAAAGTATAAGAATTAGTAAGAAAAGGGAAGCATACTTAGATGTAGAAGATAAGTGGTGTGTTAATAAATATGTTTAAATGAAGGTTGGATAGCACATCTCGAATAAGATGGATCATTCCTTACTGAGCGATTAGTGTTCACCCTTTCATTGTTGATTGCTTTGTAGGTAGACCATAAGCGAAGGATGCTAGAGATAGCGGGGCCACACACGAGGGGAGATGATTTATTGTCATCCTGATGTTTGTATCTTGAAGTAAATAATGTAAATGACAAATGTTTGTGAAACACCTTTGAAAACATCCACCCTATAAATATGTTTTGATTGCTTAATTTCTAGATAAATTCTTAAAGTTTTTGAAAGTATAAGTTTGGATCTTGCGGGACATTTTATATGAATGTTTTGGATATTATTATTATTATTATTATTATAAATAACTCCCTTCAAATTCATATAAATAACTCCAACCGTTCACATTCTTATCAAACAAATACAATGTATCAATCATCAATCCCTTTACTTTCAAATAAATATCCCTCTCTTTAATGTGAATGTGAAGTGTTTATATTTATGTGATTAAACAAATCCATAAATCATGAATCAATACTGGTATTAATATGTGTCATTAATACAAAAAATATCAAGCACCAATTACATTCAACTACATGTAACCAAAAATTCTACTCATTCGTATATCCCATGTCATCACCAATACCATGCAGCCAAATGTAAAAATACCATATTGTTACCAATCACATGCAGCCACGTGTTAGACAATCTTCCAACATGTCAAAATGAAGCAATTCTAGAGCTTTAAAAGTCCTGCATGGCATTCAAATAGCCTATGTCTTAGGATTATATAAATATATAGATAGTATAATTTAATATAATTTTCTAATTAATGTTTTTAAAACTTTTCCTTTTATAAAAATTTAACATTTTAGTCTTTCTTATGGAAAATAAGGGAGTTACCTTCCAAAGTTTTTTCTTGATAATATCATTCAAAACTATACATAGTATAAATATAACCATTCTCTAATATGAATGCTATAAATCTCAAGACATTCCTACTTAATAATATTTAGATATATTATATATTAGTTGTAAAATATAAAAATAATTGAAATATAACAAAGTAAAACATACCCGTGTAACGCGCGGGCTTTAACCCTAGTAAATCTATAATAAGATGTCAAAATGTGAAGAAACATACGTGTTATTGATGGGAATATTCTATGAAGTTTCATGTAATTATAGTAAGCTGATTTGGATATCTCGATCATTAAAAAAAAAAAAAAAAGTTTGAATTCGATTTACAAGTTTTGGGTCTTCGTAATTAAGTAGACGTATTTCAAATGAATGTGCAAAATCCAAGAGTAGATTTTTATTTATTTTTATTTTTTTTAAGCCAAGGTGTCCAAGAGCAGACCATGCTGGTTAGATGCAAAATCAATAATATCTATTTAGTTTGGGTTTGAGTTATTAGAATTGGTATCAAAGTGGGTTTGCGTTGCGATGGTGCAATGTGACAACTTCACGAAGGTATAAGGTCCATAGGTGGTTTGTGAAGAATTGGTATCAAAGTGGGTTTGCGTCGTGATGGTGCAATGTAACTAGAGGATGTAAGATCCATAAGGTGGTTTGTGAAATTCATGGAAGTTGGGCCTAAATTGAGCAATATCTAGTTTGCACCCATGCTGATGGTGTGGTGTTGGGCTCAAGATTGAATATTATCTACTTAGTGAGCAATATCTTGGGCCCAAAGCCGACCAAATTGTCCAAAGCAAACCAAAACTAATAATACCTAATACTTAACAATGGATATGTTACTGGGTTCAAAAATGGATAATATCTACTTAACTCCCATTACTGACTTTCATATAATAAAATGGATAAGAATATTGTTCTCTCAATCTCAAGTCCATTAATTTAACTCAAATACCTTTAATTGATGGGAAAAAAAATACCTATTTTGGTAAAATTCATCATTAGTCGCGATTTGTCAAACCTCAAAGACTGTTCAAATATTAGTCTCGGAAACACTTTACGCAAATGTCAAAATTTGGGACTCTTCACATCTAGCAAACAAACATATAAGGGTAGAAATATATTACATTAATATTATAACAACAACTCTTATTTGTAATAGATTAACTTTAAATTAATTAGTAAGACTCATATAAAATCAGTTATAAACGGATTAATAGTAAACTATCCTATAAAACGAAAAAGAGGTTATTAATGTAATATTATTCGCGATATATTTAAATCAGAACCCAGACAAGAGTATCTTCCTCAAACTCCATTCAGGCATTCATTCACTAATACCAACGCTCTCACCTTCGGCGGCGTTTTACCTCTTCACACTCGCACGACAAAACCGACGCCGTTTCATCTCCTCTCTCTCTCTCTCTCACTAGCCTCTCCTCAATTTCCTCCAAACAAACTAAAACAGAAAGCCAAACCATGTCCGTGATGTCCGCCACGTTTCTTCTCCAATCCTGTTTCCAACAATGCCCCTCGCCGTCTCTCTCCCTCCTCTGTCCTTCTTCGTCCTTTCACATCTCCGTCTTACCACCACCACAGCCGAGGCTCGCCAATACGACAATCACCTGCTGCGTCTCGCAGTCTCAAGTCTCGGTTGTGAATAGCAAGATCGACAGTCGAATCTCCGAGCGTAACGAAATTCGACTCGGCTTGCCGAGCAAAGGCCGCATGGCTGCCGACACTCTCGATCTCCTCAAGGTACTTGCCTTTTCGCTTTCATTTTTTGTTTGAATTTCGGTTGAAAATGTACTTAATTTAAAAGGAGATAATTTCGTTGAATAAGATTTAGTTAGAATTATGGGGACAATGAATGAGAATTCATGTGTTTTTAGTTGCTGATAAACTGAAGGATATTAAATTGTTTTCGTTGTTGTTGTTGTTGTTTTATTTTTTTAATTTTTGGGTAAATCTTAAGTTTCAGTTGAACCCTAGGGACATGAGTGAGCATTCGTGTGTGTTTGGTTACTGAGTAACTGAAAGATAATGAAATAGAATACGGAGGAAAGGAAATGGAGACTGTGAGTAGTTTATATGTGACGATTTCGAGTTCATTTCTGCTTTTCTAGTTTCTGTATTTATTGATTTATCTGAATTTGCAGTTCTGATATTCTTTTTAGTTTTGGAATGTGTTTAGTTAAAAGAATCTAATCTGTTTGGCTAAGATTTAATCAGTGAAGAAAATGAACTTGAATTTATCTAATGCTGTGTTTAGATTACTGAGAAACAGAAGGATAATGCAAAAGAAAGTGTAATTAGTATGGGTGTGTTTGGGAGTATTTTGTATTCAAGTGTTTTTTGAGTAAAAGTGCTTTTTACAGAAACTACTTTTAACAGCTTTACGTTAAAAAAAAAAAAAAAAAAGGAAAGAAAATCTAGTATCAAGTGTTTCTCAAAAAAGTGTTTTCCACTCAAGTGCACTTATTAGAACAGTACTTGTCAAGAAAAATTCACCAAGCAGTATTACGAGTGCTTTTGTAGTGATTCTCTTCGGAGGAAAAACTAGTGAATACTTATGAAGTGATTCTCTAAAAAGTACTTTTTGAGCCCAAGCAGATATTTCTCCAAAAATTGCTCCAAATGCTATCTTTATTTGAAACTGTAAAATCGAACTAGAATTCTTTAATTGGAAAGTGAAAAACTCTAGCACCCCTTGTCTAATCTTGTGTTTGCTAGCTGACATGTTGGAGGAAAATGAAATGATAACTTAATTTAATAAATATATAACGGTTTCAAATAAATTTCAGCTTACTAGTTTGGTGAATTTAACTAATTCCTGTTTGAATTGGCTATTTTGACGGTTTTTGTTAAATTATTTCCTTTGAAGGACTGTCAACTGTCAGTCAGGCAGGTCAATCCTCGACAATACGTTGCTCAAATCCCTCAGGTTTTTTTCTCATTCTCTTTCCAAATATGCATTTACCATTCTCTTCTGGTTATTTTATATCTGTAATTGTTAGATCTATAAATTCTAATTTTTGGCGTTTCTTTTCTTTTAGCTCTCAAATTTGGAAGTTTGGTTTCAACGGCCAAAAGACATTGTAAGGAAGTTGTTATCAGGAGATTTAGATCTTGGGATTGTGGGTTTGGATACAGTCAGTGAATATGGACAGGTAAGCATTATGGTATAGGATGCTGATGTGCTTTCTCTTACAAAGTTTTGACTCATTGTTGTGGGTTTTATGCTTTTTCAGTTGTTTTTGTTGGAGTTATGTTGATGATGCTGAACAAGTCCAGCCTGCTTGGCATGTGTGGACATGTATGCATTCGCGCATGCGTCTAAAACCATGTGTCGTATAGGAATGACTGATCAAATTCAAAAGTTATTAGGTTATTCAAAGGAAAAATATGAAGTGATATATTTTGCCAAAAGGGTTCATGAAACTGAAAACAAGTTTTTAGAAACAAAGTTTTCTACATGGTTTTTGGGAATTTATATTATTGGTCAATTTTCCTCCAACAAAGTGCATTTTCAGAAAAAAAAATGTAAAGGGAGTTTTCCACCTCACCTCATCTTAAGAAATTTAATGGCATTGTGATAGGAACCCACTCCAATAACTCAACAATTTGGGCTAGACCATGGGTCTTTTATGGGTTTGGGTAGAACTCTCCTTGGAAAACCGGCTTGCCAAGGGAGGGTGCCCAAGCCTTTATAACCCATATGCCCACCCTTTTCCTTTTCAATGTGGGATCCCAACATTCCACCACGCTTCCGCAACCGACGTCCACGTCGGCCTCTTTACCCCCGTCGGCCTCTTTACCCCTTGGGTGACTACGCGGATTCCCTTTCCCTCGGGCCTCCATGCCCTTTCTTGGGGTAGCAGCCCGGGCCCAAGGTCAGCCTGCCACGCGTGCGTTACCACATAGGCGCAGGATCATGCTCTGATACCAATTGATAGGAACCCCCTCCAATAACTCAACAATTTGGGCTAGACCATGGGTCTTTTATGGGTTTGGGTAGAACTCTCCTTGGAAAACCGGCTTGCCAAGGGAGGGTGCCCAAGCCTTTATAACCCACATGCCCACCCTTTTCCTTTTCAATGTGGGATCCCAACACATTGTTAATTATTATTCCATTGAAGCAGCTCATGTAATAGTGTTGAGACTCTAGACTTGATTGATTTCATGTTAAAAAGGAAGTATGATGGCAAGATGACCTAGTCTTGGCTTGTGTACTGTTAGAACCTTTTTGTCATGCCAACTCACCCTAGAGTGAGATACTGCATAGTCTGTCAAGATTTCACCAATGAGAGAATTTGTTTCAGTATTCTGTACTTTGGTTTCTGCCTAAACTTGATGTTTTGGGTGTTGATAATCTTTGAGAACAATAAGCTATAAATTGATACTCTGTCAAGGTGGAAGTTCTGTTTCAGTTTTGATTCTATTCAGGTTTACACCAGCTCATTCAACTTTGTGAATATTCCATATTACAAGAAACTTGTGATAAGCTTTGAAATCTGGCATGAGTTCTAGGCTTTTAATATAGAAGTATATTGGATGTACTGACAATTTTTTTTGTATTGTGTATCCTGTGTAATGCATTGCAAAGGTTGCATGGATCCTGACTAACTGTGCATGTGATTTACACAGAGTGGACATCTGTGTATTTCTGACTTTACTTGTATTTCCTTTTCAGATGTATATTTTTCCTTTTATTTACTTAAATCAATTATAAGGCCTTGGGTGGTCATTGTACAAACGGCTCTTAAGCTGAACCTGCAGAATGTTATATTTTGTTTTGGAGATTTAGAAAAAGCTGCATCTTTCTACAGTTACCCTTTCCTGTAACAATAATACTGTTGTCACACTGAGCAAGAATAGGAGAAATCATAGTATTCCAATTGGCAATAAAACGTTATCAAAGCAATAGAAATTTTGCATGTGGTTGGACACCCAAGCATGACATAGAATCCTGAGATTAAAAAAGATAAATAGAAGCACTTATGAAACACACATAAATGGATTCACACAAGAGTCCATGCAAGTGTTGGGGTTCTAATTCGTACTAGAGAACTGGGGAGGGGTGTATGATCTGAATGCTCCAAGTATACTGCAGCTTGATTGGTAAACTCTGGCTGTACCAAACTTGATAGTGGGTGTATGGGTTTGAGTACCAAGAAACATCTTAAACGTGGGTATCTATCACATTATTAAATTATTGACTTTTTTGAATTGTAAAATATCGTATCGTGTGATGCTGTAGGTGGCTGATCCATGGAATTGGTACTAGTATGATTCTATGGGTAGCCATGCGGCCTTGCAGATTGTTGTGTCATTTGGAAACTAATTTCCGTTTTTGTTGTGTAGAATGATTATGGAGGATATGCTTTAACCGTATAAGTTTGTCTTTGCATTACTTTTTGCCAGGAAAATGAAGATCTTATCATTGTTCACAATGCTCTTGAATATGGGGATTGCCATTTATCCCTTGCAGTAAGTAATCTTTGCATTTATATCGATAGCCACCTGCAGGCTGATTTTTCTCAGTTATTACTCTTAATACTCTAATGCACCTTTTACTCTTTCAGATCCCTAAATATGGGATTTTTGAGAATGTGAATTCAATGCGGGCGCTAGCTCAAATGCCTCAGTGGACTGCTGAGAAACCTCTACGAGTTGCTACTGGCTTCACATATGTATGGCATATGTTTCGTTTCATTAATATTGTGTTTCTAGTGTTGAAAAGATTCATTTTGATGTGATTTTTGTCATGTATCTGGGCAGCTGGGTCCTAAGTTTATGAAAGAAAATGGACTGAAGCACGTGGTTTTTTCTACTGCTGATGGAGCCCTGGAGGCTGCTCCAGCGGTGAGAATTATTTCTTACTATTTAGTGATATTATAAAAACCTTTTAGAATTTAAAGCTAGATTAGTTTATTGTCCTATGATATTATGGTGTTACTCCCTACTGAATTCCCCTTACAATGCATATTATTGCCTTCTGAGGGGGGAACAAGATTTGTGTGAGACTTGATATTTGATTGACGTGGCATGTCAATTTGACGCGTTATCTTGTTTTCATAGTCCTCTTGGTTATTGGGTTAAGGTGTGTAGAATGAATACATAATTTGATGTCTCTCTATCTATAATTCTTATCATTTTGGCAAAACATTTTCATAAAATAATACTAAATGGCCTCTTAAGGTGCATTGTATCTGTCACCATCTTGTTCACTTTTTTATTACTGATCTTTGAATATTGGATAATGATGTAGCGTCGTGATGATTAATAATCATGCCATTTCCCTACATAATGCATAGAAACCACTTATCTTTTTGTTAATGTAGATGGGGATTGCTGATGCTATTTTGGACCTTGTGAGTAGTGGGACAACACTCAGAGAGAACAACTTGAAAGAAATTGAGGGTGGAGTTGTGTTGGAAAGCCAGGTAAGCTGTCTTAGTTCATTGTTGACCTCACCAGCCATGAGATATGGTGATTTTGGCATCTTGTGAATGCTGAGGAAAGGCTCTTCTGGCAGCTGGTTTTATGTTCTGCCTTCACTAAAATCTTGCCTTATCTCAAATTTCAATGCTGGACAGGCTGTTCTTGTAGCAAGCAGGAAGTCGTTGATCCAGAGAAAAGGTGTACTGGACACCACCCATGAGATTCTTGAAAGATTGGAGGCCCATTTGAGGGCAGTTGGCCAGTTCACGGTATGCATTTAATGTCTGTTATGCTGTAATTGTTTCTACTTTCTGTTCCTCTTGTTTCATCTATATGTTTCAAGGCAGGTAGTTGCAAACATGAGGGGAAGTAGCGCGGAGGAAGTAGCTGAGCGGGTATTGAGCCAAACTTCATTATCTGGGTTGCAGGTGAGGTTTGAAATGTAATCTAGAAACATCAATTAATAAAAGAAATTTAAGATAACAATAAGAAAGTATTGTATTGCCTAATAAATATTTATAAGAGATCTTTCATGGGGTTAAATTTTAAAACTTAATGTGAATCAATCCTAATTACTTTGACCCATACCCAACAAAATGAGGCATTTGCTGATAGGATCACGTTTCAATTTGAAATTGGTATCTCCAACCTGAAATTCAAAACTCAAACTCTTGTTCATGACAGGATGAACCAGATTTTCTTGTCAGGAAAAATGACTAATCCCTCGTGTTTGTCCTTTCCCAATGGCCTCACCTACCTTATATGAAATCAATATCATGGAATCACTGAAGAATGTCAATTTTTTTGTATAAAATTGGTGCCATCTTTTCTCACTTAAAAACTCTTGTATGTTTGTTAAATGATTGTATGTGCAGGGACCCACTGTCAGTCCTGTTTTTTGCAAACGCGATGGGAAGGTAACAGCTGATTATTATGCCATAGTCATTTGTGTACCCAAGAAAGCACTATACAAGTCTGTACAGCAACTGAGAGCGGTGAGTCATAGTTCTATTATACACACATAGACACACACATAACAATTGTATGAACCATGACATTTTTTTCTGAAATCTATTAAAGATATAAATAGATACTTAAATACACTTCAAATATGGTTTCTGGTTTATAGATAAGATTTCATTTTTCATTGCTATAATACACAGTTGAATTGGCTCTTCAATAGGCAGTAAATAAACATGCCTGGTATATTTTTAGGGAACATTGCCTATTCATATTTAACCATTGCTGTTGAAAACCAACTTAATTGTTTTTCTTGCTCATACATAGTTTTGGGCTACATAAACTAGCCTTCCATCATAAGCGGGTTTATTCCAATTTCTGTAGTTCTTAGACATTTTTGAATCTCAACATATTGGTTGTGAACTTCTAAGGATCTTCTCTGCCTGCCTTTTTGTGCAGTAATGCATGTTTTGAAATAAGGCGGCTTCTCCCAGCCAGATCCACTTGATGAATTTGATTTCTTAAATATTGTTTGATATAGATTGGAGGCAGCGGGGTTCTAATCTCGCCCTTGACCTACATTTTTGATGAAGAGACTCCAAGATGGCGTGAGCTTCTCTCAGAACTTGGGCTTTAATTCCTGTTTTATTTGCTAGGTAACTTATAGTATATCTGTAGCTGTCAATGCCGGAGTGATCGTTGAGCATCCTGACAAAAACTGTAAAATTTGGATGAAAAATGCTTTGACAAGAGAGGTACAACTTGGCAATTTTGTATTGTTGTCTTTGTTTGTTTGAATTTTTAGACGGTTTTTGCACTAGTAATTGATTTCTCGTTTCACTGTAACGATGATGATGGTATAGAAAAACATTTCTATATTGTATACCACAATTGGGTCTTTGTTTGGCCTTTTGTCAATGAGTAATGCTAGTTTTACAAAAACACATACAAATGGGGCATACAAAGACAATCTTCACATTTGATTTTCATGATTTTTCTTTCTCTTTTTCCGTTTTTTTTTTTTGTTTTTTTTCTGAATGATATCACTTTGTAGCTTTCTTTGTATGAGTCTTTATAATAGAGTTAAACCAAATATTGACTTCAACCAAAAAAAAAAAAAAAAAATCTTTAAATTAGTGAAATCTCTTTGCATCCCTCGAAATTATTTCCCTATTAACAACTTTGGATACAAGCTTAATCCAATTGTGGCAATCCCCACACTCTAAGGTTCTTAAAAATCCTGATACTAGAAGTTTGATTACTAGTCTTCCATAATGCGAAAGCCACGGCTAGTTTCTCGCTATGGTAATACAAAGACCTCTCTTTTCTCTCCTCATCCAAGTCTAGCAACACAAATCTAGTTCTGGAACATAACCAAGGTTTTTAACCTTTTGAATTAGATTCTCTAGTGTTCCGATTATCTCTTGCGACCTTGGGTGGGACCAATCCCCGGCCATGAAGATATGGACCCCGCAATCAACATCAACCCAAGTCATTGCCAGATCCTTTTTCAATTTCATCTCCCTCATTGTGGTCTTCATCTCAATAACCTGGTTCCATTTGCCTGTTGCAGCATAAAGATTTGACAACAAAACATGAGCTCCTTCATCCGCCCATGCAAGCTCGAGCACTCTATTCTTAATTCTATCCACCATTTCGACTCGTCCATGAATCTTGCACCCACTAAGTAGCGCCTTCCATAAAACCACATATGGATTCTTAACCTGATTTATTAATGTTTCAGCCAATGTTTTAAAACCCAACCCTGGTTAAAGCCACGTCTGGTTAAAATCATATTAATATTTTTCAATTTTCAGTTGATTTACTCATCGAAAATCAATTCCGTCGTCACCATTATACTCATTGGAACTTGCTCTTCAAAAGCCCCAATATCCCGACCTTCAATTGTTCGTAGATCATCATTCAAAATTCTAGAGTTTTGAGTGAATATAAATAATGCAAACCCAACCCGGTGAGGCTTTCAAGTCTCAGTTAAACCGGGTCGGGTTTTAAAACAGTGGTTTCAGCCTCCTCAAGTCTTCCAGAACGTCCAAGCAAATCAACCATACAAGCCTAGTGATCTCTTGTTAGTTCAATATTGCGATTGCTCTTCATAGAAGTAGATATCTGGCAACCTTCTTCTACCAACCCTGCATTGTTACATGCTAAAAGAACACTTTAAAACGTAACTTCATTTGGGACCAGACTTAGATCTTTCATCCTATTGAACAGTTTAAGTGCCTCGGATCCGAATCCATTCTGGGCATAACTATATATCATTGAGTTAACAGAGACAGCATCAAGTTCAGTTAAGTCATCAAAAAATCTTGCCATTTCTGTATTTCCGCATTTCCCGTACAAGTCAATCAATGCTGCTTCAGAATATTTTATCTTTATCCAATCCGTATTTCGTGACTATGGAATGGATTTGTTTCCATTCTTCTAGCATTGCAAGACTGGCACATGCCCTAAGTACACTAGGTAAAGTAAAAGAATTTGGATTTATCGAGTTGCGGATCATCAGCCTGAAATTTGCCAAAGCGATCTTTTCTCTACCATTTTGCACAAGACCAGCAATTATTGACGTCCACGTCACCTGGTTTGGGTTTGCAAACTGCTTGAAAACTTTCAAAGAATCATCAATATATCCGCACTTAGAATACATAGAAAGGAGTGAAGTTTGTGAAGCAACCGCAGATTCAAAACCAGACTTAATAATAAGACCATGAATCAGCCTACCATTACCTAAATCCTTTAAATTTCCACAAGCAATCAAAATGCTTGCGAAAGTATAGTCATTAGCCTTAACCCGTTCATTGATCATACTCACAAAAACCGCTAAAGCCTCACAATCTGCGCGCTGTTGAGAGTAACCAACAATCAAAGCAGTAAACAACACAACATCTTTCTCTACAACTTGGCCTGCCACCAATTTAGCATCCCTCGTTTTACCAAACTTCGAATACTTATCAACCAAAGCACTACCAACAAACACATTCGACACCTCTACGCCCAAAACCACTGACAACCCATGAGCTCTCTGCCCATCGCACAGTGAACCCAGCTCAGAGAACGCCTTAAAAATGCTCGAAAACATGTACTCATCAGGAAAACTCCCACAAAAATCATCATTTTGTACAACCCAATAGCTTCTTTACTCTTTTTCTGACTAATGTACCTAGCAATCATGGAATTCCAATAACAATATGCCGTTCAGGCATTTCATCGAACAGTTTACGACCCCCCACAATGCTGCCGCATTTTATGTAAAGCATTTATCAGTTTATCACTTGAAGTGAGTACCAACGGCTCTTTTGTGAAAAGTTATTTACATTTCTATTAGCAAGCAATCAAATTGTTGTTTATTGCATGCTTTTGTTCTCGAATGGCTTTGGCAAAGTTTATTTAGGTAGTTTTGTTGACCGAAGGTTTGGAGGAGTGCTTGTTTGATTGAAGTCTGCCTAATTAACTAGAAGTTTGATTAAACACGAAAATGAGTCACTAGTTTATAAATTATGATAGAAAAGATTGACGCAACATTAGTTGTATTATAAACTATGTGAAAGGCCTGCGCATTTTGATTGTTTTTCAAGTATTATTGTTTGTATATAATATAGTATTATTTAAGAAAGTGACTTTGCTACAATGTGTTTTTGAAGAATTTGATGTTTCAATTTATTCATATGTATTACATAGACACAGACGTTATGTAGGTATAGACTTGGCAAAGCGTTGTCTGTACCTACGGATAAATAGGTATCTGGTCTAAATAGGCGGGTATGAATAACACTATTAATTATGGGGCAGTTTATTAAAACAACCTCTCAAGTTTGAATTTAATTAAAAAACTATCAAGTTTTAAAGTTTTAACTAAATAGTCATATTATTGATTAAGGATAATTAAACTTGATTAGTGCTTAATTATGATTAAAGAAGTATTATGTAATCTTTTCAAAATTATACTATATTTCCACAAACCCGAAATTGTTGCAAACAAACCCAAACACCTTCTTCTTCCTCCCGCCATTAACGCATCTCTACCTCTGCATCTTCTTCTCTTCTTCTTCTCTTCGTCTACATCTTCTTCTTCCTCTGCATCTTCTTCTTCTTCCTCCTTCCTGTACATCTTCTTCTTTCTCATTCCTCTATATCTTCTTGTTCCTCCGCCATTAACACTTTCTTCTTCCTCCACCATTAACATCTTCTCCGGCAAAGATCCCCCTCCTCCTCCTCCTGACATTTCGTGTAAGTACGTGTATCTCCTTTTTACATTTTATATTTAGATTTACAAAGATTTAATAATGGATGGGGTTTGGGTTATGATTTTGATTTAGTTGTTTAGGTTGTTGGGTTGTGTTTGATGTAATGCAAGTTGAAAGGAGTGAAATTTGTTGAAAATTTATTCTGGGTATTTATTATGGGTATGATGGATCGATTGTAGGTGGAGATGACTGAAAATGTGTTCTGGTACGATGGATCGATCAAGATGACTCGATGTCTCGTATCGATGGATCGCTTAAGTGACGCATCGCTGAGTATCCGATAGGTCCTGCAACGTAGAGAGTAGATCGCTTGTCCGCATCGTGTATGTGGCATATGATCGCTTAAGCAATCGGTTAAAGTTTGTTGTATGGGAGGCATCGCAAGCGATCGTAAATGGCATAAGATCGCTTAGGATCATGGTTATTTATCTTGGATCGCTTAAGCGATCAAGTTGATCGCTTAAGCGATCCAGTATAAATAACCATGATCGCTTAAGCGATACATCAGACCAAATATGCGAATGTGCAGATTCTTTTTAAAATATTTGAACCCTTAGTACAGCATTTAAGAATATTGTTTTTCTTGCATTACAGGTAGTTGGCTATTATTATACATGGGACAAGTTGTTTTGGGTGTTGAATATTTTGGTGAGTGGGTGGAGGAAGAAAGTAGGTGGAAGTGGATTGGGAAGAGCAAAGAAGTTATACCAATTCTTTGTGAGCACGAGGTTAGTTTTGATGAGTTGATTGATGAAATAATCGAAGAGGTAATTTGAGTTGCTCGCGTAGTGATATAGTTGTGAAGTATATTTTAAGCGAGCTCTGAAAATTATAAGGTACCTCCTGCTATATTAAAGTTGGATGAAAGTGTGAAGTTATATATGATTGATATGGTCGATAGTGGTTCGAGGCCGATTTTAAGGGTTTCTTATGTAGAAAAACCGTTGGAAGTTGGTTCCAAGGAAGGGGATAACGAGGATGTAGGCGGAGATTTGCCTGGTTTTAATTTGAACTATGAGGCCATTGATTTGTTAGCTGAAAAATCAAGAGTAGATGGTGAATTGGGTGGTGAGGAGGACACTATAGAAGAGGTCGGTGATGGGGGGCAGAATGAAAATGTTAAGGAGGAGGACCCCGTAGATGTTCCCACAGATGTAGAGATTCCTTTAAATACAGATTATGCAGAAGGCGTACATTGTGAGGAAGAGAACACTATGGTCGTTTATGTAGGTTCAGAGGGGGCAATTGGAGCTATTAGTGAATCAGCTCATGTCTTTACGGATGGATCGGAGTTACACATAGGGTATTTATTTGACAACAAAAAGGAAGTGGTGAGGAAGCTAAAACTTGTTGCTGTGAAAGGTAATTTTGAGTTCATCACCAAAAAGTCAAATTCATTGGTGTGGACGGTTGCATGTCGTGAACCGAAAGTGCAAGTGGCAGTTTATTGTAGAAGGTTGGCGGAGTCGGAAAAGTTTATTCTTAGCACATATACCCGTGAGCACACATGTGGTTTGGGACATATTTCAGGTGAGCATCGACAAGCATCCGCTGATGTTATTGGACAATTTGTCAAAAGTCGGTTCGTCGAAGGGAGAGGTCCATCTCCTAAAGACATTCAGAGACTTGTGCGCACAGAGTTGGGATGTCTTTGTTAGTTCCTGGAAATGTTGGAAAGGGAGACAACATGCACAAGATTTTGTGAAAGGCACGCCGGAGCACGGGTACACAGTATTAGAAGCGCACCGTTATATGCTTGAGTTGACAAACCAAGGTAGCAAGACGGCTTTGAAGTGGGACAGGAATATGATGTTTAAATATTTTTTTGTTGCTTATGGTTCTGCTATAAGGGTTTTTGTAAACATGTGAAATGTGTTGGCTGTTGATGGTTGCTTTCTGACGGGAAAGTATGGAGGTACATTGTTGGTGGCCACTGCACAGGACAGCGAGAATCACACATATCCCTGTTGCATGGTGTGTGGTTGACTCTGAGAATGACGAGTCGTGGACTTGGTTTTTTCAGCAGTTACGTACGATAGTGCCTGACAGTGACGAGTTGGGCATAATATCCAATAGGCACAATTCTATAAAGAAGGGGATTGCCACTATTTATCGTCAAGCACATCACGGATTCTGTATGAGGCACCTTGGTGAGAACATAAAATAAAAGTTTAAGTGTGCTGGCCTCCTTCAGACATACTACATGGCAGCAAAAGCTTATCGGGTTGATGAGTTCGAGGAGCACTTCCAGCAAATCCGAATCAAGGATGTTAGAGTTGCTAAGTATCTTGAGCATGATGTTGGTTTCGAGAGATGGAGTAAAGCTTTCTTTCCTGGAAGAAGGTTTGATGTCATGACCACGAACATAGCTGAGTCCATAAATTCGAAGTTGTTAATAGAAAGAGAGTTTCCAATAGTTGCACTTTTTGATGCAATCCAAAGGACACTGTCGCGGTGGTTCCATGAGCGTCGACGGAGTCAGATAATTTTACTACAACCCTTGTTCCGTCAACTGAAAAATTATTACGAGAACGTATGGAACTGTCAAATGCACTGTTTGCCTATCCTCTTAATGCTCAAGAGTTCACTGTGCGCGGCTATGGTCCAGATGCTCTAGTTAACGTTGTTAGAAAAACTTGCATCTGTAAAGTGTTTGACATTCAACGTTTATCTTGTCCTCATGCACTAGCAGCACTAAAACACCAACAGAAGCCGGATTTTGGTTCAAGAATTTACATGGAACTTTGCTCCCCTCTCTATATGACAGATCACTACATGCTAGCATATTGAAGCGATATATCCGGTGCCTCCGAAGAAGCGTGGGTAGTGCCGCCAGAGGTGGCTGACATTATCCTCCATCTGCCATTCAAGAAGACACCAAAGGGGAGAAAAAGGGTTAAGCGTATTCCATCAGCCTTTGAGGTTCCCCGGAATATGAATATGTGCTCAATTTGCAAGCAACCTGGCCACAAGAGAAGCAGTTGCCAGAAGTAATTAGGTTCGAAGAAGGATGAAATTGAGGGAGTTGCGAAGGGCAACCGTTGATGAGTTATTGTTTTCAATTATTGATGTTTTAAATTTTATTGCTACCTTTAATAAATTATCCTTTATATTGTGTATTCTTATTACATGGTCTAAATATTTGTTGGTGATTTTAGTTTAGAATTAGGTTGTCAAATTGAGGAAAAAGTATGGAATTAATACGTGTTGGTAATTTTAGTTTGTCAAAATTCAGGAGAAAAGGTGCAAAAGTATACATTGCCCACGATCTCTAAAGCGACAAAGTGTATCGCTTAAGCGACAAAGTGTTTTCGTAACAGGATCGCTTAATCGACCATGGGAAAAAGACAAGATTCGCTTAAGCGATATCACGGATCGCTTAAGCGATCATGCACCTGGGCAGATTTGCTTCTGCCAATCACATGATCGCTTAAGTGATCCATTTTATCGCTTAAGCGATTCTTGTGCAAATGGTTTTAAAATTTAACAGATACACCCCCACCTACCCACGGTGCCAAATCTGGCCACCGGAGCCGGAATCTTACCAAAAAAGGGCGTTACGATGCACAGTGGTTGGATCTGGCCGATAGGGCCTCTATATGGCCTTTTCCGGCCAGATCGACCACGGATGTGGCCGGAAAAGGCAGCGATCCGTCCTGGCCCTTAAGGCCGAGTAGGCGAGCGGAGAAGTCCAGATCTTGCCGTCTTCGATAGCCAAATATATGGCTGTCGTTGTCGGTCAACGATGGCAACGATGGCCAACATTTGGCCGTCATTGATCGTCAAAGTCGGACATTTCATTGAAAGTCCATGACGGCAAGATGTGGCCTTTTCCGGCCACATCCACGGTGGATCTGGCCGGAAAAGGTCATAACTGGCCATTACCGACCATTTTTGGTCGCTTGTTGTTCATGTGGCGATAGCCTTACGGGAAGTTGGGTGGGTGGGGGTGTTTTTGTTAATTTTTAAACTTTTCGGTATTAATGAAATTAATTCACTTAATGGGTCCAAAATTAATTAAAAATATACTAATATTTCGTAAATAATTAAGCAAACAAATATAAAAAATATCTTGAACGAATCGTAAACCCCATATGTTTAGTATAGCCGTAAGCAGTGCTACGAGCAGAATCGTAAACCCTATAGGCTTCATCTTGCGTGTAAAAGAACTGTATGTTTAATATAAATGTAATAACGGAACAGGTGCTCTGAACGAATCGTAAACCCTATAGGCTTCATACTGACGTGTAAAAGAACTGTATGTTTAATATAAATGTAATAACGAGCAGGTGCTGCAGGCAGAATCGTAAACCCTATAGGCATACGCGTGTAAAAGAAGCGTATGTTTAATATAGTTCTTTTACGTCGTCTTGATATTAATTGTATCGCTTAAGCGATTCTTCCTAAAAGACACATAGTCGCTTAAGCGATTTATGATCGCTTAAGCGATTCTTCCTAAAAGACACATGGTCGCTTAAGCGATCATAAATCGCTTAAGCAATTCTTCCAAAAAGACACATGGTCGCTTAAGCGACCCACTTATATCGCTTAAGCGATTCCTCCTAAAAGACACATGGTCGCTTAAGCGATTTATGATCGCTTAAGCGATCTTTTCCGAGCCAGAATGACATCTGCCCAGAATATGATCGCTTAAGCGACCCACTTGTATCACTTAAGCGATTCTTCCTAAAAGACACATGGTCGCTTAAGCGATTTATGATCGCTTAAGCGATCTTTTCCGAGGTAGAATGACATCTGCCGAGACTATGATCGCTTAAGCGACCCATTTATATCGCTTAAGCGATTCTTCCTAAAATGACATCTGCCCACACCTTGGTCGCTTAAGCGATTTAAGATCGCTTTAGCGATCGTTTCTAGAAAAGTCTTGATCGTTTAAGAGAGATATGTGGACAAACAAAAACATCTTATATGGACACACCATACATAGTAAATTGAAACTGCTGATGAATTATCTTATATGGACAAACAAAAATATATCCCAAATATCAGATCCAATTCTTTACAATGATCACACCATACATAGTAAATTATTTACAATTTCCTGTACACTGCCTTTAATTTAGTTTTTGATGCCAAAGAGTTTAGAGTCCACAGTGAATGGTATCAGGGCAGTCCATGCTTGAAAAGATGCCCACGACATCATTCTTGCCGATGCTTTCTGGCTCTGCACTAGCATCCAACAAATTCAAGATGATATCTACAAGGGCGGCTAATATGGTGCCTCGGTTGACTTTCTGTGGAGATTGACCATTCCATCTTTCATAAACTACAAGTCAAAAAACTCAGTGTCAGCAGCTGAAGTTATATGGTTTAGAATAAATACAATCAACTCAAAAAACCCAAGTATGAACATCAACATCACATAAACTACAAAATTCAGCGTCCAACATTCATACCCTTTGATTGGGTTCTGGTCACTCAAAACGGATCCATCTGCCCATGGAAGCAATTGACAGCCCATCGCTCCCGACAGTCTCTCATTGTTTCGTCATTCAAGCTGTCCATCGGGCTATTGGTCATGTCGAACTGAATAAATTTTAGGGCATATGCCCCACATTCAGCACTGCAATAGGAAGAAGACATTAGCATTATAATAAACTTATAGAACAATTGTATTATGTAAGTTAGTTTTAAACAAAATTTACCTTGACTCATTTATTCAGGTGGGTAGCGCATGCCAATTCGGCCACTTTCCTGGTTAGTACCGATCACCGAAATGCCCAAACATCCCATTGCATGCAACGGATCACTGGGAACAACTCGACAGGGTCCAACTCGACCTCCAATTGCTTGTCTCGACAAATGGTTGGGTTGCGATCAAGGATCTTGAAACCCCTCCTCTAGATGCGCAAGCACGCTATCCGGTTGCATCTGTTTGCGAGGATGATGCGGTACACTCTTTTAACAAAGGCCCAACCGTGGCAATATTTGGGCCGATCCCCCCTTACGTACTGCATAATCCTGTCATCAAACCGGAAATCATCAGGGATGCAGTCCGACTGTTGTGCGGCCAATCGTTTTCGCTTCGGTCCTTTTACTACACCACTAGCAACGGCATTTTTAATTAAAGTGCGATATGCCGAAACAAGCGTTTGCCCAAACGCCACATCGGTGATAGCACAGTCGGGATACAACAGATCACCATCACTAGTCTGTCGTAGCCTCATCAGTGCCAATATCTCATCGATGTGCTGCATCAAATAAAAACAACAAGATAAGTATGGAAAACACAGGCAAAAATAAGGAAAATTAAGTGAAAATAACTCACCGAGTCCTCAAGCCACGTCCCCATCGTCAACAACTTCTGAAACCATTCCCGGGGATAATCCCCTGTCTTACACTTTATATGGCCATCACTTCCTGATCCATTGTAATAGGCATAAAAGAGTTTTTTCTTTTCCTCTATTGGCCTATACAAATCGACATTTGAGTCCAATTTCCCTTCCCCACTTCCTCCCCCTTCCTCCATTTTTACATCCCCGCTTCCTTCGCCTCCCACCTCCCCCTCCTCCATTATCACCGCCCCACTTCCACCACCAACCTCCTCAACCTCCTCCATTTCTGGTTGTTCCTCCATTTGTTTCTTCATTTTCTTCTTCTTTACCTGTGTCACTACCATGTAAGGCGATTTCACAAACTTGCTTTTTCGGCTCTCTCTTTTCAAGCCAGTTTGCACTTCAACCGCCTTTAATTCTCCACCAACTTCCTCCTCCATTGTACCAACTTCGCCCTCCATTGTACCTACTTTCTCTCCCAGCTTATCCACTTTCTCCTCCACCCTTTTCATTGTTTCTTCCATCTTGTCAAACCTTGCATAAACGGCTGTTGTAAAACTCTCAAACAGGCCGTTTATGAGGTCAACAACCTTATTCTCCCCACGTCGATGTCTCGACAAAGCGGTACTTGTTGTACCGGTTTGCTGAGGCATACGAACCTCTTCCTCCCTCTTCTCCTCCTCATCCTCGGCCCCCGAGCTTCATTATCCTCAGCATCAACGACATTGTCAAGCAATGGCCCCGCAACCTGCCATCACATGCGTGACCCTTTTAGGTCCCGCATCAGGCGGTCTATCTGTTCATCCCTTTCATCCTCCATTGCTTTGAAAGATGTGACATAGTCCTCTTCCGCTTCATCCCCAATAGCGGTCAGAAAGGGACGGACGACTCCCTGCAATAAGAAATAAAAATCAATCAGATTGAAGCAAAATAAAAAAAGCAACTGCATATTCAAAAGCTTAATCCTTCAATCTTACCCTATCTGCTTGAATCTCAATCTCTAATTGGCCATAATCCCAATGGTTACAGCTCTCGACATGCCACCGCAACATCCTAGGAAATTGCTATTGCACATTCAAATTGTTGCTCCTTCCCCCACCTTAGCGAAGACAGGGATGGCCTCGTACATCCAAGCCTACATTGTAAAAAAACAGTCAATGTCATTATTCAAACACACATATTATAAAAAATATATCAGAGAGCTATTAATATTTACCTGCATTGCCCATGGGAAGCCAAACAAATTATACGTGCTTGGTTTAGCCTTCCCGCCCCATTCGGCGTCTCCTCTGCGTGTGGACCACCTTCACTGGTCAGATGATCCACCGGAGCAGCCATTGAACTGCTTGCGCCACTGGAATCTAGGATTCGAAATGGCGTTGGGCTTCCTTCCTCATTGTCAGTGTCACTCATGGTTTTGGATTGAATTTGCTGTCAAAGTTTGCGCTTTGATCGGAAATGATCATATCGCGGAAATGGCACAGATTTCGTTTATGGTTAAGGAAATCGATTTTAGGGTTCAACAAATCGATCGAAAATCGTGACTATATCATCGAAAATCGCGCCTGTATTCGGTTTAGGGTTCAAGAAATTGATTTAGGGTGCAAATTTGCAGGTGTTTGATCGGAAAAAATCGCGTCTCCCTTTTGTTCAAGAAATCGCTTTTTGAACTGATGAATTTCGATTAAGCGAGGTGAATAGTTAGTGGGGCTTGTTTTGTGAAATTTCAAATTTTAAAAACTTTCATTATTTCTGATTCGGCCCACATATGTTTTAATCTTTTCATTTTAACCAATTTTACGTGTTTAATTAATCCTAACTATGCCACGTCATCTTCTCTAAATTAAAAAAAAATGATGAACAGTTTCAAGGCCATTTTCTTAAATCCAAACTTGGGATGACCGGGCAGCTAAATTTTCTCATTAATTATCCATTTGAAAATCACTCGTACCCAGTCCACTCATGAAAAAACGGATGGACCGGGTAATATCCACATGTACCCGTATTTAATTTAAAAAAAAAAAAAAAACAGAGGTAGAAAAATATAAAATGTAAAAAGTAAAACTAAAAACTAACTCACTCAACTCTCACTCTCACCTCCGCGAGCTGCAGTAGCCTCAGCTCTCAATCTCTCTCACTCTCCTCGCCTAACGCGAACGCAGCAGCCCTTACCATCTCGACGCTCTCTAACGCCGAATCGCAGAGCCTCAAAGCCAGGCCTCACGTAGCAGCCTCACGCCATGCAGCTCGTCTCTCAACTCACTCTCCTCGCCTAACGCCGAACGCAGCAGCCACCGCCTCGACGCTCTCTCACACCGAACTGCAGCAGTCTCACGCCGTCGCGTCTCACGCAGCTGAATCTCTAGGGTAATGAGTTCACTTTGATTGAATTTTGCAACCATCATTTTTTATATGCTGCAACTAGAAATAGAAATTTTAATTAGTTCTATTATGTTCTTCTTCCGGTAATTGATTTGATTTGAAGATGTCAATTTCTTATAAGATGAGAGTAGACGACTCTCCCACAAGTTGATTAAACTGAAGTTATAATTTTAATTATTTGGTCTGTGGTGTTTATATTAATCTGAAGTTATAATTTTAAAACTCTTCTTACAGAGTTACAGTCTTGCTTGCTATAAATAGCTATGCAGCTTTATAGTTTCAGTTAGTTGCAATCATTTTTCTACCTTGTTTATAAAAAAGCTTGAACCCTTACGACATCAAACCATATGAAGTCTATGTGTATGATGCATTTATGTGATTTATCACTCAATTGCTACATTATGTTATGTAGGTGGACGAAAGAGAGAGAAAGAGAACATGTTGTTTTTGTGTCTTAGTGTTTTTTTGCTGTTTTTTAGTTGAGTAGTTAAGGAGTTGAGGAGTGTTATGCTGGAAAAATCCAGCCATTTGGTAGGGCTGGTTTGCTTGTGAAATATTTGGGAGTGTTTTATTTTTTATTCTTTTGGATGAACTGTTAATTTGTTATGGTTGGTTGATTAAATATAAATACTCTGTTGTGTCCTTTAGATTGGCATGGAGTCATCTACAGATATGTTTAATGAGGTGATAGAAAATGACCATAATGTAGCTGAATCTCCTACCAGTGCTAGTACTGTTTGTCCAAAAAACGTAAAGCCTCAGATGTTTGGGGTCAATTTATAACATTTCTAGATGAGAAAGGGAATAAGAGGACAAAGTGTTTGATTTGTAGTAAGTCTTATGCATATGGTAGTTCCACTGATGGGACTAAAAATTTGAAGCGTCATATGAAAGGTTTTCCTAAACGTGCCATTAGTAATGTAGATCAATTAATGATGGATTGTGATACTAAATTGCGACCTTTGAGGATTTCTCAAGAGATTTATCGCGAGAAGATGGCAATAGGAATCATAAAACATAATTACCCATATTCAATAGTGGAGCATGAAAGAACTAGGGATGTCCATATGTATTTGACTCATGAAGTTAAGCCTTATACTAAGTGTTAGAGTAGATGCCCTAGAGCCAATCAATTATTGTAGAATTGACTCTTTGTAATAATGTTCATTAATCAATAATAAAAGGCATTTTTATTCTATATCGCGTAAATCATTATTATTGCAATATGTATTGATATATGTCCTTAGAATGGTAGAACCATGACGAGGGTATCAAGTGTTTCAAATCTTGATAGTGAGAACCCTATGAGCACATATGGTGGCCATTCTAGAAACGTCCGTAGCCCCAGTATTATTCTGAAGTAAGGGCACAGATAATACGGTAAGGCTATCATAGTGTTGAACGACCCTGTCGAAAGGCAGTGACTGATCTCACTTGTCAAGGTTGTTTGGTGACAACCTGGTGCAACACATGGGTGCTTGTTGTAGGCGATATACCGTAGCAAGTTCACTGGACTGACCCACTAGAGGATTCCATATGGATGGTAACCCCAGTGTCTATGGAACAAATCCTCTAACGAATGGTGGTGCATGTGATCCTTAGACTTGAGATCACCGGAGCACCTTGTGCACCGATTGGTACAGTTTGACACTAGCCTAACGCAGTTCTATTTAGAGCTGTCAGTACGGTGGTGATTGGCTATATCAAGGAGTGTATCAAGACTATGGTGGATTGATAGAGGATTCATCACTCCCGGGTACGGGAGAAGTTATCTCACGGCGCAATTCAGTATATGGCAATGACACTAAAACTGTGGCCACAGTGGGATTGAGTTGTTGCTCTATCCAGATTATAATACGAGTCATTGGTCCAAAAATTGAATATATAATATCGAGAGTAACCGAAGGTTGACACTATTTCTATGCCTTCGTCTCGTCGAGATAACGTATGATGAAAGGATCGAATTGTACGGTAACCATATCGTTGACGGTAGCTACTTTCTTTGAATCACTATCGGGTGGCCATGATGCCTTGCTAGGGGCCAATCTTGGTCTGTGTATAAGTGAGACGATTAATTGGTGTTAATCGCGATACTATACACTACCGATATGATGAGGAGCCTATGGGTCACACACATAGAAGATAATTTAAGAGCCAAGAAGAAAGAAGGGCGTTTTCATCTTTTTGGGCGAAAGGATATTTTGGTAATTTCACAGTGCAATTAAATTTGCTGAGGTCGTAGCCTTTTATTTAATTTGTTAAAAAAAATTAAATAAGTGAAATTACGGTTAAATGTGTGTTCGCACATATTTAATTAAATCATCATTATTGTTAAATGTTAATTAAATATTAATTGATTTTAATTGAGATAATGATGAATTAAATTAAAATATCTAATTGGGAGTGTTTGGCAAATTTGGGGGTGTTTGGGTTGGAGCCCAAGCCCATTCCATATTGGAATAGGGTAACTAATTTTACTATAAAAGAAAATGTTTCTTTGTAAAATGGATAACTTTTCATTCATCACTATTTCATTGAAAAAGAAGAAATACAACAACCCCAAAACACTCTCCCACGCCACTTGACTGTTTGATTGAAAATCAAACACTTTTGTTTTTCTTCTTGATTTCTTAAGGCCAAGGAGGATCTAGCAAATCCCTCTTTGGTTCTTATTGATTGTCTTCGTGTGGACCTCTACGGTTCGATCCTACACTTGGATCGGTAGCAAACACGTTCAGAGATAATATTGGTGGAGCCTCCAAACGTGGGTATAAATCTAAACCTTTGGATTTATTTTTTTGCAGATTCTTATAAAATATAAACTGTAATTTTCTATGCCCTGATTTTGGGTTCTAAGGAACGATCCATGGTTGTAATTTTTGTTTTTCCGCTGCGCAACCGGGTTGTTTCCTAACACTAGGAACATCGCTAAGGTGGATTGCTTAAAGATATATAGCAAGGAAAAGGAAAAGATTAAGCTTGCTTTAGAGAGGGTTCCAGGTAGAATATGCTTGACTTATGATATTTGGAGTTCTTGTACGACTGATGGGTAAATTTATTTAATGACTCACTATGTTGATGAGAATTAGGAGTTACAAAGTAGATTCTCAATTTTTTCCATATTCCTCCTCCACACTCAGGGGTTCTTTTGTCAGAAACAGCGTATGGTTTCTTCAAAGATTGGGGAATTGAAAAGAAAGTCTTCTCTCTTACTTTGGACAATGCAAGTAACAATGATAAGATGGAAAACATTTTAAAGAGTCAACTTTGTGTGCAAAATGCTTTATTATGTGGTGGTTCTTTTTTTCATTTGCGATGTTGTGCACATATCTTGAATCTCATAGTCCAAAAAGGGTTCAAAGTTAGTAGCGTGGCTTTACATAAGATTTGAGAAAGTGTGAAATATGTTAAAGGAAGGGAGGCTAAAAGAATCAAGTTTGGAGAACTTGCTACACAAATTGGTGCGATAAGCTCAAAAGGATTGCGAATGGATGTTCCCACAAGATGGAATTCCATTTATTTAATGCTTGAAAGTGCGTTAATATATCATCTTGTGTTTGTTCATTTGTCGTTGATGGATCCCAATTATAAAAATTGTCCTTCAGATGAAGAATGGGACAGAGGGGGTGAGGATTTGCAAGTTCTTGCAACCATTTTATGAAATCACTACTCTTTTTTTGGGTTCCAAATACCCTATAACAAACTTGTACCTTAAAAATGTGTGGAGAGTTCAAGTGCGTTTATACGAAGAGATGGAGAATGAAGATGAAATTGTTAGTACCATGGCAAGTAAAATGAAAGTAAAGTTTGACAAATATTGAGATTCTTATAACGTTTTGTTAGCTATTGAAGCAATTCTGGACCCACTTTTCAAGTTTGAGTTTGTTGAGTTTTGTTACAAAAGAGTTGATGACCCAACAATTGTAACAAGAAAGTTGGAGTCGGTCAAGCAGGAGTTGTATAAGCTTTTTGTTGCTTATGAGGGTCTAAATTGCAATGAAGCTCTCGTCGGCCTTTCAATACAGACTAGTAGTCCTAATATCCTTGGAGATGATATTTGTGTAAGTCATTACTCCCTATATATTTTTATATTCTTTTGATTAATAAGGTTTTGTTTATTTTGTAATTTTGCTTTATTAAATTTCAATATTTAAATGGTGCAGGAATTTAACCACTACAAGAGCGACTTTAGTGCTACTAAGAAGTATGAATCGAATACTTATTTGGGAGAGACAAGGTTTGATCGCATCAAATTTTGCAATATGGATATCCTGGACCATTGGAAGAAAAATTGTGATCATTACCCGATATTTTCCATGATGATTGGTGACATCATGAGTATACCAATAACAACTGTTGCTTCGAAGTCTAGTTGGCAGCAAAGTGCTCAGTAAATATCGAAGCTCATTTCTACTGGAGAATGCACCGTTTTTTATATGCACTCGGACATTGATTTATGGATTTGAAGTTAAAGGTGACATGTTAACTTATATTTCACATGTTTTAATATTTTAGTTTGTTAATATGTTAAGATAGTTAACTTATATTTTGTTGATTGTAGAAGATGAAATTGATGATGCTCAATTTCTTGTGCCATTAACCCAAGCAGAGATTAAGGAATCAAGGGTGGCTTCTAACATCGTCAATGTGTAATAGAATTTGTCAATTTGGTTGAACAATTCTGTCGCTATTTTTGTTTACTATGTTTACTATGAAGTTTATTTGTTTAGTGTTTATTATGTATGTTTGGTGAAATTGATGATGAAATTGTGTTGAATGTTGAATGTATTAATATGTATGTTGAATGTTGATAATGATGTTTTTGAAGTAATCTATTAATATGTATGTTGAATGTTGATACTTGATAATGATGTTTGGTGAAATTTAATCAAATTTAATTTAATCAAGCTTGTGTTTGTCCATTAATTTAATCAAATTAACCAAGTTTTGAAAGCCTAATAAAGGAATCTTACACCAAGTTTTCAAATTAATACAATATACATTTTAAAGTTTGCAATTTGAATAACAAAAAATAGGGAAAAAATTGCAGTTTGAATAACAAAAAGTCAAAAAGTAGGGAAAAAAAATAAATGCAGAAAACTTCATTTTATCTGGGTGACCTACGGGTCATGCATTTTCCTAATGAGAACTTGTGCCTGTTTTACCTGTTACTTGTAGCTACCTAGTCCATACCCGTCCGATCGACCCATTTGCCAAGTCTATGTAGGTAGTAAATGATCCACTGAATCTCCTAATTATGTTACAAATTATACAATATATTAACATAATTAAGAGATTACACAAAATAAAAAAATATCATAAGATTGACAAAAATAATTGATTAGAAAAAATTTGTGATAGTATTTTATAATGTTGAATTAATAATTAAAACAATAAATATTAAAGAAATTAAGAATGACATCCTAAGACTGACAAAAATAATTGATTAGTTAAAATTTATGATAGTATTTAATTTAATATTGAATTAATAATCAAAGTAATAAATATTAAAGGAATTAAGAATGGTAGTTTGATAATTTAATGTATACCCATTTAATCCAAAAAACTAATATTAATAGTATGATTAATATTCATTCAGACCAGTGTCAATTTTGTTTATTTAATTTTTTTTTTTTTTAATTTTCTGGAGTAAGTTTTATTGCCGTACCCATTGGCCCGTTTGGTTTTGGGGGGAGTTTATTAAAACAAACTTTCAAGTTTGAATTTAATTAAAAGGCTATCAAGTTTTAAAGTTTTAACTAAATAGCCATATTATTGATTAAGGGTAATTAAACTTGATTAGTGCTTAATTAGGATTAATGAAGTATTATGTAATCTTTTAAAAATTATATTATATTCCCAAAAACCCGAAATTCTTGCAAACAAACCCAAACACCTTCTTCTTCCTCCCGCCATTAACGCATCTCCACCTTAGTTGCTGTTTCTTCTTAGCTTCGTCTACATCTTCTTCTTCGTCTGCATCTTCTTCTTCGTCTACATCTTCTTCTTCCTCTTTCCTCTACATTTTCTTCTTCCTCATTCCTCTATATCTTCTTGTTCCTCCGCCATTAAGATCCCCCTCCTGATATTCCATGTAAGTATGTGTATCTCCTCTTTACATTTTATATTTAGATTTACAAAGATTTAATAATGGATGGGGTTTGGGTTATGATTTTGATTTAGTTGTTTAGGTTGTTGGGTTGTGTTTGATGTAATGTAAGTTGAAAGGAATGAAATTTGTTAAAAATTTGTTCTGGGTATGATGGATCGATTGTAGGTGGAGATGATTGAAAATGTGTTCTGGGTACGATGGATCGCTTAAGCGATCTGGTAGGTCTGGTAATGCAGCAGATAGATCGCTTAAACGATAAGGTATGTGGCATAAGATCGCTTAAGCGATCTAGTAAAAGTCTGGTGTATAGGAGCAGATCGCTTAAGCGATCAGTAAATGACATAAGATCGCTTAAGCGATCATGGTTATTTATACTGGATCGTTTAAGCGATAACTTGATCGCTTAAGCGATCCAGTATAAATAACCATGATCGTTTAACCGATACGCAGACCATATAAGTGACTGTGCATATTCTTTTTAAAATATTTGAACCCTTAGTACAACATTTTAGAATATTTTTTTTCTTGCATTACAGGTAGTTGGCTATTATCACACATGGGACAAGTTGTTTTGGGTGTTGAATATTTTGGTGAGTGGGTGGAGGAAGAAAGTAGTTGGAAGTGGATTGGGAAGAGTAAAGAAGTTATACCAATTGCTGTGAGCACAGAGGTTAGTTTTGATGAATTGATTGATGAAATAATTAGAAGAGGTAATTTGAGTTGCTCGCGTAGTGATATAGTTGTGAAGTATGTTTTAAGCAGAGTTCCTGAACATTATAAGGCACCTCCTGTTATATTAAAGTCGGATAAAAGTGTGAAGTTATATATGATTGATGTGACCGATAATGGTTTGAGGCCGATTTTAAGTTTCTTTTGTAGAAAAACCATTGGAAGTTGGTTCAAAGGAAGGGGATAATGAGGAAGTAGATGGAGATTTGCTTGGTTTTAATTTGAACTACGAGGCCATTGATTTGTTAGTTGAAAAATCAAGAGTAGACGGTGAATTGGGTGGTGAGGAGGAGACTGTAGAAGAGGTTGGTGATGCGGGGCAGAATGAAAATGTTGAGGAGGAGGACCCCGTACATGTTCCCACAGATGTAGAGATTCCTTTAAATACAAATTATGTAGAAGGCGTAGATTGTGAGGAAGAGAACACTATGGTCGTTTATGCAGGTTCAGAGGGGGCAATTGGAGGTAGTAGTGAATCAGCTCATGTTTTTACGGATGAATCAGAGTTGCAAGTAAGGTATTTATTTGACAACAAAGAGGAAGTGGTGAGGAAGCTAAAACTTATTGCCGTGAGAGGTAATTTTGAGTTCATCACCAAAAAGTCAAATTCATTGGCTATGACGGTTGCATGTTGTGACCCAAAGTGCAAGTGGCGGGTTTATTGTAGAAGGTTGGCGGAGTCGAAAAAATTTATTCTTAGCACATATACCCGTGAGCACACATGTGGTTTGGGACATATTTCAGGTAAGCATCGACAAGCGTCTGCTGATGTTATTGGACAATTTGTCAAAAGTCAGTTCGTTGAAGGAAAAGGTTCATCTCCTAAAGACATTCAGAGACTTGTGCGCACAGAGTTGGGATGTGCTATTAGTTATTGAAAATGCTGGAAAGGGAGACAACATGCATAAGAGTTTGTGAGGGGCATGCCGGAGCACGGGTACGCAGTATTAGAAGTGTACCGCTATATGCTTGAGTTGACAAACCAAGGTAGCAAGATAGCTTTGAAGTGGGACAGGAATATGATGTTTAAATATTTTTTTGTTGCTTACGGTTCTACTATAAAGGGTTTTGTAAACATGAGAAAGGTGTTGGCTGTTGATGGTTGCTTTCTGACGGGAAAGTATGGAGGTTCATTGTTGGTGGCCGCCTTTGCAGGGACACGAGAATCACACATATCCTGTTGCATGGTGTGTGGTTGACTCTAAGAATGACGAGTCGTGGACTTGGTTTTTCTAGCAGTTACGTACGATAGTGCCTAACAGTGACGAGTTGTGCATAATATTCGATAGGCACAACTCTATAAAGAAGGGGATTGCCACTATTTACCGGCAAGCACATCACGGATTTTGCATGAGGCACCTTGGTGAGAATATAAAACAAAAGTTTAAGTGTGTTGACCTTCTTCAGACATACTACATGGCAGCAAAAGCTTATCGGTTTGATAAGTTCGAGGAGCACTTCCAGCAAATCCGAATCAAGGATGATAGAGTTGCTAAGTATCTTAAGCATGATGTTGGTTTCGAGCGATGGAGTAGAGCTTACTTTCCTGGAAGAAGGTTTAATGTCATGACCACGAACATAGCCGAGTCCATAAATTCGAAGTTGTTAATAGAAAGAGAGTTTCCAATAGTTGCACTTTTTTGATGCAATCCAGAAGACATTGTCGTGGTGGTTCCATGAGCGTCGTACGGAGTCAGATAATTTTACTACAACCCTTGTTCCGTCAGTTGAAAAATTTTTGCGAGAACGTATGGATATGTCAAATGCTCTGTTTGCCTATCCTCTTAATGCTCAAGAGTTCACTGAGCACGGCTATGGTCCGGATGCCCTAGTTAACCTTGTTAGAAAAACTTGCAGCTGTAAAGTGCTTGACATTCAATGTTTGCCTTGTCCTCATGCACTAGCAACATTGAAACACCAACGGAAGCCGGATTTTGGTTCAAGAATTTACATGGAACTTTGCTCCCCTCTCTATATGACAAATTAGTACATGCTAGCTTATTCAGAAATGATATATCTGGTGCCTCCAGAAGAGCAGTGGGTAGTGCCGCCAGAGATGGCTGACATTATCATCCAGCCGCCATTCAAGAAGACAGCAAAGGGGAGAAAAAGAGTTAACCGTATTCCATTAGCCTTTGAGGTTCCCCGAAAGATGAATAAGTGCTCAATTTGCAAGCAACCTGGCCACAAGAGAAGCAATTGCCAAAAGCAATCACATGCAGATCCAGAAAATTAGGTTCGAAGAAGGATGAAATTCAGGGAGTTGCCAAGGCCAACCGTTGATGAGTTATTGTTTTCAATTATTGATGTTTTAAATTTTATTGTTACCTTTAATAAATCATTCTTTATATTTAGTATTCTTGTTATATGGCCTAAATATTTGTTGGTGATTCTAGTTTGGTGTTAGGTTGTCAAATTGAGGAGAAAGTATGGAATTAATACGTGTTGGAAATTTGAGTTTGTCAAAATTCAGGAGAAAAGCTGGAAAAGTATATATTGCCCATGATCGCTTAAGCGACTAAGTGTATCGCTTAAGCGACAAAGGGTTCTTTATACAGGATCGCTTAAGCGATCATGCACTTGAGCAGATATTGATTCAGCCCATCACATGATTGCTTAAGCGATCCATGATCACTTAATTGACCAAGTGAAAAGACAAGAATCGCTTAAGCGATACACTTAGTCATTTAAGCGATCATGCACTTGGGCAGATGTGATTCTGCCCATCACACGATCGCTTAAGCGATATCTACGATCGCTTAATCGACCATGTGAAAAAGATAAGAATCGCTTAAGTGATATCACGGATCGCTCAAGCGATCATGTACCTGGGCAGATTTGATTCTGCCAATCACATGATCGCTTAAGCGATATCTAAGATCGCTTAATCGACCAAGTGAAAAAGACAAGAATCGCTTAAGCGATACACTTAGTCGCTTAAGCGATCATGCACCTGGGCAGATGTGATTCTGCTCATCACATGATCGCTTAAGCGATATCTACGATCGCTTAATCGACCATGTGAAAAAGACAAGTATCACTTAAGCGATATCACAGATCGCTTAAGCAATCATGCGTTTGAGATCGATTTGATTCTGCCTATCACATGATCGCTTAAGCGATATCACGATCGCTTAAGCGACCCACCCTCTGTAAACGAAGTTCCTTTGACTATTAAACAGAATTTTATTGCTCGAATTCTTAATATATAGGGTTTATGATTCGTTCAATTGGACCATGATCATCATTATATTAATATTAAACATATAGTTCTTTTACGTCAGTATGAAACATATAAGGTGTAGTAACCATTACGTCAATGCTAAACATATAGGGTTTACGATTCGTTCAATTGACCATGATTATCATTATATTAATATTAAACATATAGTTCTTTTACGCCAGTATGAAACATATAAGTTGTAGTAACCATTACGTCAATGCTAAACATATAGGGTTTACAATTCATTTAATTGACCATGATCATCATTATATTAATATTAAACATATAGTTCTTTTACGTCGAAACATATAAGGTGTAGTAACCATTACGTCAATGCTAAACATATAGGGTTTACGATTCGTTCAATGGACCATGACTGTCATTATATTAATATTAAACATATAGTTCTTTTACGTCAGTATGAAACATATACGGTGTAGTAACCATTACGTCAATGCTAAACATATAGGGTTTATGATTCGTTCAGTAGACCATGATCGTCATTATATTAATATTAAACATATAGTTCTTTTATGTCAGTATGAAACATATAACAAATCTTATTTCCAAAATATTTCTTTGTTTAATTATTTAGGAAATTTTAGTATTTTTTTAATTAATTTTAGACCCATTAAGTGAATTAATTTCGTTAATACCCCCTGAAAAGTTTAAAAATTAAAAAAACACCCCCACCCACCCAACTTCCCAGATTCTGGCTACCACCGACAACTACAAATGACCAAAAATGGTCGGTAATTCATAGTTTGGACCTTTTCCGGCCAGATCCACTATGGATCTGGTCGGAAAAGGCCACATCTGGCCGTCATCGACTTTGAAAGAAATGGCTGACATTAACGGTCAACGATGGCCAAATCGACGGGCATCATTGACAGACAACGACGGCCATATATTTGGCCATTGCAGACAACCTGATGTGGACTTTTCCGTCCGGCAACGGCCAGATCTAGCCATGATCTGGCCTTTTGCGGCCGCTTTTACCTCGTCGCAACGAACTCTGGCCGCTTTTACTCTGGTTGCAACGAATAGATCTGGCCATGATCAAGTCCAGGCTAGATGCTCAGATCGAAAATCGCTTAAGCGATCTATTTGTATCGCTTAAGCGATTTTCGTTAAAGACTCTTAGTCGCTTAAGCGATCTTGTCTGAGACTGAATCTGCCCAGATTTGCGAAAATCGCTTAAGCGATCCACTTGTATCGCTTAAGCGATTTTCATAAAAGACTCTTGGTCGCTTAAGCGATTTGAGATCGCTTGAGTGATCTTGTCCGAGGCAGAATGAATATCTGCTTAGATCTATGATCGCTTAAGCGATCTTATGTATTGCTTAAGTGATTTTAGTAAAAGACTCTTGGTCGCTTAAACGATTTGAATCGCTTAAGTGATCTTGTCCGAGGCAAAATGAATATCTGCCGAGATCTATGATCGCTTAAGCGATCTTATGTATCGCTTAAGCGATGCTTCGTAATATACTCTTGGTCGCTTAAGCGATCATTTATGGAAAAGTCTTGGTGGTTTAAGAGATATATGTGGTCGATCATATACATAATTGTTTGGTACGATGCCTGTGTTTAAGTTAATTAATTTCGAAATGACTATGATTGGGAAACATTTGTACATCACTCATTTCCCTCCAAAATCCGAAAAGAATTTGTATCGCAAAATTAAGTAATTTATATCAATGTAATTCATCACAAATCAAAATATAAGAGACATCAATGTAACCTGTTTATCGAAACACAAAATAAAAAATAGGCATGGGATGTGGCAAATATCGAAATATTGCTAATGAGATATCTTATAAGGACAAACAACAATATCTCCTAAATGTCAGATCCAATTCTTTACAATGATTCTGCAGGCACAAACTATATGTATTATGTATAAAAAATAGTGCAAATCCAACAACTAATTGAAGCGGGAAAGATTGATCCTTTACAATGCCAAAAGCCCCATTGTTGTCTCTTAAAGATGCAAAGCCCTTTGCCTTGAGTTAATTAGTGTGCACGCTCTCTAAGCACCCCAAGATCCATCTCAGTTGGGTCAGTTGCCTGGATTTCATAGTGAATGCCCTCCAAAGCCCTCCTGAACCTGTCCTTAGTTGTTGCATATGGCATTTTGGCTCGGATTCGAGAAACAGAAGTAGACCTGAAAGGAGATATCAAATTAAAAGTTATGAGGCAAATAATTGCAGAAATAACTAGTAAGAGAACATGCACCAGATAAAAACACCTGAACGAAACTGCTATAACCCACTCCTGAGCACAAAAGTTAATTCAAACTTTAACAAGAAGATCCAATGTTTGCTTCAAAGAAAACTCTTTTCTATCCAACAAGACCAACAACTGCGAAATAACAAGTTGACCAATCAGATTTCAAATCAAAGACCTAGGATCTATTACCTTCTTTAGAAGCTTTATTATCTATTTCTTATCTAGCAATTTGCTTTAGATGGAGATATTTGATTTGATTGTCTTTATCCTTGAATTAATGTCCTAGAAAATACCATTCCCAAATGTTAGATCCAATTCTGTACAATGGTCCTGGTCATTCAAAACTGATCCATCGGCTCATGGAAGCAGTCGACAACCCAGCGCCCCGACAGTCTCTCATTGTTTCGTCATTCAAGCTGTCCGTCGGGGTGTTGGTCATGTCGCACTGAATAAATTTCAGGGCATATGCCCCACATTCAGCACTACAATAGGAAGAAGACATTAGCATTAGAATAAACTTATAGAACAATTGTATTGTGTAAGTTAGTTTTATACAAAATTTACCTTGACTCATTTATTGGGCCGGTAGAGCGCTTAAGTGGCCACTTTCCGGTTAGTACTTGATCACCTAAGTGCGCAAACATCCCGCTGTCACGCAACAGCCGCGGGAACAACATGGACAATGGCTCCAACTTGACCTCCAACTGCTTGTCTCGACAAATAGTTGGGTTGCAGTCAAGGATCTTTAGCAATCCCTCCTCTAGATGCGCAACGACTACTATCCAGTGCATCTGTTTGACGAGGATGATGCAGTACACTCTTTTAACAAAGGCCCAACCATGACCATATTTGGGTCGATCCCCTCGTACATACTGCATAATCCTGTCATCAAACTGAAAATCATCGTGGGATGCGCCAACAGCTTCTAGGGTGGGTTAATCTTTTTTGCTTCGCTCCTTTTGCTACACCACTAGCAACGGCATTTTTGATTAAAGTGTCATATGTCGAAACAAGCGTTTGGCCAAACGCCACATCAGTGATGGCACAGTCGGGATACGATAGATCACCATCACTAGTCTATCGTAGCCTCATCAGTGCCAATATCTCATCGATGTGCTGCATCAAATAAAAACAACAAGATAAGTATGGGAAAACACAGGTAAAAATAAGGAAAATTAAGTGAAAATAACTCACCGAGTCCTCAAGCCACGTCCCCATCGTCAACAACTTGTAAAACCATTCCCGGGGATAATCCCCTGTCTTACACTTTATATGGCCATCACTTCCTAATCCATTGTAATAGGCATAGAAGAGTTTTTTCGTTTCCTCTATTGGCCTATACAAATCGACATTTGAGTCCATTTTCGCTTCCCCACTTCCTCCCATTTCCTTCATTTTTACATCCCCGCTTCCTTTGCCTCCCATCGCCCTCCTCCATTATCACCGCCCCACTTCCTCCACCAACCTCCTTAACCTCCTCCATTTGTTTCTTAGTTTTCCTCTTCTTTACCTGTGTCACTGCCATGTAAGGCGATTTCACAAACTTGCTCTTTTGGCTCTCTCTTTTGAGCCCAGTTTGCACTTCAACCGCCTTGAATTCTCCACCAACTTCCTCCTCCACTGTAACAACTTTCTCTGCCAGCTTATCCATTTTCTCTTCCACCCTTTTCATGCGCTCTTCCATCTTGTCAAACCTGTCATAAATGGCTGTTGTAAAACTCTGAAACAAACCGTTTATGAGGTCAACCACCTCATTATCCCAACGTCGATGTCTCGCCAAACTAGTACTTGTTGTACCGGTTTGCTGAGGCATACGAACCTCTTCCTCCTCCTCAGACCTCCGACCGATTGGAGCTTTATCATCCACGGCATCAACCACGTTGTGAAGTAGTGGCCCCGCAACTGCCATCACATGTGTGACCCCTTTTAGGTCCCGCATCAGGCGGTCTATCCGTTCATCCCTTACATCCTCCAGTGCTTTGAAATATGTGACATAATCCTCTTCCGCTTCAGCCCCAGTAGCGGTGAGAAAGGGACGGACGACTCCCTACAATAAGAAACAAAATCAATCAGATTGAAGCGACATTTTAAAGCAACTACATATTCAAAAGCTTAGTCCTTTAATCTTACCCCAGCCACTAGAATCTCAACGTCTATTTGGTCGTAATCCGAATGGGTGTACCTCTCGACATGCCACCGCAACATCCTAGGAAATTGCTGTTGCACATCCAAACTGTTGCTCCCCCCCTCTTAGCGAAGACAGGGATGGCCTCGTACATCCAAGCCTACATTGTAAAAAAAGAGTCCATATCATAATTCAAACACATATGTTACAAAAAATATAACAAAAAGCTAATAATATTTACCTGCATTGCCTATGGGAAGCCAAACAAATTGTACGTGCTTGGTTTATCCTTCCCCTGCCATTGGGACTGCTTTAACTCCATGTCCACTTTTTTCAGTCTGTTGATAGTTCGCTCAAATGATTTCAGTCCACACGGATAAGAATTAATGAACTTTAAGTTGCTTGCAAACAACAACCAATCTTTCTCAACAGCTTTTGTTGAGTCACCAGCCAATAAGATCGAATGTAAAAACAAAACCAAGCACACTTTTATCTTCTTTGTATCAGTAAATTCAACTGTTTCTGGCCTGTTCTCTAAAACCTATGTTGTAATAGACTTATCCCCCTGCAAAACCTTATTATAAAACTGTTTGGCTCCCCGATTGTTCCTTATTGCCTCTGCCTTCTTATCTGGCACTTCCCCACATCGTAAGCCCGTCACGAGGGCATATTCCATCATGCCAAAACGTAGTGGTTTTCCGCCCACCACGAATCACTTTTTTTTTTTTTTATTGCATTTTACTGAGTGCATCAACATGTAATGCACTCCTTGCCCCCAAAATGCCTTTTTCCAATGATTTTCGATTCTTAAAAATTGACCGAAACAAGTGCGACGAAAATCTCTTCTACCATCCGTCATTCCATCTAAAATGTCTTGTATTCTGTCAAAAACTTCCCAACTTGACCTGATCGTCACCCTTGTAGGGAAGTAGGGTACCTTATCACTTATAAGGTCCAACTCGTAGTCTGTATAGTTTACAGTCCGCACAATCTGCACATTCGATATAAACAAATGTCAGCAACAAAAATAAACCAAAACAACTAATAAACAAAATATCAGCAACAAAAAATTACCACTGTGGTCGCTTAAGCGATTTCTAATCGCTTAAAAGATCTTGACTCTTCCTCGTGCAAGATCGTTTAAGCGATCTGAAATCGCTTAAGCGACCAAGAGTAAACTGAAAGAATCTCTTAAGCGACACAAAGGATCGCTCAAGCAATCTTATATCTATGATTCTGCCTTGAAAAGATCACTGAAATCGCTTAAGCGACCAAAAGTAAACTGAATCAATCGCTTAAGCGATATAAAGGATCGCTTAAGCGATCTCAGATCTGGGCAGATGATGCGACATGAGTAAAAGAGGTTAATCACTTAAGCGATACAAATGATCGCTTAAGTAACAATACAGAATGTACCCTTTCTTCGTCGGCCTCCTCGTTCTCACCGACCTCCTCCTTGTCGCCTGAATCCTTGGAAGATTCCTCATGGCCTGAATTCTCGTCGGACTCCTCCTCCTGGCTTGAATTCTTGCCTGACTCCTCGTCTTCAAAACCGTTTGCCGATTCTTCTCTCTGTTGCTGTGTTGCCGTCGTCTCCTCTGCATGTGGACCACCTTCACTGATCGGATGATCCACCGGAGCAGCCATTGAACTGCTTGCGCCACGGGAATCTAGGATTCGAAGTGGCGTTGTGTTTTCCTCCTCATTGTGAGTGTCACCCATGGTTTTGGATTGAATTTGGTGTCAAAGTTTGTAGTTTTGATCGGAAATGTGGACTGTATCATCGGAAATCGCACAGATTCCATTTAGGGTTCAAAAAATCGATTTTAGGGTTCAAGAAATCGATCGAAAATCACGAGATCGCCGAAAATCGCGACTGTATTTCGTTTAGGGTTCAAGAAATTGATTTTAGGATTGAATATGGTGTGCAAACAATTTTTTGTTCGATCGGAAAATCGCAGGTTCAAGAAATCGCTTTTTGCCCTAATGAATTTCGATTAAGCGAGCTGAATAGGTAGGGCTTGTTTTGATAAATTTCAAATTTTAAAAACTTTCTTTATTTATGATTCGGCCCACATATGTTTTAATCTTTTCATTTTAACCTATTTTACGTGTTTAATGATTCCTAACTATGCCACGCCAGATTCTCTAAATTAAAAAAAATTAAAAAACATTTTCAAGGCCATTTTGTTAAATGGAAACTTGGGATGGCCACTCAGCTAAATTTTCTCTTTGGTTTTGTTTGAAAATCGATTCAGTACTTATTTAGGGTTTCTTCTTTTCCCTTGTTTCATTTATCCAATTTCTCAAAGGAATTTTCTTTTCCCTTATTTCATTTCTCCAATTTTTTGAAGACGCTTGCAGTGTTTCCTTCGTGATTTCTCCTACTGCTGATCCACCTTCTGTATAACTCCTTTGTTTTTGTAATCTTTTGTTCAGTTTTTCCTAATTGTTTCAGTTGTTTGTTTATGGAATTGATTCTTAAATTGTGATTTATGTGAGTTGATTCTTAAACTTTTGTTTGTTTGATCGGCATTGCGTTTGGATAGAGGAGATTAAATGTTTGTTTGAAGTTTTATGGTTTTGGAAAATTGATTGTAGTCTTTGATATTTAGTAGCTGATAAAAGTAATGTTTTTCGTGTGGACTGAAATTATGCCAACCACATTTTTAAATTTTTAACGCCTTAAAGGGTTTTTGTATTTGATAGTTTTTGGAGAATGCTATAATGTCAAATATTTTGTTTTTGTTTGCAAGTGTTGGTTGTGTTGAAATTTGTTTTAATACATTTAAGTTGTGTGTTTGTTTTGTTGTAGTCTACCTTGCTAATACATCTTTAATTTTAATAGAATTGAAAAAACAAATCCGTTGTTGGAAAAAGTCGAAATACAAAATATAATGGAGGGCCATTCTGGTAATGCATTGTGGAAAAGGAAAGGGAAGCGCGCTGTTACTGTTAGTGTTAGGCGGTCTATACGACTTCAAGGTACTGATTTGCATAGTCAGAATCAAGATATTCAACGTGCGATTGACTCTGTAGTTCTTAGTGAAAGTGATAAAGATGATGGACCAGCATCATATGAGGAAATGGAGCACCCTGAGGCAATTAGGGCAGAGAGGAATTTGGAAGACAAAGTTGATTACCTAATACAACTAATATAAAGTCAACAAAACAAATTTTCTTCTCATGAGAACCTGTGTATTTTGCCTCCCAAAAAAAGGTATTAGCAGTTTGCTTATTTATGTCTCTTTTTTGGATGCCCTGAAGTGTCATATTGCCTTAAGTACTATTTATGTCTTTTGGTATTTTCATCAAACAAATATTGAAACTTTTAACAGATGAAAACCAGCTGCTGTCTTTGAAGCTGGAAAATGCGCTGGGCAAACTTGAAGTAGTATTTCTATAGAAATTATTAATCAGATATGCTCTTCTATTACTCAGTTTTTTAAAATGTCTTTATAGCAAATTCATGTGTTTGTTTTGTTGTTGTTTTCAAACTGTTTTCAATACATGTTCTTTTGCATAGAATTTATTGGATATAAGATACAAATCATGTTTCGAAGTTTTGCTCCATTAGACTGTACTTTGACTGTTTCCTCCTTCAAGTTACACCGTGATATGGTTCCTTGTGTTTTAGTTTTTTAAAAGCATATAGAATGTAAAGTTTTAGGAATATAATAACATTTACTTGTCCAAAAAGATATATGTCAGTATCAGGCTAAGTATTCACGGCTCCCTTAGCCATTGCCTTTGGAGGTGGATATTGAAACAATGTTTTTAGTACTGCTGCTGTACATGCAGTTGTAAATGTGAACTGAACTTGATAGCCATAGGAAATTCATCTTCTCTGACACTTTCCCCCAACGGAGTAGTTGGTTTCTGAAGCTTTTGTTGATTTCTTTATTTTTCTCAAAAATAAAATTCATTTTTCAGTGGACATACTTGAATTTTAGCTTCTGTAAGAACATATCTATCTGCATGGACAGCTAAGTACATCGGAGATTATTTTGATTTAAACATTATTTGTTTGAATGAAAGAGTATCTTTTAGGGGGCGTTTGGTTGAGGGTAATGTGAGATTACTAGAGTTATGTCATCTTATATTACTTGATTACCACGTTTGGTTGTCAAGTAATATAAGATTCTGGTAATCTTCAAATACCAATAGTAGTTACTCTTGGTAATATTAGAAGTAATCTGATTACCTCCATTTTCTTAAGTATTCTAAGATTACCAGGGTAATTTTTTTTTTTTTTTTTGTTACAATTCTATCCCTTATTAATAAAGTTTTGGGATAATAATGCCCTTATTTTTAAATTTATTTACATGAATATGGCTTTTACTATTTCACCCCAATTAATTAACTTTTTGGACAAAATTACCTTTGAATTCAAAACAAATTGTAGCCCACCCAAGCCACCAATCCCACCCACTTGTCACCACCAACCACCGCGCGGCTAGTTGCTGCCGTTGCCGAAACGGCGCACGAAAGGCAGAAAATGGCCCCCATGCGCCATATGGCCGTATCCGCTCGATCCGGCACGCGGTTGCCTCGGCGGCTACAGCGGTCGGGTTGGTGGGGATGCTTTATTGATTTTCCAAACTTTTATTATGGGGTTGTTTTTGCTAAGTTTTTAAATGCAAGGGGGTTATAATAATCCAAATAATAATCAATATTAAAAAATAATATAATAATAATATTTAATTAGAGGATAATTCAGTAATTTAAATAACATATTCACTAATTTATTCCTTCCAATCAAACATATTAATATAACATACCCACCAATTAACCAAACATATTTTTCTAAAGATTCCTAGTACTTTTCAAGGTAATTTAACTTTCCAGTAATCTAACATTCCTTGAACCAAATGCCCATTTAGGGTAATACAATAATACTTTTGGCATCCTTACAAATTTCATACTTAGAGAAAAGTAGTTTATTTTCATTTAATGTGAGAGTTGTTGATATATAACTTAAAAATGTTTTCTTTGCTTGTAGAATGAGAAACATATTCAATCATATTCTAAATTGATGGATAAATGGAAGGATGTGTTATTGTGCTCAAATCTATCAAGAGCTTCTGAAAATGCAGTAAATATACCCTCTCAAGCAAGACAGGAAAAAGCGTGGTCGCAAACCCAAATGTTTATCAACCCAGGAAAAGGAACTGGACAAATAAATTTTATTGTTTTTGTTTATTTTTGCGTTGCTTGTCATATTCAGCTTTGAAGATATGTTTGTGAAGCAAAGAAAGGAGATATTTTGATGTTGTAAGGATAATGTTATGTGTATGTCATTTTTCCTTTAAAATTTACACAATATCATCTTATTTGTTATTGTAAACAAAGGAGATAATTGATAAACTTTTCGCCCTCATACTTATTCATGTATTGCCAATATGATTGTAGGAAGTGTTAGGAAATAATCAAAGAAATAGGCAGCGGAAAATAAAAGTTTACCGATTAAAACCTAAAGCCCCAAAATCCAAATATAAGATATACGTTGTTTACATGTTATAGAACATAAAAAACCCATTCAAGGTTTTAGATTCTTACCCGTGTTGATGGCTCCATCACTTGATCGTTGAAAAATGGTCACACTTCAAGGATTGAAGTGAACTCACTATATCCGCACAAAGGCAAGAATCAAGACACAACCACTTTGGTAGTTTGATTTGTGATATTTAAAGAAGAAGAGAGTAAGAAAAATCAGAGAGAAAAATTGTCTCAACTTTTTCCCTTAGGCAGCAATGAATGGCTTCTAAGGGAAATTTGGGGAAAATTCCCTTTTTTATAGGGACACCCCAATTTCCCTAATTAGAATATGTTACCAATATACCCCTACCTAATTAAATAATTAGATTCTTTGAATTTCGAAGAAAATCACTAACCAGGTATTAAGCCATTATTATTTTATTTATCTAACAATGATTTTTCAATATCTAAAACATATATACACCAATATATATAATTAAATAATGACATTTTATTTATTTACAATATATAATATAATTTACAATATACATACGACAATATATATACTTAAAAAAATAATCAATCTTACATATTAAATCCAATACGAGATTGGATCCAGGCAACAACCTTTCCAGTAAATTTAATTGCTCCATAAGATTTACCAAAATACTCCTTTGTCAGTAAATGACGAAAATGCTCATTACTCGTTATCGTCTTTAAATTGCCTTTTAAGTGTGTGACCCGTAGGCTCCTCATCATGTCAACAGTAAGTAATATCGCGATCAACACCTTATTAATCGTCTCATTACAAACAAATCAAGATTGGCCTCTAGTAAGACATCATGGCCACCTGACAGATCTAGATTCAGCGTATTTGCTACCTATCAATAGTATGGTTATCGTGCAATCAAATTATTGTATCATCTATTATCTCATCAAGGTTTGTAGCATAGAAATAATGTCAACTTCAAGTGTAAACCACCTTGACTGTTTAGAGTAGTTGCACTAGAGCCAACAATTTAGCTCTTGTATACTCATTTCAAATTAATGAATAAAAGACATCGCTTACTTACGAGCATATACTGTAGCATCTATTTACTACACGTAACAAAAATAATATATGTCCTTAGAAAGGTTGGAACTAGTGATGAGGGAACTAAGTGTTATAAATCTTAATTATGAGAACCCTATAAGCACAAATGGTAGCCCTTCTTAAACCATCCATAGTCATAATATAAATTTGACCAAGGACTGTAATACCCAAGATAACAAAGGCATGTTTCCAACTCAAAATAGACCTTTAGATGTTAATTTTATGTTAAAAAGCATAAAATCTAACTAAGGGCAAAATAGTCAATTCATTTGTAACGGTATGAATCAATTATCCATAAAAGGGTATTAGGGGCAAAATAATCATTTTGCCTATGGATAAGAATTGCAAAGGTCAAGGATGAGTAGGCTTCATTGCATTTAATGGCATTAATTAAGTAATAATTATGTTTAGTGCCAAATGACCAAAATACCCTTATATGAAGAATTAAGGACTTATGAGTTATACAATTAAAATAATTGGGCCAATAGCATAATTTTAGAAAATTAATGAAATATTTTCCTACAAATGAGAGGAAATTCGTTCAACTCAAAAGAGATATCATTTTTTCAACCTTTCTTCCATTTTCTCTCAAATCTTCCATGAAACAAGCTTTCTCTCTCTAAGTTTTAAAGGAGTTTTGCATAATTTTTCAGGGAGAACAAGAGAGGAACCTTGGATCTTCAAATTGAAGGGTTTAAGGTAAGGATTAAAAACTCTAGTTTTGATGTGATTTGAAGATTTGAGGTAAATGTTGAGGTATAATGTTATATATGTAGGATTAAGGTGTAAAAGAAGGTAAAGGCATAGGATTTGGTGGGGGAATTCTTTAAAAAGGTAAGGAAGAACCTCCCATGACTTTAGGGATTATGCTAGGGTTTGTAGATTTTTAATGAAACCTTAAATTAAGGCTTTAAGGCATAGAATTAGTTAATGGCAAGTGTAGTTGAACTCATTAATGTTATTTATTGCCTTGAATTCATTATGCATGAAGTTATTGCCATTTATGTTTTATGAGTTGTTATGTTTAATTGAAGAAAATGAAGTAATGTTGATTGTGGCAAAACTTGTTGTATTGGAGGCCACATGGTGTTGAATGGTTGCTAGTAGAAGTGTTGATGCGTTGTTTGCATTAACTTACAATGTTATAGCAATGATGGATAATCACGAGAATGAGTTTTTACACTTACTTTAAGATGTTAAAGACTATTAAGGGGAGGTTTAATTGATCCAAAAGTTGACGCATTTGTTAATTGTCAATAGAAGTTGATATGGCATGGTTTAATATGAAAGATTCGGATTTGACAATTTTGGGGGTTATGTTAAATATGCTTCAGTATTTTGACCATAACTTGAGTTATAAAACTCAAAATGAGATGATTCTTGAAGCATTAGAAAGTTAAGACATAGCCCTATAACATTTATGTTTATGCCAAGAGCCAGTTCGTTTGAGAAATGGATGGAAAATGGCCTGAAGAATAAACTTCTGGTTATTAAAGTTTAAGATTTAACATGATCAATTCTTATGATTATGAATTGATTATTAATGTATTGTTGTAATTAAGCCATGTACTAATGTTTACCCATTAGTTAGATGATTTTTGAAAGATATACATGGTCATGAATGCGAATGCATAATTAATGTTATGAAATGAATGAAGATGCAATATAATATATGTTTCAAAATGATGAATGTGAGCAAGAGGTAATGTAAATGGATTGATAATCCATAGATGAATCAAAAGTATTAAGCTCACTAAAACATGTATTTACATGCCATAAAATGTTAGAGATGCATATATACAGAATGGAAAACACATAAGCATATCCTTGTATACCAGTTGAGGAAAGATGAATATATGCTTTAGATGCTAAATAACGCATAAGCATGTCTCTCGATGATATGAGCTCTAGATGAATTTGAGGCTAGACGAGAGGAAAGATGAATATATGCTTTAGATGCTAATTAACGCGTAAGCATTTAGTACTTTGTCTATATACGTACTCTAACTTAGGCCAAGCAACCTATGTGATCTATCATGATAGATCTTTATTCTAAGGATGTAGGCTACTTCTCCTAAGTCCTTTATGGAGAAGCACTTGGATAACCAAGTTTTTACTGTCTGCAAGTTTGATATATCATTCCCAACCAGAAGTATGTCATCAACATACAACACCAAGAATGCCATTGCTCTTCCACTTACTTTCTTGTAAACATAGAGCTTATCTTCATTCTTGATGAAATTGAAGTCTTTTACAGCTTCATCAAAACGAAGGTTCCAGCTCCTTGAAGCTTGCTTGAGTATATAAATGGACCTCTACAACTGTCATATCTTATCAGCTTGTTCCTCAAGAATGAAACCATTGAGTTGTGTCGTATACACATCCTCTTCAAGGTTTCCATTCAGGAAAGTTGTTTTGACATCCATCTACCTAACCTCATAGTCATGATATGCAGCAATCACAAGCATAATCCAGATAGGCTTAATCATGGCAATTGGTGAAAAAGTTTCTTCATAGTCAATGCCATGAATTTGTCTGAAACCTTTTACCAGTTATGCTTTATAGGTATGCACCTTTACATCCATGTCAGTTTTCTTCTTGAAGACTTATTTACACCTTATGGGTTTTACCCCTTCAAGTGGATCTACCAGAGACTATACTTGGTTCTGGTACATGAAGTCCATCTTAGATTTCATGGCTTCAAGTCATTTAACAGAATATGGATCCAATATAGCGTTATCATAGGTCTTGGGTTCATTGTCTTGGTAGACCAGTACGTCACCATGCTGAGTCACAAGAAAACTATATCTCTCAGGCTTATGACATACTCTTTCAGACCTACGTAGCTTATGTGCTACTTGAGGTGGTTCACTTTGATCTACAGATTATGGAGTAAACTCCTCACGGTATTCAACTACTTCTTATGGTACATCATCTCGTCCTTTGTCTAATGTATCCTATGGTTCTAAAATTTCGTCGAGTTCTACTTTTCTCCAGCTAGTACCTCTTAGAAGAAATTCATTCTTTAAGAAGATACCAGTACGAGCGAAAAAAGCTTTGCGCTCTTCTAGGTGGTAGAAATAATATCCTTTAATCTCATTAGCACACCCCCACAAATATACATTTATTAGATTTCAAGCCCAGCTTGTTCAAAATCATTTTCTTAACAGAAGCTTCGCAACCCCAAATCTTCAAATAAGACAAGTTGCACTTTCGCCCACTCCATAATTCATATGGAGTTTTATCTATTGATAATCCGTAAATTATACAGTTTTTATTTAATCTTTCGTCGGATTTCAGGTACTCTCTAGTGCATTTTTACCTGAATTAGTGCGTAATTCTCTACTTTTCGTGTTTCAGGTTAAAATGGACTCTTTTAGTGAATAAAGACAAAATTTGACAGTTTTGACTCAGAATAGAAGGATTTCAGAAGTTAGGAGAGTTCCGGAGTAGGACAATGCACGATGAAGCTTGTTTCCAAGGTGGAGAGTCGAAAATCAAGAATCGGACGAAGAGGCAAGCGAGTGGCGTTACGTAAATTTCAAAACTTTTGAAGAAGCTTACGCCCGAAGAAATTGTCTTGCCTTGCGCGTTGAAGCGAGTCGAATGTGGATTTTTCATTCTTCGCCGCGGCGACAGTTAAAATTTTCAGTTTTGTAAACGCACAGTTTCGTGTGTGCGTGTTTTTTTTGACTGGGTTTTTAGGACTAGGTATAAAAGAAAAACTGGAACTTTTAGAGGGGCTCGGAGCCGTTAGGTTAGCCGTCTTTGCATTTCCTAGAGAGGAAAAAGCTGGATTTTTCGGATTGTTAGAGAACAAGTTCAGATTTTGACTGGAATAATTATCTTTTGGGGAGTTTTCTATTCTTTCATCTTAGTTTCATTATGTTTATTCTGTTTACTTGTATTTTCCGTTTTTATTATGTTAAATTAGCTATGAACTAATCTTCTATGGGTTAGGGTTTTGATTGTAGTTTGGATTTGAAATGGGTTGAGTTTATGTTTGTGCTATTTTCATGTGAATAAGCTGGTTGGTGTGTTACTCTGAAATTAAGTGTTGTATGTGATGAACATGATGAGATTGAGAAATAATTCATGTTAAGCTTCATGGGTAATAACCATTATAGTATTGGATGCTATAGATAGATTCAAGAACTAATGAAATCAATTTAGGATTCTTGTGCTTCATGATTTAGAGTTATTAACCTTCAATTTGTTGGGTGCGGAATGTTAATAAGGATAAATAGGAAAACATAGCCCGAGAGGGTATGTTATCATAGTAGTGAACCCGATTTACAACCATTGCATGTAAATGTGAAAATAGTGTAACCTTTAGGTATAACCCATAAATAATCCAAACGAAGTCAAAACCCTACCCGTTTTAATTAAATTGAATCTCTGAGTTCCATTTCCTTTTCTTTTTAAGAATTTATTATTTGTTAGATTTTATTTTGTTTTTCTTTCAATTACAAATTGCTCCCACAAATCCAAGATTTTCGATTACTTCAACTTGTTAACACCATAGGAAACTTAGTGCTTTGCTACCAGTCCTCGTGGGAACGATATCCTACCCATCACTCTATTACTTGAGCGACTAGTGCACTTGCTAGTTTTGCATGTTATAGTAAACACGCATCAAGTTTTTGGCGCCATTGCCGGGGACAGTTTTTAAGTTAACATTAAGTTTTTCCTAGAGTTTAACTAGATTGAAGTTTTACTTTTATTTTTAATTTTTGTTTGAGTGTGATTTTACTTTTCTTTCACTTGTGTTCATTCAGTTTATGCGAAGAGCAAGACGTCAACCAGTGGTTCCTGTTGACCTTGAGCTTGAGAGGACTGTACGAAGACTAAACAGAGAGAGAAGAGAAAGAGATACACTTACTGAAACGGAAGAAGTTGTAGTTGAAATGGCTGAACCAAAAAATAGGACGCTGAGGGAATTTTCAGTTCCCACAGTGAACGGAAGTGGGTCAAGTATTACGAGACCTACAGTACAAGCTAACAACTTCGAGATCAAGCCGGCAATCATCCAAATGATCCAGCAGTCGGTAAGATTCAACGGAGATTTGAAGGAGGATCCGAATCAGCACATTGCAAATTTCCTAGAAATTTGCGACACCTTCAAGTCGAATGGAGTGTCGGATGATGCTATTAGGCTGCGTTTATTCCCATTCTCATTGGGAGATAAAGCAAAGGGGTGGTTAATGGCATTACCACCGGGAACGATTACAACATGGAATGATCTGGCACAAAAATTCTTGACCAAGTTCTTTCCTCCAGCGAAGTCAGTAAAGTTGAGAAATGATATCACATCGTTTCTACAAGATGACGTCGAGTCGTTGTATGAGGCTTGGGAGAGATACAAGGAATTGATAAGGAAATGCCCACATCATGGTTTGCCGGTTTGGCTTCAAGTCCAAACATTTTATAATGGTTTGATGGGTAACGTGCAAACCATGGTGGATGCAGCTTCAGGAGGAGCTTTGCAGAATAAGACTCCTGAAGAAGCTTATGAGTTACTTGAGGTGTTGGCAAGCAACAACTATCAAAGACCGAATGAGAGAGTAACTACGAGGAAATCTTCTGGTCTTCATGAAGTAGATGCTTTCACAGCCATCTCGACCCAACTCACCTTTGCCCTCCAAAAAGCGTTGGGAAGGGAACTATGCGGGATAAATTCTATACAAGCACCTCAATTAACATGTGATTTTTGTGCAGGGAAACCATGTGAGCGAGTGCCAAGTCGGAAACACATTTGCACCGTCATCTTCATCAACGGAGCAAGTAAATTACTTGGCGAAATCAAAGACAGCCGAACAATCCATTCTCCAACACATACAACCCAGGGTGGAGACATCATCCAAATCTGGCTTGGGGAAATCAAAACCAACAGGGTAATCAATGGAACCAGAGGCAAGTTCCAAATAACCCACCAGGGGTGACCAATCAACCGGGTGATCCAAGAGTGTCGAAGTTGGAGGATTTGTTCGGTAAATTCATGCAAGAGTCTACAGGGTTCATGAATGAGACGAGGACAAACTTTAGAAACCAAGGGGCATCCATTCAGAATCTTGAGGTACAGATGGGCCAATTGGCCGAGAAGCTGAATGATAGACCACAGGGTTCTCTACCAAGCAACACAGTGACCAACCCACGTGAACAAGCAAATGCAATCATTTTGAGAAGTGGGGACAGGTTTTGGAAAAGTAGGCCGCCTATGAAAGAAGGAGAGCAACCCGGAAAGGAAGAGTATGAAGAAAGAATGGATGAAGAGATTATTTGTGAAGAGAATTCAGGTGCTTTAGGGGAAGAGAACAAGAAAGAGGATGAAAGGCAAAAGAAGAAGGAGAAATTGCCATTCCCCGAGATACCACCAGAATTAGCTCATCACACTCCACCCGTACCTTTTCCTCAGAGATTGAAGAAGAAGAATCAGGATAAGCAATTTTCGAAATTCATTGAAATCTTTAAAAAATTGCATATTAACATTCCTTTTGCAGATGCAATACAGCAAATGCCGAGTTATGCGAAGTTCCTGAAGGAGATACTTTCGAACAAGAGGAAGTTAGAAGATGAGGAAACGGTGATGCTAACGGAAGAGTGCAGTGCAATCCTCCAGAAGAAACTACCCCCGAAGCTTAAAGATCTAGGGAGTTTTACTATTCCTTGTGTTATAGGGGATATTACCTTTGATCGTGTGCTTTGTGATTTAGGAGCTAGTATAAATTTGATGCCTTTTTCTGTTTTCAGGAGATTAGGGATTGGTGAAGTGAAGCCAACGACAATGTCGTTGCAACTAGCGGATCGGTCGATAAAGCACCCGAGGGGGATAGTTGAAGATGTTTTAGTGAAGGTGGGGAAAATAATTTTTCCAGCGGACTTTGTAGTGCTGGACATGGAAGAGGATAAGGAGATTCCTCTCATCTTGGGCCGACCATTCTTGGCCATGGGGAGAGCACTGATTGACGTGCAGGAAGGGAAGTTGCTGTTAAGGGTTCAGGATGAAACAGTAACTTTTAATGTGTTTGATGCGATGAAGTTTCCGTCGGAAGCGGATTCATGTTTTAGTGTGGATGTGGTGGATGATCTTGTTATGGAGTCCATAGAAGAAAATATCCCTGAATTGCCTCTAGAAGCATGTATAGCAAAATCGAAAACAGTAGAGGTTGAAGACTCAGCAAGGAACGATTGTGCTAGAATGTTAGAAGCACTCCAACCAATTGAGGAGAGTCAAGATGCGAAATTTGAGGAATTTGACTTTGACAAAGAAAAGGCAAAGGAAGATAATAAAGAAGCCCCACGGCTTGAACTGAAACCTTTACCGCCTCACCTCAAATATGTCTATCTTGGAGATTCAAATACTTTTCCGATGATTATTAGTGCAGATTTGAGTGCCTTAGAGGAAGAGAAGTTGATTAGAGTGTTGAGGGAACATAGATTGGCGATTGGTTGGACCATCACGGACATTAGAGGTATCTCACCCTCATTTTGCATGCATAAGATTCTCATGGAAGATGACTTTAAAGCGAGGGTACAACCACAACGGAGATTGAATCCTTCAATGAAGGAAGTGGTGAGAAAGGAGGTGGTGAAACTTTTTGGATGCGGGGATCATCTATCCGATTTCCGATAGTCCATGGGTGAGCCCGGTACAAGTTGTTCCAAAGAAAGGAGGGATTACCGTTGTGAAGAATGAAAGTAATGAGATTCCAACAAGGACGGTAACGGGTTGGAGAGTGTGCATTGATTACCGTAAACTGACGAAGGCGACAAGGAAGGATCATTTTCCATTGCCCTTCATCGATCAAATGTTGGAGAGGTTGGCGGGGACATGCATATTATTGTTTCTGGATGGCTATTCAGGATATAACCAAATTGCCATCGCCGGAGGATCAAGAAAGAAAACGACCTTCACTTGCCCTTACGGCACCTTTGCCTACCGAAGAATGCCATTTGGATTATGCAATGCACCAGCAACATTCCAAAGATGCATGATGTCAATCTTTGGAGACATGGTGGAAAGATTCATAGAAGTCTTCATGGGACGACTTCTCGGTTTTTAAAAGGGTCATCATTTGACAATTGTCTAACAAATTTGTCTCTTGTTTTGCAGCGATGTAAGGAAACGAATTTGGTGTTGAATTGGGAGAAATGTCACTTCATGGTCCAAGAGGGAATTGTGCTCGGGCATAGAATTTCCAAGGATGGGATTGAAGTTGATCGGGCGAAGACAGAAGTTATTGAAGCTACCACCGCCATCAAATGTCAAAGCAGTCCGAAGCTTTTTGGGGCATGCGGGGTTTTATAGACGCTTCATAAAGGATTTTTCTAAGATCTCTAAACCCCTGTGCAATCTTTTAAATAAAGATGTTGTTTTTATTTTTGATGATGATTGCATGCATGCTTTCCTAACTTTAAAGAAATTGCTAGTTTCTGCACCTATTATAGCAGTCCCTGATTGGGGACTACCATTTGAACTAATGTGTGATGCTAGTGATTTTGCTTTAGGGGTAGTACTAGGGCAGAGAAAAAATAAAGTGTTGCATGTAATTCAGTATGCTAGCAAGACACTTGTTGATGCACGCCTGAATTACACCACCACTGAAAAAGAACTGTTGGCTGTGGTGTTTGCTTTTGACAAATTTCGTTCTTATCTTTTAGGTGCGAAGGTAATCGTTTACACAGACCATTCAGCACTCAGACACCTTTTGGCGAAGCAAGAAGCAAAACCTTGGTTGATAAGATGGATTCTACTACTTCAAGAGTTTGAGATGGAAATTCGAGACAAAAAGGGGTCGGAAAATGTAGTAGCTGATCATTTGTCAAGAATTGAGAGACCAATCAAGGGAGATGAGGTGGAAATGCCAATTTCAGAAACATTTCCGGATGAGAAACTGATGAGAGTGGATGAAGCACCATGGTATGCGGACTTTGCAAATTATCTATCATCAAGGGTGCTCCCAAGTGGTATGACATTTCAACAGAAGAGAAAATTTTCTCTGATTTAAAATACTATTTTTGGGAAGAGCCATTCTGTATGAGACAACCGTCTTGACCAAATGATACGGAGATGTGTCCCGGAGGAAGAAATGGAGAGCATTCTAAGACATTGTCATGAGAGGGAAGTGGGTGGCCATTTCGGAGGAGCTAGAACAGCAGCGAAGGTGCTACAATCTGGGTTTTATTGGCCAACCCTCTTTAAGGATTCCTTCCGGATGATCCAGGAGTGTGACCAATGTCAACGGATGGGGAGTATTTCAAAAAGAGATGAGATGCCGTTGAACAACATCCTGGTGGTTGAAATTTTTGACGTTTGGGGGATTGATTTCATGGGTCCTTTCCCAAGTTCCTATGGGAACATGTTTATATTGGTAGCTGTGGACTATGTGTCGAAATGGGTTGAGGCAGTTGCATTGCCAACTAATGATGCTAGGGTGGTAATTAATTTTGTGAGGAAGAACATTTTCTCAAGGTTTGGAGTACCACGAGCGATTATTAGTGATGGAGGAACGCATTTTTGCAATAGGCAAATGGATGCATTGCTGAGTAAGTATGGAGTGACACATAGAGTGGCAACACCCTATCATCCACAAACGAGCGGGCAAGTAGAATTGTCAAATAGAGAACTGAAAGGGATTTTAGAGAAAACAGTCAATGCCTCGAGGAAGGATTGGTCAAGGAAGCTGGACGATGCTTTATGGGCTTATCGCACTGCATTCAAAACCCCAATTGGTATGTCTCCGTTCAGATTGGTGTATGGGAAAGCATGTCACTTGCCGGTGGAACTTGAACACAAGGCATATTGGGCCGTCAAACAGTTGAACATGGATTTGAAAGCCGCGGTGTTAGAGTAGATGCCCTAGAGCCAATCAATTATTGTAGAATTGACTCTTTGTAATAATGTTCATTAATCAATAAAAGGCTTTTTATTCTATATCGCGTAAAGCATTATTATTGTAATATGTATTGATATATGTCCTTAGAATGGTAGAGCCGTGACGAGGGTATCAAGTGTTTCAAATCTTGATAGTGAGAACCCTATGAGCACATATGGTGGCCATTCTAGAAACGTCAGTAGCCCCATATTATTCGAACTAAGGGCACGATAATACGGTAAGGCTATCATAGTGTTGAACGACCTGTCGAAAGGCAGTGGCTGATCTCACTTGTCAAGGTTGTTTGGTGACAACCTGGTGCAACACATGGGTGTTTGTTGTAGGCGATTACACCACAACAAGTTCACTGGACTGACCCACCAGAGGATTTCATATGGATGGTAACCCCAGTGTCTATGGAACAAATCCTCTAACGAATGGTGGTGCATGTGATCCTTAGACTTGAGATCACCGGAGTGCCTTGTGCACCGATTGGTGTAGTTTGACACTAGCCTAACGCAGATTCTTTTCGTGTTGTCAATACGGTGGTGATTGGCGCATCAAGAAGTGTATCAAGACTATGGTGGATTGACGGAGGATTTATCACTCCGGTACGGGAGAAAGTTATCTCACGGCGCAATTCGGTATATGGCAATGACACTAAAAGCGTGGCCACAGGTGGGATTGAGTTGTTGCTCTATCCAGGTTTATAATACGGGTCATTGGTCCAAAAGCGAATAAATAATATCGAGAGTAACCGAAGGTTGACACTATTTCTATGCCTTCGTCTCGTCCGAGATAACGTTATGATGAAAGGATCGGGAATTGCACGGTAACCATATCGTTGACAGGTAGCTACTTTGTCAATCCGAATCTATCGGGTGGCCATGATGCCTTGCTAGGGGCCAATCTTGGTCTGTGTATTAGTGAGGCGATTAATTGGTGTTAATCGCAATGTCACACACTGCCGATATGATGAGGAGCCTAAGGGTCACACACATAGAAGACAATTTAAGATGCAAGAAGAAAGAAGGGCATTTTCGTGCTTTTTAAAGAAAGGGTATTTTGGTAATTTCACAGTGCAATTAAATTTGCTGAGGTCGTAGCCTTTATTTAATTTGTTAGAAAAATTAAATAAGTGAAATTACGTTTAAATGTGTGTTCGCACATATTTAAATATATTATCATTATTGTTAAATGTTAATATATATTTAAATATATATATTAATTGATTTTAATTGAGATAATGATGAAAAATTAAATCAAATTGGGAGTGTTTGGCAACATGGGGCGTTTGGGTTGGAGCCCAAGCCTATTCCGTATGGGATTAGGGCAAATTGTTTTTAAGTATAAAAGGAAAAGTGTGTGATTTTTTAAGAAAAATGATTTTTCTTTGTAAAACAAAATACACACAGCAGCCCCTCTTTGATAACACACTCCCACGGCAGTAACTTGTGTGTGCCAAAATCAATTCAATTGATTTTCTTGTTTTCTTCTTAATCTTGAAGCCAAAGAGGATCTAGCAAATCCCTCTTTGGTTCTTTTAAAGATTGTCTTCGTGTGGACTACGCAGGTTCGATCCTACACTTGGATCGGTAGCAAAACGTTCGACGACAAATTTGGAGGAGCCTTCAACGTGCGTTTGTTTCTCTTAACTCATGTTGTAAATTTATGCAGATTTTATTTAATATAAATTGTTAAAATCATACCCTTGATCTTGGCTCTTGTAAACGATCCTGATATATTAATTTTTCGTTTCCGCTGCGTATTCGGGACCGTTTACTAACAGTGGTATCAGAGCCTAGGGTACTGAATTTTACAATTTTTATGTGTATGGTTGATAACATGTATTTGATGATAATATGTTGCCATATTGAATCTGCGTAAATCTGTCTTGAAATATGTTTTAAAACTGATTAATCGATTAATTTAATTTGTTGATGATCTGCTGGTTTGGTTGAATGCATGATGGATTTTTGTTGAGATCAATGTGTTTGATTGATTGCAAAAATCTGGTTAGAGTGTTTTTGGTTGCTTTGTATGAACAGATCCGGAGCTACAGATCTGTGTACGCTCGCCGCGGCGATATAATCCATCGCCGCAGCGATAGTCGTCGCCGCGGCGATATAACTCATCGCCGCGGCGATCGTCCCTTTGGGACGAGGCGGCGTATGGAAACAGCCACCGCTGACGATATAACCCATCGCCAGCGGCGATCGCCCTTCGGACGCAGCTGATACCAAAACCAATGCACGCCGTGGCGATCTAACTCATCGCTGCAGCGAGCGCACTTCCAAGTGTGCAGGGGGTAAAATGCAAAGTTTCAAAACTTTTGGACCAAACTGTAAATCTGCAAATTATCGGGGTGGGGGTAAATTGTAATTAACCCACAAATTTCAGAAATTGATTGTTTTTGAAATGTATGCTTTGCACTTGTTTGTATATTGCATGGTGCCCGGTACATGAGCCTTAGACCTAAGGGTGAATGTTTTAATTATTTTTGGGTATGTATGGTTGTATTTTATTAAATAGGGCTGCGTGTCGCCTTTCTCCTCTTCTCGATGTATATTCTCTTCTCATCTAATTCCCCTCGAATGTAAATCGAGGTTTCTAAATTATTGATGTAAAGAATTTGTATAATTATTTATTGTAAATTTAGAAAGATATTTTTTGTAATGTACTTGAAGTCGGAGCAAAGGGACGATGCAACCATACTTGAAGACTCAAGATTTTTATTACAGGGACCCTAGGTGACCCACCGATTCCTCTAGGCTCGAGGAAATCGGTTTTAGTTGGGCCATGTACCGGCACGTTTAATTTTTGTTTAGAATGCATGCTAAGGTTGAATGTTTGATAACATGCCAAACAATGTCATTCTAACAAAGATAATAATTTGGTGAGACATTAAATAACAAAACCCTCAATTAAAGTATATTAAGTCACGAAAGCCTTCCATCACCATGGTTTTAATCAAACCAGCTCGTGAAACCTTGTTCGCCAAAGCGAAGGGTACACTTCTACCAAAGGGGAGGTTAAAATACATTGGAGTTTTCCTTAATGGTGATGGGTCGGACTTAAAATGACTGCTTTTGCTTGTTCGCCAAAGCGAAGGTTGATAAACATGCGTCATAGGCATAGTAGAGCAAGACACATATTGTGTGTACGTGGTGACATGTAGTGTCCACTCTTCTGATACTGAGAATCACACTTGAGGACGATGGCATGTACTGTCCATTGGATTGTGTGATTGGCTTGTTGGCTTTCTCACATTTGAGGTTGATAGTGGGAGCTATCAACTGGTGTGGATTAAGTTTGTTGGCCTACCTAATCAACTCATTTTGGCTTGTTCGCCAAAGCGAAGGTTTGAAATGGGCAGGATGGGATCTCGGTCCACTAGGAAAGTCAACGGGCTTTCCCGAGTTAATGGTGAGGGCTATTGGCTTGAGCAAAATAGTGGGAGCTTCGTTTAATAAAAGACCATATTAAACAATAATAATGAACATGGTAATAACGGTTACTTTTTTTGCACTTGTAGATTCACTTAAATTTGAGCAAAATGATCCCAACATCACTGCGACAAATCATCGAACTGGGAGAGAAATGGAATGGTGAAAATTTCGTTGGAGGTATAGAAGTATAAATAATATACTTCGTCAAGCGATAGATTATACACCATTGAGCAAGCTCTATCACCGAGCCTCGTTGATAGTTCTATCCATGAGGACAGGTATGTATATGTGAAGCATACACATGATGCAAAAGCGAAATGACTAGATACATTGTGCTTGCATCAATGGCACCATTATCGCGACAGAGCGTAAAATGGATTTAGCTTCTATTCTTCATTTTCTTCGAAGAAATAAGACGCATATGGTGTCTCGGTCGTTATTCAGATGTAGGATGGAAGAGGGTACCAAAATTGGTGATCATATACTCAAGTGGATCGAGTGTATGAACAAGCTTGAGATTTTGGGATGTGGACTTAGAGAAGGTTTAGCAATAAACCTAATATTACAGTCATTACCAGATTCTTATTCTCAATTTGTCTATGACTTTATTGAGGAAGATAAGAAGAATACCCTTTCCGAGCTTCTGGATTTGTTGAAGACTACTGAGTCAGGCATGAAAATGTCAGAAACATTGACGTTGGTTGAAGCCAACTCAAGTGAAAATGAAAGGGCTCAGAAGTCGATGGAAAGAACTGTTGCAGAAAGGAAAGGCGTTTGTCCTCTCTGTGGGAATCCCACACCTTTGGAGGAAACATTGCAAGGCCTTCCTAGCAAAAGGGAAGAAGAATGTTACTTCTTCGTCAGGTATGTTATTGAGATTAACTTCTCCCATAAACATCTAGTTGACACAAGATGTGGTACTCACATTTGATTGATGTGTAGGAACTACGGTAGAGTAGATTGCTCGCCGAGGGAGAGGTGGACCTACCAGTTGGAAATGAAGCACGTGCTGCTACATTTGCTTTGTAGGATCTTATCGTTTGATTTAGCCGATGGACTTGTTTCTTGGAACTTGTGGATTATTATGGTTTTCTTTAGTTTCTAGAAATTATATATTTCTGTGTCCACATAGGACAAATGAGAATATTAGTTTACTAATGGATTATTGTCCTTGAGTATAAATAATATTCTTTATGGAACTATTTCATAATAATATGTTCTTAAGAAAGACAACAAGGATAATCTCAAAAATGACTACTATGCCAACTTTGGCAAGTTGAGCTAAACATACCTAAAGGAATGTGGGATAGTATCACAACTCACCCCTCCTTATACACCCCAACACAATGGAGTGTCAGAAAGGAGGAATAGGACCTTACTTGACATGGTTAGGTCCATGATGAGTTTTAGTGATTTACCTGCATCGTTCTGGGGTTATGCCCTAGAGACTGCGACTCACGTTTTGAACCGTATGCCGTCAAAGTTCAGAGATAAGACTCCATATGAGCTATGGAGTAGGCGAAAGCCCAACTTGTCTTATCTAAGGATTTGGGGTTGCGAAGCTTATGTTAAGAAATTGACTTCGAACAAGCTGGGCCCAAAATCCTGTAAATGTATATTTGTGGGGTATCCAAAGGAGACCAAAGGATACTATTTCTACCACCCAAAAGAGCGCAAAATTTTTGTTGCTCGATCTGGTGTCTTCCTAGAAAAGGAATATTTTCTAAGAAGTACTAGTGGGAGAAAAGTAGAACTCGATGAAGTTCTAGAACCACAAGGCATACTAGACGAAGGACGGGATGATGTGCCACAAAAAGTGGTTGAGCATCATGAGGAGGTTACTCCACAACTTGTGGATCAAAGTGAACTACCTCAAGTAGCACAGGAGCTACGTAGATCTGGGAGAGTACGCCATGAGCCCGAGAGATACGGTTATCTTGTGACTCAACATGGTGACGTACTGGTCTACCAAGACGATGAACCCAGAACCTACGAAGACGCTATATCGGATCCAGATTCCGTTAAATGGCTTGAAGCCATGAAATCGAGATGGACTCCATGTACCCAGAACCAAGTGTGGTCTCTGGTGGAACCACCTGAAGGGGTAAAACCCATAGGGTGTAAATGGGTCTTCAAGAAGAAGACTGACATGGATGGCAACGTGCATACTTACAAAGCACGGCTGGTTGCCAAAGGTTTCAAACAAATTCATGGCATTGACTATGAAGAAACCTTTTCGCCGGTTGCCATGATTAAATCCATCCGGATTATGCTTGCAATTGCTGCATATCATGACTATGAGATTTGGCAAATGGATGTTAAAACTGCTTTCCTGAACGGAAACCTTGAGGAGGATGTGTACATGACACAACCTGATGGTTTTGTTCTTGATAGTCAAACCAATAAGGTATGCAAGTTACAGAGATCCATTTATGGACTCAAGCAAGCTTCAAGGAGCTGGAACATTCGTTTTGATGAAGCCATAAAAGAATTTGGTTTTATCAAGAACGAAGATGAACCCTGTGTTTACAAGAAAGTGAGTGGGGAGCGCAGAGTATTCCTAGTGTTGTATGTCAATGACATACAATAGATTGGGAATGATATATTGAACTTGCATCGGTAAAGACTTGGTTATCCAAGTGCTTCTCCATGAAGGACTTAGGGGAAACAGCCTACATCCTTGGAATAAAGATCTATCGTGATAGATCGTGTAGGTTGCTCAAACTAAGTCAAAGTACATAGACAAGGTACTGAACACATTCAGTATAGAAAAAATCCAAGAAGGGATTTCTTCTGATGGCATATGGTGTCTATCTCTGTAGAGATATGTGTCTTTAACCACACAATGAGAGAGATAGAATGAAGAGGATCCCACATGCTTTAGCAAGTGGATCCATCTTATATGTTCAGATTGATATCTAATGTGCATTCAGCATTTGTAGTGGATGTCAATCAGGCTCAAGTGAGCAATATGTTATGTACTTAGATTGATGTCTTATGTGCATTCAAGACTAGTAGAAGATATCAACTAAATCCAAGTGAATGACAATGGGTGAGTGTCAATGGACATTCTTAAGTGCTTGAAAAGGGCTTAAGAATATATATTCTTGGATTATGGAAGAAAGATGAGCTCACCGTAAGAGAATACAAGACGCTATTTCCAAACAGGGGAAAAGGATGATTATAGTTCGCAATTTGGGATTACACATTTTGTCTCAATATAACTGCAGTGAGCTGCAAGAGCTCAAATTGGTGTACTACAGTGGATTCTACAATTGATGCTAAGTGTACCGCATTTTTAATGCAGCCATGTAGGCGGTTTGGATCAAGAAGTTCATTACTGAACTTGATGTGATTTCAAGCATTGCTAATCCAGTATAGTTGTACTGCGATAACAATGGAGCCATTGTTGTGGCTGAGGAATCACGGTCTCACCAGTAATCCAAACACTTACTTAGTTGATTCAATCGATCGAAGGATCGATATGAAAGGAATGTGCGATTTGCGAATACCTACCAACCCACTATTAAAGTTTCTATTGAAGCGAAGCATGATGGGCACTTGGATCATTCAATGTTGAGTGCATGAATGGATCGGCTATAGTGCGAGGCACTTGTGTCATTCAGTGTTGAGGGCATGAATGATTGGCTATAGTGCAAGTGGGAGATTGTTAGAGTAGATGCCCTAGAGCCAATCAATTATTGTAGAATTGACTCTTTGTAATAATGTTCATTAATCAATAAAAGGCTTTTTATTCTATATCGCGTAAAGCATTATTATTGTAATATGTATTGATATATGTCCTTAGAATGGTAGAGCCGTGACGAGGGTATCAAGTGTTTCAAATCTTGATAGTGAGAACCCTATGAGCACATATGGTGGCCATTCTAGAAACGTCCAGTAGCCCCTGATATTATTCTGAACTAAGGGCACGATAATACGGTAAGGCTATCATAGTGTTGAACGACCTGTCGAAAGGCAGTGGCTGATCTCACTTGTCAAGGTTGTTTGGTGACAACTTGGTGCAACACATGGGTGTTTGTTGTAGGCGATTACACCACAACAAGTTCAACCGGATCGACCCACCCGAGAGGATTTCATATGGATGGTAACCCCGTGTCTATGGAACAAATCCTCTAACGAATGGTGGTGCATGTGATCCTTAGACTTGAGATCACCGGAGTGCCTTGTGCACCGATTGGTGTAGTTTGACACTAGCCTAACGCAGTTCTTTTCGTGAGTGTCAATACGGTGGTGATTGGCTGCATCAAGAAGTGTATCAAGACTATGGTGGATTGACAGAGGATTTATCACTCCCGGCTACGGGAGAAAGTTATCTCACGGCGCAATTCAGTATATGGCAATGACACTAAAACTGTGGCCACAGTGGGATTGAGTTGTTGCTCTATCCAGTTTATAATACGGGTCATTGGTCCAAAAACTGAATAAATAATATCGAGAGTAACCGAAGGTTGACACTATTTCTATGCCTTCGTCTCGTCGAGATAACGTATGATGAAAGGATCGAATTGCACGGTAACCATATCGTTGACAGGTAGCTACTTTGCTGAATCCGAATCTATCGGGTGGCCATGATGCCTTGCTAGGGGCCAATCTTGGTCTGTGTATTAGTGAGACGATTAATTGGTGTTAATCGCAATACTGTACACTGCCGATATGATGAGGAGCCTAAGGGTCACACACATAGAAGACAATTTAAGATGCAAGAAGAAAGAAGGGCATTTTCGTCTTTTAAGGCGAAAGGGTATTTTGGTAATTTCACGGTGCAATTAAATTTGCTGAGGTCGTAGCCTTTATTTAATTTGTTAGAAAAATTAAATAAGTGAAATTACGTTTAAATGTGTGTTCGCACATATTTAAATATATTATCATTATTGTTAAATGTTAATATATATTTAAATATATATATTAATTGATTTTAATTGAGATAATGATGAAAATTAAATCAAATTGGGAGTGTTTGGCAACATGGGGCGTTTGGGTTGGAGCCCAAGCCTATTCCGTATGGGATTAGGGCAAATTGTTTTTAAGTATAAAAGGAAAAGTGTGTGATTTTTTAAGAAAAATGATTTTTCTTTGTAAAACAAAATACACACAGCAGCCCCTCTTTGATAACACACTCCCACGGCAGTAACTTGTGTGTGCCAAAATCAATTCAATTGATTTTCTTGTTTTCTTCTTAATCTTGAAGCCAAAGAGGATCTAGCAAATCCCTCTTTGGTTCTTTTAAGATTGTCTTCGTGTGGACTACGCAGGTTCGATCCTACACTTGGATCGGTAGCAAAACGTTCGACGACAAATTTGGAAGAGCCTTCAACGTGCGTTTGTTTCTCTTAACTCATGTTGTAAATTTATGCAGATTTTATTTAATATAAATTGTTAAAATCATACCCTTGATCTTGGCTCTTGTAAACGATCCTGATATATTAATTTTTCGTTTCAGCTGCGTATTCGGGACCGTTTACTAACACGCGGGAGAGGAGAGAATGCTAACTTTGAACGAGCTAGATGAGTTTCGTCTGGAAGCATATGAAAATGCCCGGAATTATAAAGAGAAAACAAAAAGGTGGCACGACAAGCACATCCGGGTAAAGGCTTTTGAAGTTGGGCAGAAAGTGTTGTTGTTCAACTCTAGACTTAGGCTTTTCCCCGGAAAACTTAAGTCTAGATGGTCCGGACCGTTCACTATAACTAGGATACATGCATCCGGAGCAGTGGAAGTCACACATGAGGAAAAGGGCACTTTCACGGTTAATGGACAGAGGTTGAAGCCATACGTTGAGGGGGTGATGAGTTGCAAGTTCATCCCAATCCGGCTGGATATCCCAACCTAAGGGATGGAAAGAGTCAAGCTTCCGACTATAAACAAGCGCTTCTTGGGAGGCAACCCAAGCGTTTTTTTTAACTTTTTGAGTTTAAATTTTTGTTGTTTGAATTCTTCTTATTTCATCATGAGTATGCATAAAATTTGATGTTTATTTTTTTTTTTTTTTTTTTTCAGGTGTTTCAGGTGAAGTCTAAAGCCAAAGGAAGGTATGGAAATTTTCAAGACTTCGCCGGGGCGAAGAATTTTCTTCGCCGCGGCGAAGAGACAGGAAGAAACCAGGTTAGCTCCTGGACGATTTCGCTGGGGCGAAGTAATTATCTTCGCCGCGGCGAAGAAAAGGAAAAAAATTTTTTTGAAAAATTGGCTAAGGCATTTCGCCGCGCGAAGTTAGCCTGGTGCTCTCGGGAATGTTTCGCCCCGGCGAAGATATTTTCTTCGCCGCGGCGAAACCTGGGAAAATTCTAGGGTTCATGCGTGATGAACTTCGCCGCGGCGAAGAAACCTCTTCGCCGCGGCGAAGCTCCTTTTCTATAAATACCAACTTTTCTTTCTTCATTTTTCACGCCGCCTTCCATTGTGAGTTGAGAGAAAATTTTCAATCCTCCAATCTTTCACTTCTATTTTACTTTTCCAACCAAAATAATCACTCCACATCATTCCTAAACACCAAATCAACCCATTTCAACAACAATTTTCACAAAAATTTCACAAAAATTTTTGGATCAAAAATTTGGGGTTTTTTTGTTTGGATCGTTTCTAAGTCAATTGGTGGTGCAAACGACTTCATATTGGTAAGATTTCGAAAACCCAAAGCTTTATTTTGGAAAATTTTTAGTCTTTATTCGTAGATCTAGAAATTATGTGAATTTTTAATATGAGATATTTTTGGGTTGTTGAGTTGTGATGTGCTTCATGTTGAGAAGTTTATATGCAAATTCATTGTTAGAAGTGTAGTTTTTGATTATTTGGAGTGTTTGTGTTGAATTGAAAAAAATCGTAGTTTGGGGGTGAAGTTGCGAATTTTAGAAGTGTGGATTGTGTTGAAATTGTGATGTGGAATCTATTCTAAGGGTATATTATTTGGAAACCGTAACCCGCCTTAAAAACGCACTGCAGACTTGGCAACCTCTGGTATAACAACGCCGCGTACACCTTAAAATAGAAAAATCGTAGTTTGGGGGTCGAATTGAAAATCTTTGGAAGTGTGAATTATTTTTGCAGGTTGAACAGGGCTATGTTTTTATAAGGGAAATTCCTTGTGTTTAACGTTTGGATTGAATTTCGGTTGACTCAATGGCTCCGAAAATTAAGCATACGGGTAAGGGGAAGAACGTGGACAAACGTTTTGTAAATGAGGTCGCCCGTAAACGTTATGAGGACGTGATCAAAGAAAAGGATAAGGGTTTCATCCCTGAGCGTGGATTGACAGCACCACAATCTGTGAACTGGAGTAGGGGTAGAAATTGGAACATGTTCATGAGTGCTCCTCATGTGCAGGGTGTAGAACCGTTGGTAAGAGAATTCTATGCCAACTTCCCCGAGAGTCAAGATGGGATTGTGTTTGTGCGAGGGAGGATGTGCCGTTCTCAAAGAATAGAAATCAACAAATTCTATAACTTGCCCGCCTTTCTCATTACAACTGATGAGTATGTGGCGTTCAAAAGATCAGGCTATAACCATGATATTATCTTGCCGGTCATAGCAAAACCTGGGACAGCATGGGAAGTGTCTAAGAAAAGGAAAAAGACACTCAAAGGAACGCAGTTGACACCAATGGCTCGTCTATGGCAGTACTTTGTATGTGCTAAACTAATGCCGGAGACGCACTACAGCACAGTGACTCATGAGAAGGCGGAATTGCTCTACTCTATAGCCACAGGAAAGAGTATGGATGTGGGAGACATCATTTATAACAGTGTTCGGATTGCGTCCCAAAAGGGGCGATCAATTCTGTTTCCCGCATCTTATCACAGCCATGTGTCTAAAAGTCGGAGTCAAGGTTACAGATGATGAGCCGCGTATTAATCCAGCTCCGACTCTAGATGCCGACTATTTCAAGAAACACCTTGACCAACAGAAGCTGCCCAACAAAGAGCGGGGGCAAAGAGGCAGAGAACAAGCATGGCCACATCATCCAGCTCCACAGGGTCACAGAAAGAGATGCTGCAAGAAATGATGAACATGATGAAATACATGAAGAGAAGACAGGATTGGATGATGGAGCGGACACAGAGCATGCATGAATTGCTGATAGATAGCTTCAAGGAACTGAATGTTGACACGTCCGCGTATCATTGGGTTGACTGGAACTCAGATGATTGGCCGGAATCAGAGGAAGAAGAGGAATCAGAGGAAGAGGGAGAAGAACAGGACTGAACCCGAGCACTTGTTTGTGTTTGGTTTAATTGCTTTCATTTAATTTTCTTGTCTAGTTGAAATTAAACTCATTTTATTTTGGTTTTGGATTTTGTTTATTTTGTCATTTGTTTAGTTAATGTTTTTTTTTTTAGTGTTAAAAGGGCGATACAGGTTGTAATACTTTCAATATAGTTGTGAATTCGTTCTAACATAAGAAACACCACAGTTTATTGTTTTGACAGATTGTGGATGATGAAAAGTCCAAAGAACGGGTGAACATTGTGGAACGACAATTCATGACTTAACCAGGGAGCATTCTCGTCCCTTTTTATTGTTCATTTGTTTTTCCGTTGTTGTTTGTCTCTATTCCTAACTTGTACATAATGGAACATTGGGGACAATGTTATATTTAGTTTGGGGGTAGGGAATAGATTGTTTTTGAGTTTAAGGGTATCTTGGCTGGAAACCAGTAACTGCCTTAAAAACTGCCTAGCAGTATTTGGCGACCTCGGGTTTAACAACGCCGCGTACACCTTAAACGGGAAAAAAAAATTATATATTTTAAGGGTATATTGGCTGGAAACCAGTAACTGCCTTAAAAACTGCCTAGCAGTATTTGGCGACCTCGGGTTTAACAACGCCGCGTACACCTTAAAGTTTCAAAAAAAATAATAACGTATTTCTGGGTTGCATTTTGCTTTCAGTTGTTTTGTTTTGCCGATGATGAGTTGTATAAATCAATGATGAGAATAAGATTGTTGAATTTTTTATTGTTGGGAAATGTTAAGCATTACTTCAAGTTTACGTTATTGGCTGAATTTTGATTGAGGTTTGTTGAGTGGTTCAACCACGATTTTCATTTTTTCAGCATGCTTAGATTCATTTTATGCGATTAGGCAAAGTCTTGATAATGTTGGTGGATTCTAGAACCTAGTTGAGAAATGCTTGAGGCGAAATTCTAGGATTAGACATGGTTGAGGAGATGATTTAGGCAATTTTTGGAACGTTTGAGCCTTTCTAGCCAACCCATGATTGAATTTGTCACTAGTCACCCATTTGAGCCATTGGAACTTTGCTTTGTTTTTCTTAGAAAACAACAGATTTGTAAATTCCTTTACCCTAAACACTTTACCATACCTTTAGGAGAATTCGGTCTTAATGCAAAACCGAGAACGAAACGAGTGTACATTTGAGTAAAAGATTAGTTTGGGGGTTAAGAGAAGAAAAAATGAAGAAGAGACCAAAAAGAATGATGTGGGAGTTGGGATAAAAGAGTAAAAACAAAGGAGGTAGTCACCTCAATTCAATTCTAGTGTTGTGTTTCAAAAAAAAAAAAAAAAATCAATTTTGTTGAACACAATGCTGCCTAGTTTAAGGGTATACCGGCTGGAAACCAGAACCCGCCTTAAAAATTGCCTGGCAGTACTTGGCAACCTCTGGTATAACAACGCCACGTACACCTTAAACGAGTCTCCCCTGCAATTATGGTATCCAAAAGTTAAGAATACGCGTATGAAGACTGTGAAGGAGTAGACATGTCGACTGGTGTTGAGAAAGTGTGGGTTTCGATGTAATTTGAGTTTTGCTTTAGGACAACCGAGTTCTCTTACTTTGTTTCCTATCCTTTTGTTGGAGCCCATGACCCGAACCTAAAGTTACAAGCCTTTTAAGACCTGTTGATTCTCATCTATGTGTAGTCCTCATTAGTGGAGAGTAGTTCGATATTTAGGCTTATGGAATCTGCTACCATTTGATAAACTTTACAATTTCTGCATAAAATAATCCGGGAAGTCGGAATGTGGATTGAAGTGGGGATTACCTACTTGGTGGACCAATTGAGGAAAACAGCCGATGTAGCCTATAACTTCTTGGAATGTCAAACATTTCGATGATAAACTTTCAACAATTTGTGAGAAATGTGCAATTTCTAGGCAATTCATTTTAGCATTTGAATTCGTTTTATTTTGGTTTTTTCGGTTTGTATGCATGTTTTCATATTTTTGTTTCGTTATTGTCTTTGTTTTTGTTATTGTTGTCTTGTATGCTCGGGGACGAGCATCGCTTTAGTTTGGGGGTAGTTGATAATCCAAGTAAATTATACGAGTTTTTATTTAATCTTTGCAGCCAGTTTCGGGTACTCTCTAGTGCATTTTTACCTGAATTGGTGCGTAATTCTCTACTTTTCGTGTTTCAGGTTAAAATGGACTCTTTTAGTGAATAAAGACAAAATTTGACAGTTTTGACTCAGAATTGAAGGATTTGAAGTTAGGAGAGTTCGGAGTAGGACAATGCACGATGAAGCTTGTTTCCAAGGTGGAGAGTCGAAAATCGAAGAATCGGACGAAGAGGCAAGCGAGTGGCGATGTAAATTTCAGAACTTTTGAAGAAGCTTCCGCCCGAAGAAATTGTCTTCGCCGTGGCGAAGTTAGCAGTCGAATGTGGATTTTTCATTCTTCGCCGCGGCGACAGTTAAAATTTTCAGTTTTGTAAACGCACAGTTTCGTGTGTGCGTGTTTTTTTTGTCGGGTTTTTAGGACTAGGTATAAAAGAAAAAGAACGGAACTTTTAGAGGGGCTCGGAGCTGTTAGGTTAGCCGTCTTTGCATTTCCTAGAGAGAAAAAAGCTGGATTTTTCGGATTGTTAGAGAACAAGTTCAGATTTTGACTGGAATAATTATCTTTTGGGGAGTTTTCTATTCTTTCATCTTAGTTTCATTATGTTTATTCTGTTTACTTGTATTTTCCGTTTTTATTCTGTTAAATTAGCTATGAACTAATCTTCTATGGGTTAGGGTTTTGATTGTAGTTTGGATTTGAAATGGGTTGAGTTTATGTTTGTGCTATTTTCATGTGAATAAGCTGGTGGTTGTGTGTTACTCTGAAATTAAGTGTTGTATGTGATGAACATGATGAGATTGAGAAATAATTCATGTTAAGCTTCATGGGTAATAACCATTATAGTATTGGATGCTAGAGATAGATTCAAGAACTAATGAAATCAATTTAGGATTCTTGTGCTTCATGATTTAGAGTTATTAACCTTCAATTTGTTGGGTGCGGAATGTTAATAAGGATAAATAGGAAAACATAGCCCGAGAGGGTATGTTATCATAGTAGTGAACCCGATTTACAACCATTGCATGTAAATGTGAAAATAGTGTAACCTTTAGGTATAACCCATAAATAATCCAAACGAAGTCAAAACCCTACCCGTTTTAATTAAATTGAATCTCTGAGTTCCATTTCCTTTTCTTTTTAAGAATTTTTTACTTGTTAGATTTTATTTTGTTTTTCTTTCAATTACAAATTGCTCCCACAAATCCAAGATTTTCGATTACTTCAACTTGTTAACACCATAGGAAACTTAGTGCTTTGCTACCAGTCCTCGTGGGAACGATATCCTACCCATCACTCTATTACTTGAGCGACTAGTGCACTTGCTAGTTTTGCATGTTATAGTAAACACGCATCATCTACAGACTTTGACAACACATGGTTAAGTATGTGAGTCGCAATCTCTAGGGCATAACCCTAAAATGATGCAGGTAGATCACTAAAACTCATCATGGACCTAATCATATCAAATAAGGTCTTATTCCTCCTTTCAGACACACCATCATTTTGAAGTGTATACGGAGGGGTGAGTTGTGACACTATCCCAAAGTCCTTCAGGTATTCAAAAAACCCGGAGCTCAAGTATTCAACTCTTTGATCTAATCGAAGAGCTTTAATACTCTTGCCCAACACATTCTGTACTTCACTCCTAAATTCTTTGAATTTATCAAAGGCTTCATATTTATGTTTGATAAGGTAGACATAACCATATCTACTTTGGTCATCTGTAAATGAGATGAAATACAAATATCCACCTTTGGCTTCAATTGTCAATGGACCACATACATCACTATGGATGATGCCTAACAATTCAGTAGCCCTTTCACTTGTCCTGTGAAAGACAACTTGGTCATTTTACCTAAAAGCCTTGACTCGCATACCTCAAATGAGTGAAAGTCAAAAGGGTCCAAAACTTCATCTACAAGTCTAATTAACATGACCCAATCTACAATGCCAAGGGTATGTTTGGGTTTGATCGCTATGTTTTGCTTTCTTTGTTTTCACATTTAGAATATCCTTATTGTTTAAATCTAGAACATATAATCCATTGTGTAACCTTGCATTTCCTATAGAATACCATTCAAACTAAAGGACGACAATCTATTAGAAATCTCAAAACGATATCTCATATCATCCAAAGCGGATACTGATATAATGTTTCTTGAAGTGGAACGTACAAAATAACAATTATTGAGTTCTAACAATAAGCCCGTAGGCAAATACAAACAGTAAGATCCTACAGTCAATGCAGTCACGTGTGCTCCATTTCCAACTTGTAGGTCCATCTCTCCCTTAGCGAGAAATCTATTCTGCCTTAATCCATGTACATCAGTACAAATATGAGTACCACATCCTATGTCAATAACCCAAGGTGTTGAAAGGGAGAAGTTAATCTCAATCATATACATACTTGAAGTCAAAGGGTCTAACTTCTTCTTACTTGCAAGGAAAACCTTGTAGTCTTTCCTCCAGTGGCTAGGCTTGCCACAGTAGAAGTAGACTATCTTCCCACCTTTGCCAATGCCACCCTCGGACTTGAGAGCATCCTATCTTTTGGGTTTGCACTTGGGATTTGCCTTGGCCTTTCCCTTGCCTTTACCCTTACCCTTTCCTTTTATAGTAGAAACTAGTAAAACAGGTTTGGACTTTTTCAAGTTGTACTTCGCAGTCCTTACCATGTTTAAGAGCTCTGATAGGGACTTCACCATCGTGTTCATATTGAAGTTCATTATGTGTAAGTAATTGATCTACCATATGTAGCAGAAAACAAAAATTCAATCGGTAAATCAATTAACTTTCTTTACCTAGATCCGAGTATAGATTATACCGTTTACATGTTTATAAACAAAAATATGTATAAAGTAAATCCATTCAAGGATTAGAATACTTACGTGCGTTTGGAGGCTTCTTCAAATATCTCTGATTTCAGACAGGAACACTGTTCACGATTACTGTTCACTATCTACTGTTCACGTGATTTTTCATCAATCGATCCAAAGTAGGATCGCACTCACGGAAGTCTACACGAAGATAATCCGCAGAACCCTTGATCATTTTGCTAGAACAATCAAGGGCTTCAAGAATCAAGAAAGAAGAACAAGACAAGTTTTCTTCTTGAGAGAGGGGGAGATAGGGTGGCTAGGGTTTTTAATTGAATGAATAATTCTACCTCTTTTGTTTTAATTTTAAGTTGCACTTATATAGTGCAACAATTAAAACCCTATTCCACTTAGGAATAGCCATGGGCTCTAACCCTAGTTCACCCTTGCAACCAAACACACCCTTTATGGTATTTTAATTAATGAATTATTATTATAATTAAAATCAATTAATATATAATAATACATTAACATTTAATTAATAATAATAATTCATTTATATATATATATATATATATATATATATATATATATATATATATATATATATATATATATATATATATATATATACGAAGATATATTTAAATACAATCTCACTAATTTAATTTTAATATTAAATTAAATATAGGTAACAACCTCAGCAAATTTAATTGCATTGTGAAATTACCAAAATATCTTTATGTCCTAAAAGACGAAAATACCCTTCTCAAAAATTGATTCTTAAATTATCTTCCAAGTGTGTGACCCGTAGGCTCCTCATCATATCACCAGTGTGTAGTATCGCAATTAACACCAATTAATCGTCTCATTATACATAGACCAAGATTGGCCCCTAGCAAGGCATCATAGCCACTTGATAGATTCGGATTCAGCGAAACCGTAGCCTGCCAATGATATCGTTACCGTGCAATCAAATCCTTTCATAACTATTATCTCATCGAGACTGAGGTACAGAAATAGTGTCAACCTCAGATATCTTCGACATGTTTGTATTCAGTTACTAGACCAATGACAGGAATATTAAATTGGATTGAGCATCAACTCAATCCCACTATGGCCACAGATTTAGTGTCATTATCATTTACTGAATTACCCAGTGAGATAACTTCTTCCATACCTAAGAGTGATGAATCCTTTGTCGATCCACCATAGTCTCGGTACACTTCTCAATGTAGCCAATCACTACCGTATTGATAGCTTTGAATAGAATTACGTTGGGCTAGTGTCAAACTACACCAATTGGTGCACAAGGCACTCCGGTGATCTCAAGTCTAAGGATCACTTGCATAGCCATCCGTTAAAGGATTTATTTCATAGACACTGGGGTTATCATCCATATGAAATCCTCTAGTGGGTTTGTTCAGTGAACTTGCCTCTAGCAAGCACCCATGCGTTACACCAGGTTGTCAGCAAACGACCTTGACAATTGAGATCAGTCACTGCCTTTCGACAGGATCGTTCAACACTATAGTAGCCTTACTGTATTATCTATGTCCTTGGTCAGAATAATACTAGGGCTACAAACGTTTCTAGCATGGCCACCATATGTGATCATAGGGTTCTCACTATCAAGATTTGAAACACTTGATACCCTCATCACGGTTCTACCATCCTAAGGACATATATTATTACATACACAATATAGAAGAATATGTCTTTTATTGATAAATAAACATTTATTACATAATCAATTTTACAATAACTGATTGGCTCTAGGGCACCTACTTTAACATTATGCACAGTGAATAAGAAACTGGTAGTGACTACATAATTAAATCCACTTGTAAGTTTACATCACTACAAGAAATATATTATATTGTGACAAAATTAATTTTATCAAAAGCTATTTCGTCACAAGTAATATAGATATTATGACAAAATAAAAAAACATCACATTAACCATGACAAAGGGAATATATAGTGACTAAAAAAATATTGTCATAATATTTTATCACAATAAAGAAATCCATAAGAAACATATTGAAGAAACACAATTTTATCATAATATTCGTCACAAATTTTTGATGCCAAATTTTGGCACATAGGTAAATTATTTATTGTGACAAACATATATTGTCATAAAACATTTTAGTCACCATATTTAGTTATACATGCTATAACTACAAATTATTTTGTTACAAAAGAATTTATTTATTGTTACAAAAATAAATTGTCATAATATATGTTAAAATGGAGGTTTTAATAACAAAATGTTTGAGTCAAAATTTAAGTACCGAGATAAATTGTTTATCGTGGCAAACCATATTTGTCATAAAAAACTTTAGTCACTACATTTAGTAATACATGCTATAATTACAAACTAATTTGTCACAAAAGAATTATTTATCATTACAAAATATATATGTGTGTGTGTGTGTGTTAAAATCGAAATATTAATGACAAAATATTTGAGTCAAATTAAATGTGATATTTTGTGACAAAAATTTGCTAAAAAAACATAATTAATATGCATACAACTATTTGTCATTCCTCTTAAGTTTTTTAGCAATAACATATATGTCATTTAAAAAAATAATTAATAATTTTAGCATATATGTCACTAAAAAAAAAACTCATTAACACATAGGATCGGGTACAAGGTCATGGGCTAAGAAATTTGGTTAGGATCGGGGGGTGATCAGGGGCAGGTTGGGTTTGATATATCTAGCTAGATCAAATAAATCCGTTCTAAAACAAATTACCAACAAATTAGCGATGAAAAAAAAAAACCTGTTTGTAAAATGGTAGCAACAAATTTCAATTAATTGCAAATATTATGTACTATTTTCGGCTTTTATGATAAAAGAATATAAATCAAATTCAAACTGAATACAAATATTTACATTTTTCGCCTTTAATGTTATAGACTTAATATTTGGATCACATGTTAAATATTAATGTTTGTATTACACATTCACGTTAAAGATGAAATTTCAAAAATAAATCAATTCACCTATAGCATATTCCAAAATTAAAGATAAGAGGGTCTCTTCAATCAATTGCAAAATATTCATTACAATCAAATTGAAATAAAATACAAATTGAAAAGATTGCCATGGTGTATCCAACAAGTATAATCCTCAAGAATTTCATATCGAAATATTAATTATTTGCAGTTGCAGCTTTACTGACTCCGTGTCAAATCATAATTATCAAAACTAAAAAATAAAAATAAAATCAATTAATTAAAATATTTTTTCTGTAACTGTGTACATATATGGTTAGGACCTTATAGTTTATATATTGCAATTAGTGTTCGCCTAACCAACCAGATTTGTATCTCGTGGTATTCTTCGTAATATCTGCAAATAGTTAGGGTAACTTCAATCTCAGCTACTTTTTGTCTATTGTTTATATGCCCCTGTTTAGTACATTGTCTCGTCCTCTCTTTTCTCTCTGATCCGCCGTCCGGTTCCCTATAAATCTGTCCCATCTTCTCAGTTCTTAATAATTATAAATTATCGATTACAAATTCATCTCTTTCTTCTGTTTTAGATCTGTAACGTTCAGTTTTACCCAATCCAAGTAGCTTAACGACTGCGAAAATAAAGCTGCAAAATTTCCACCATTATATGAAGAATCACCACATTGATTGTCCTAAATTTTTTTGTAGCTGACGTTCGGGTTAGAGTTTGGTTGAAAAAAGGGAAAAGGGGGAAAAAATTGAATTGGGCGAAAAAGGGAAAAAGGCAATGTTCTGATAATCTCTCCTTTGATTCTCCTAATTTTCTTCTTCCACATTACAAAGAAAAAAGGAAAAATTGAATTGGACGAAAAAGGAAAAAATTGAATTGGGTGAAGTGAGCTGCCTTTGGTCTCTTCTTTCTTTGTAAATTTGAATTGGGAAAACTAAATCTGAAAGAAGAAAAATAAAGATTCGCCATTGTGAAGAAAAAATGAATTGGGAGTAAGGTGGCAGACGAAAGGCAAGAAGGAAAATAAACAGGGAGAGGGGACAAACAAACTCTAAAACGTGTTCTCTCACACTTTAGTTGAGTTTGTCTTTCTAGATAGATATAAACAAACTAAATATATATAATTAGTAAGGAAATGAAACAAATGAGCAGGTTTGTCCGGGTGGTTAAGGAGAAGACTTGAGAGAAGATTGGTTTGAATCTTCCGGTCCTCATTTAAAAAAAATGTTTTTAAACCTTTGGTCTTTTTTTTTATTTTTTATTTTAATCCGTTTCATTAATATTTAGCAGCTCCACCAATGATCTTTGCATGTTATTTACTCTAAATTTGGAAAAAGAAAGAAAAAACCCACTTTAGCATATTAGAATATATCTTAATCCAATAAAAATACAATGATAACCCAGGGTTTAGGCTTCTTATATAGACTTACATCTTATCCCAATTCATAATCCTAAAATGATTATAATGGTTTAATATAATGAGTAATATTTCTAACCATACCTAGCAGTACTTAATCCTAATACTACTCCAACTTATAATAATAACTCTAGACTAATAAAACTTGACTAAATTAATTAATATCAGAAAAAACCCTACAACTAGTATTTGACCATACAGACGGTTGTCTCATCCTCTTTGAAACACTTCCATTCTTTTAGGTTGTCATATACTAAAATATATATAGTATATGATCATATGAGATTAGAATATTGAGGTAAATTATGTAATTCAAGCTACCCTTGAGGTGAGTGTTTGGGTTTAATTAATACTCTACTTTATTTAATGTGCTATTTCTAATTTATTGCAATTAGGACTTCAATTGAATAATTGATTTAAACTTCTAATTTTATGGGGTGAGTGAGAATATATATACATGTAAATGATGAATATATATTAGCTTGAAATTGTAACAAAAAAATCAATTATAATATTTATAGTTATGACAAATAATAATATATATTTTATATATTAAAGATAGACAATTTTGTTTTTTTATAAGCATAAGTAATTGAATAATTAAACAGATATAAAAACCTGAAAAAAAGCTTAATTGAAAAGTTTGTGTTGTTAAATCAATCCAATACAATAAGCATATATAAATTAAGTGGAAAAAAAAATCTATAATGCAAACGTGAAAAGAGAATATACAATCGCAACAAAATAAAATTATTTTATTTGCTATATATGCATTGAATTTTGTTCTTAGCCCAACACTAAGTAATTATTATTAAAAAATGAATAACAAGCTCATCTAATTTTATTAAATCATATTTACTTATTCAAGTAATTTAATCATGAGTTTGATTAAGTCAATCAACATTTTATATTTTAATCAAGAGAATTATATTCTCTTTTACTTTGAGGGGACCATGTAAAAATCTATAAAAATTATGAAGAGCCGAATAATATAATTTGTGTTAGATATGGTGTATATTTTTCTTAACCTTGACGGATTGTTTGCATACAACGACTCATTCGGGGGTCAAGCGAAGGTCCCCCACTCACCTCCTAAACGTATATATCAATTAATGTTATCAAAAAAATTGTCATTAATTTTAACATATATTATACTTTTATAAAGATTTTTTATTACATCAAAGTATTTAATTTATTATAACAAATAAATACAGTTCTCATTAGTGTTACCAAAAAAATTGTCATTAATTTCAACATAAATTTTTAAGATATACGATCAAGGCAATCTATTAAAATAGAAGGTATAATATTATATTTTCTATATATTTTTTTTTTTAATGAGTTGATGTTACATCAGAAGACATTATAGTTATTACTTGAGATGATAATTTTAGTATAAGTTATAAAACGTAATATCATAAAGACTTAAATTATTTCCAAAAATTAGAACAAGAAAAATGAATATTTCCAGTATATTTGTGTATGTGCAAAAAGTCTTACCTCGTTTTTATTAAAAAAATTAAATTAAAGTGTATACATGCAACAGTTGTTATAGGTGGACAGTGGAAACTTTATATAAAAAATATCAATACTCATCTCTTTTCAATGTAATAAATGAATTTGCTTTGGGCAAGGATGACATTATCGTAGTATTAAGAAAGAAGCAGGGGTGAAATGAAAATAGAAATAAAAAGGGTATAAAGAAGAAGAAGACAAATACGGTTTGAGTAGAATTAGAAAGAAAAAATTTTGGAGGCAATTTATAAGGAGGCGGCAATTTTGTTTTTTAATTCCCTCCTGAATATATAAAAATTAAAACTTTAAACTATTTTTAAATATTTTTCCTATTTTAAACATCCTTTCTATTTTAATTCAATTGTATATATATAATTAAAATTCTAAACAATATTTAAGTATCCTTCCTATTTTAAATATCTTTCCTAAGTCAATTATATATATACAATTAAAAATTAAATTCTATTTTTAAGCATATTTCCTATTTTAAATATATTTTCTAATTATCTCTTTACTAACCCTCCATCTTCTTTTGTTTTTTATTTATTTATTTCACCATTGTCCCTCAAAACTCTCAATTCACTTTTTTATTTTTCTCTCTCTCTCCTCTCTTTATAGAACTTATAAATTTGAGAACCAACTACTCATTTTTGCTTTTACTAGGAACGGCCCCAAATCTTGCTTCATCATTCTCAGTAAAACTTCTATGTAAGTCCCTCTTTGCCCCACTTTTATCATTTCTCTTAATGCAAATATTGCTTTTTTTTTTTTTTAATCGTCTTTTCTCACTTCATCTTGTCTAAGTTGATGCTCTTGGTTATTGATCTAACAGTCAAATCCAGTTCTTGAAGCTTTTGGCAATGCCAAAACTGTTAGGAACAACAACTCAAGGTGAGTGTGTGATAACTGAAGGTTTGTCATTTTAAGGTGTCCGTTCTGTTATTTTTAGCTTATCTCAGTATTCTTTTTGTTACCTTGGTTGTAGTCGATTTGGTAAATTTGTTGAGCTTCAATTTGACCAAAATGGGAGGATATCTGGGGCAGCTGTGCGGACTTACTTACTTGAAAGGTCTCGTGTCTGCCAAGTTCAGATCCTGAAAGAAACTACCATTGCTTTTACCTTCTCCGTGCAGCGCCACCTGAGGTATTGATGGTGTACCAATATGTGCTCTTCTTGTTTATATGCCAATCCTCATGCAAATTTAGGACTGCCTGTGCTTGTTAGTTATAATTTATAATTGATTATTGTCTCTCTAAATTTTGCAGGTTAGAGAAAAGTATAAGTTGGATCACCCTAAAACATTCCATTACTTGAATCAATCCAACTGTTACAAGCTGGATGGAGTGGATGATACCGAGGAATATCTTGCAACTAGAAGGGCTATGGATGTAGTTGGAATCAGTGAGGAAGAACAGGTTTGTACTTCTGTTGAATTTTGGGAAATAGTGTTCTTGCCACTATATTCAAATTTTTTGATGAGGAATAATTCTTTTCAGGAGGGAATTTTTTAGGGTTGTAGCTGCAATTCTGCATCTTGGAAATATTGACTTTGCAAAGGGAGAGGAGGTTGACTCTTCTGTCATCAAGGATGAAAAATCTAGGTTCCATCTTAATACGACAGCTGAACTGCTAAGGTATGATCAATATGTTCTTAATATGTAGGATGGATCTTCTGATCTCATGTTCTTTTGTTTTTTAGTTATATGCCTGTTTTACTTTATGTGGTACCATAGGTGTGATGCCAAGAGCTTGGAGGATGCACTGATAAAACGTGTAATGGTAACACCGGAAGAGGTTATCACAAGAACCCTTGATCGTGGTTCTGCCGCGGGTAGCAGGGATGCCTTGGCTAAAACCATTTATTCTCGCTTGTTTGATTGGTATGGGAACTTCCTTAGCACTGGGCACTTGTTTGTGTCTTGTGTCCACTTTTAGATTTTTATCAGAAATGGATTAATCATAAATACTTATCAAGAGGAGTAGAACTGTTATTTAATCCAATTAATTTGTACCTTATATCATGTTTCTTAAGTATTTGATGTTGTTAACAAGGTGTTTTTTGTTTTTAACTTTTTATGTATATGTATTGATAGGCTTGTAGATAAGATTAACTCTTCGATTGGGCAAAATCCAAACTCAAAATCATTAATTGGAGTTCTTGATATTTACGGGTTTGAAAGTTTCAAGTTTAATAGGTAAGAAAATTGACTTTAAATTTTACTCTCTTATAAAATCTTTGCCATTGCAGCTAACAGATTTCTGTATTAATAGTTTTGAGCAGTTCTGTATCAATTTTACCAATGAAAAACTACAGCAACATTTCAATCAGGTTTGGTGCCTTTTGACATAGTTCTTGCCGTGTATTCTGGATACTATTTATAGCCTTTCATAATTTGGATGTATGGTAATTAATGTAATATTATATAGAGGTTATTGTTTTTTTTTTTTTTTCTCCTTGTCTCTCTATATATATTCCTATGACTTTTTTATTTTTATTTTTTTTTTTTTTTCAGAATGGAAAAATGATCAAGAAGGGACCATCAACACAGGGATGCTTTCATATTTATATCAATAAAATAGTTGTAGTAGACTATCTTTAGCTTTTATGTGTTAAACGTATTAAAATTATAATGTTGTTGACTTTATATATTTTAATAAATTTTTCTTTGATATAATTTCATTTTAAATTAAAAGTGATATATGGATTCATAGTTTTGATAATGATAATAGCTGCACGTTCCATTGTGGGAAAAAAAAAAGGTAATTATTTATAATTTTATTTATTAAATGTGAAATGTATATATAAAATTGTCAGATCAAATTGATATAAAATAACTTTTGTTACTCTTTTAAATTGTTGACACGATATTTTTGTCACTTTTAATATTAACTAAAAAATTATATAGGGTCTCAAAATTTAATGACTTAAATTTTTGTCACTACACTTTTCATGTTTTTGACAAAAATATTTTTGTTGCTATTAACAAAATTTGATAAATATAATTTATCACGATTTTAATTTCCCCATAATTTTTTTTTCACTTGAATATTCTCCTCACGAAAAGGATTCGTCACATTTTAGAAGCATAGTCATGAATATTTTTCTCATTATTGAGATGCCAAAAAATATTTATCACGCTTATATTATTTTGACAATAAAAAATCTGTTATGTAAAAATATTTGTATCAAAAATTATTTGTCATGTTATTAAATTTTTTACAAAATTATTTCTGTCACTATACAATTTCTGATAAATAATATTGTCATATAAACAAACATGTGAAGAAAAATTAATGTTGTCACAATAAAGTCAATGACAAATAAATTTCTGTCACTATTAAAATTATGACCAAATAATTTAGTCACCATTCACAATTTTGACAAAATCAATTTTGTCATAATATATGATTTTTTTCACCATAAAGCTTATCATTTAGTCTTTAAATGTAAATCAATTGTGACAAAATATTACTTGTAGTGATAAAAATTGCTTTCTATTGTTACAAATAATTTATCACAACAAACTAATTTAAAGTGACAAATTATTATTGTCACAATAAATAATTAGGCTATGGTGACCAAACTCTCTTTCGTCACTATACACTTAAGAGTACGAGCTTAATGTGACCAATCTAGTGACCAATATAATTCCCCACAATAGAAAAATGGTCACAATTTTGACATTTATAGTGACAAATTATTTTGTTGTGAGAAGCCTAAATTCTTGTAGTGCATCCACACCAAAACCCAAAGTCTCAAGCCTCTCTATGTACCCAATCATCTTGAGCACATGAGGACCAACTTGGGCTCCCTCGGCCATTCGGCTCCTAAACAATGCCTTTGACACCTCATACCTCTCATGTCGAGCATTCTTTTGATATAACTCCTTGAGATGCAGGATTATGGCATGTGCATCCATATTTTCATGCTGCTTTTGCAACTCAGATGTCATCGATGCTAGCATATTGTATTGGACATTATCAACATCATCAAGGAACTTTTGATAAGTGTCCTGAACCTCTTGAGTGGCATCATGTGCATGCTCAATAGGATAAATAAAGCTTATCTAGGACATACAATTTCCTTTCGAACTTCAGTACAATTCGAAGATTTCGATACCAGTTCGAGAAATTGGATCCATCCAACCTGTTTTCTTTCTCAATTATCGATCATAGTGATAGGTTGGTATTGCTTATTTTAATGGTCTACAAATGTAGAAAAATAAAAGTCATTATAATGTTTATTATTATTTAATAAGGTCTTTTATTAAACAATTGCTCCCACTATTTTCCTCAAGCCAATAACCATCACTATTAACTCGGGAAAGCCAAGTGGATCGAGATCCCATCTAGCTCATTTCAAACTTTCGCTTTAGCAAACAAGCCAAAAAGGGTTGACTAGGTAGGTCAACAAACTTAATTTACACATGTTGATAGCTCCAACTACCAACCTCTAATGTAAACCAAGCCAACAAACCATTACACAATTCAATGGCCCAAACCATTATCCTCAAGTGTAATGCTCAGTATCAGTAGAGTGGACACTACATGTCACCACGTATACATAACAAGTGTACTTCTCTTACTATGCCTATGCTCAGTATCGGTAGAGTGGACACTACATCTCACCACATATACATAACAAGTGTACTTCTCTTACTATGCCTATGATGTGCATATCAACCTTCGCTTTGGAGAATAAGCAAAACACATCATTTAAGTCGACCTATCACTATTAAGGAAAACTCCAAAGATGTTTGACCTCCCACTGGTAGAAGCGTATCTTTCGCTTTAGCGAACAAGGTTCCGACGAACAGTGGTTTGGTCAAACCTATGGTGATGGAAGGCGTTTCAATTAATTGACTTAATGTACTTTAATTGAGGGGTTTTTATTTTATGTCTCACCAATTTTATCTTGTTAGCATGTTATAGTCATAACATACACCCTTAGCATGCATACTAAGCATTAAGGAAACTTGTTGGTGCTAAGCATTAAGGAAATGTGTTGGTGCATAGCCTTAGCTAAAACCGATTTCCTCAAACCTAGAGGAATAGGTAGGTCAACCTAGGTTTAAAAAGTAAATGGATTCTTCAAGTAATTTCGCCTTCTTCCTTTTCTTCACTTCTTCTTCTCAAACATTACACAACTTTTAGAAATAAAATTACAGTTTACATTATTGAAAAGAAACCTCAAGTTACATTCGAGGGGGGTGAGATGAAAGAGAGAAGTTACAATTGAGAATATAGAGAAAGTTAGGACATGCAAGCCTTAATTAAAATTACATAACCCAAAAACTATTAAACTAGGTTCGTAGGCTTATGCAACAAGCATCATGCGTATTCACAAACAATAATCATGCATAAACTATCAAAATTAAATTTGATTAGGTTTGTAAATTACACTTACCCCTTGATATTCAGTAGTGTTGCAGGTAAGTCCAACACCTTTTAAAATTTTCATTTTAGTCCCTTGTTAACGGGCCTCACTCAATTGGGCCTCCAGAATATTTCTAACATGCAGTAACATTTTAGAAAAATTATGGATTAAAAATATCGTGCTAGAAAACATGATCACGACCCAAATATTATCCCATAGCATCTTTACGTGGGTTGCCCAAAAAAATCAGATTTGGTGCACGTTTTAACACACACCAGGTCAAGCCCTTTGCTAAAAAACCAAGTGTCAGCCAAGGCCAAGTGTAAGGAGCACTCGGACACCGCGAGGCAGCCACAAAATAGTAGCTCACGAGAGGAGAGCAGAAGTCATTGGCACGCGTTGCTGCTGCATGCGGCAGGCAGCCTTTGTGCTATCAGACAAGGCTGTTGTTGTGTCGTTTGCAGTGACACAACCCAAGGCCACATGCTGGAGCATGCAGCCATCACTCCTCCACATACAACAGTGTGCAACAATAGTGTTGCTGCGCGTAATCTATCCAGCGACAATGCACGTTTGTGCGTTGCCGTTGCTTCTTCTTGCAGCTATCGTGCATAGCAGTGCACGACAACAATACACCACCCTTCATGCAAGCATCCTACTTAGGTTGAAATCAAATTTGATTAGCAACACATAAGCCATAATAGTTTTTACAATCAATTTTTCAGAGTTTATGAAATTGCTAAAACCCTAATTGATACAATTCAAAACCAATACATCCAAACATTAAAAAATAATAGAATAAGTTATAAGAAGGCTTTGATACCACAACTTGGGAGGGAGAGAGAGAGAGAGAGAGAGAGAGGGACGGCTAGGGTTTTAGAATATTTGTGTTATTTGATTTTTATTTTAGTTGCACTTAAATAGTGCAAATCTAAAACCCTAATCTATTATGAAATTTGAATTAATATATTCCATAATAGATTAATCAAATATTTAATTACCATCCCAAAGTAATTCCACATGGCATATTTCAAATTCAAATTTAAATATGAATTTCATATATATATAGATATATTTGTAGTAAGGTTTACTTTTAACAATTTAGTCATATATTAACTTTAATAGTTAAAAATCAATCAATGAAGCCATAAATTATACAAGAACAAATTATAATTGTGTGAGTATTTTATGAAATCATATACAAATAGATAATAAATAAAACTAGATTAAATATAATAAATCATTATAAATATTTGCAATATATAATAAATATGTTATATATGTATAATGTGTTATATATGTATAATGTGTGTGTGTGTGTGTATATGTGTGTGTGTGTATTATACATTATACATAATACGTTAATGCTATGAAACGAAAGTTATACATTGTACATTATATGTAATATGTTATTATCTATAATCATATGTTAATACATAGTATATGTGTTATATATGTATAATGTATCATTTGATATTTTGATTGATTATAATAAATCATTATAATTCTTTTTTTCTGTCCCTCATTGAATCATTATTTCAATTATATTACCTAATTACCCTTGTTATATTGTGATAACTATTTATTTAAAATTTATTATAATATATATGGTAGTTATTTATTTAGAATTTATTATAATATATATGCATAATGTATCATATGTAATACATTATGTATAAAGTTATGTATTATTTAGAATATTAATGCGGCATTATAATATATATGGTATAATTTATTTAAAATTTATTATAATATATTATATATTATACATTATACATAATATATTATTATCTGTAATCATAATATCATATATTTATATGTTAATAGTTGTTACTTAATATAATAATGCATAATATTATATCATTAATATAAAATATATTTACATATATGTATAATGTATCATAATTATAATTTTGATTCATTGTAATAAATGAATATAATTTTTTTAATCATTATAAATTAAAAAAAAATTATAATGCAAAACCCTCAAACGGGGATTTTGGGGATTCTCTAAATTTTTTATTTGGAGATCGGGCCTAATTCAAGGATTCCTCGAATTCTCCATTTGAGCTACAGGCCGGAGCCGGAGACAGGGGTCCCCGGCCTGCCCCGTGCCCATCCCTTACTTCATACAGGAAGAAGAAAAAAAGAGCGTAGAAGCGTCATTCTATAATTTCTTAACGTAATGATAACGGGGTTTGTCTTTGGGTTTAGTCAAAAGAATAGTGTTTAATCAGGCCCAGGCCCAAAATGAACGTCCCATCAAAAGTGTGAAATAATCATTGTTCCAATATCTCTCAGCCCTTAAACCCTAACAATACCGCTCTTCTTCGTCTTCTTCTTCTTCTCCTGCAGCCTTCTCTTCGAATTTTATTCACAAAGACACACAGAAACACAATGAGAGAAGGCAAAAAGGGCTCTACTGGAGCAAGCTCACTGAAGAAGAAAGAGAAGCTGAAGAAGACTAAAACAAATCAAAACCACAATGAAGAAGACAACAACACCATAATAACGAAGAAGAAGAATACCAAGAAGACTGCGAAGAAAGTTCAATTCGAAAAACAAGAAGAAGAACCTTTACAGAAGAAAAAACAGCAGCAGCAACAATTGCCTACTACTGATTCCCAGTCCGAGTCTGGCTCTGAGTCTGATTATGAGGTGTTACTTACTATACAATTTTTCTAATTTTGCAGTTCCAAAGTTTGTTCACTGTATAAGTACCGGAGAAACGTCAAATTTGTGACGTGATTGCTATTTTTTACTTTTATTTTTGAAAATGTCAGCTCCGGTAACGTTTTTGGGCACTTGAGCTCGAAGTATAAACGTAAAATCTATCAGTAAGATTCAATTGGTGAAAATGAATGGTTATGAGTGCGTGTCTTCATTTGCAGAAGAGTGGATATTAGTATATTTAAGCACAGTAAAAAAAGAATCATATATTTTGAAATTACATTATTTACCATAAAAATGATCTTTAGTGAACCAGTGACCTTTTTAAACGGTGAAGGTTGTATAATGTTCATTTGAGTTTTCTGTGTCATGTAATGTTAATTATAAAACTTGTTTACTTAGGATTTTTCTGAGGATGATGTATCGGAGGATTATGAATTGTTGAGACAATCAGAGGATGGAGAAAGTGAATCCTCCGGAGAAGAGGTACATGGTAATTGCCTTCATTTCTTTCTCTACTTATACATTGAGTTTTTAGTTGATAGTTACAAAATAATAATAATTCATAGAATGTTGAAATATGTTTCTAGAAGCAGGAACAGAAGGAAAAGGGATTCAGAATAAATATGTTGATGTTCCACTTAATGAAATAAATTAATAGCATTTTCAAGATGTCGTTTATTGTGCTTCTGTTTGGTGTCTGAAACATGAAAAACTCAACTTAATGAAGTCAAACTTTTGCTCACTTATTGGAGGATGTTGCTTTACTAGGATTCAAGTAGTGAAGAATCCAATTTGAAGGGGAGGGTTGAATGGTATGACCTTTTGTTTGAAACCATGAGATCTGAAGTTCTAATCCCTTGGGCCATTAGGATATTATGTTCCACTAACTTCTTGATTAAAGTAAGTAGTTTGAATCTGACGAATAACATGACGCTGGATTTATGGATATATGAAAAAAAAAATAGAGAATCCAACTTTTTATTACTAATAGTACAGTTTGAAGCCGATGAAGACACGTGTAAGGATGGATTATGAACATATGAAAAAGATTTAATGAAAATCCAACCTCTTTTTTGGGTAATACTTGATTACTTCAATTTTTGACATACCTTGGCTGTTTAATAGAAAGTTGATGTTTTATTACACGTCTTTGTTAATTAATCATGGAAAAACTTTGTTAATACAGGTAACCATAGTGACAGTGGGAATGATGATTATCATGGTCTAGAAGATCACAGCAACAGTTCTGAGTCCCATCAAGGGGTGGAAGAAAGTGATTCATCTGAAGATGAGGTTTGTTGTATCGTTGGTGTCTTAGTGAATCAGCATTATTCCTAGTTGTTTTCATATACAAATTACCATCCTCTTTATTTTTTTAGGTGGTTCCTCGAAATACAGTTGGGGATGTTCCCTTAGAGTGGTACAAGGATGAAAAACACATTGGATATGATATATCTGGCCAGAAGATAACAATAAAGGAAAGACAAGATAAACTGGCTTCCTTTCTTGCAAGTGTTGATGACTCAAAAAATTGGTGAGTTAGGTTAATTATTGTTATCATGTTCTCATGTAGGAGGTCTTCATTTTAGAAGTTTTTCTCAAGGTTTAAAGGAGTTGAGCTAAGCACAACAGTAGTTGGCTGTTGTATTTTTAATTCCTTATCCTTTTTCCATTGTCCCCTAACCCAGGTTGGTGCTTTTATTGTGTATAGATTACTGATTGCAGTATTTGTTTTGTGTTCTGTGGTGCATTGTAAACATATATTTAATCTGTTCTAGAAGGACATAATCAGATGATACAACATAGAATAATTACTTCTTTTCTTGCATCAGGGATATGACAAAGGCCCCACTGTTGCCTTTTTGAGTTTTATTATCTGATTTCATGAATCCATTTAGTATGAAGACAAAATGTTGTGGCAATAGATGGGGAGGAAGAGGCTGTGTAAATTAAAATCTTTTGAAAATTCATAGAATACTATTCCCACAATTATTTCAAAACTTAATTGATTTATTTTGGTGAATTTATGTAATTCTCAGGCGCAAGATTTATGATGAGTATAATGATGAGGAGATAGAGCTGACAAAAGAGGAGACTAAACTTATTTGTAGATTACTCAAAGGAAAGGCACCGCATGCTGAATTTGATCCTTACCCGGTCCGTATTTCCCATTCATTCTCATGTTTATTAATTTTTCTAAGTTTGTTATACTTTTCTTTTCTTTTTTTTTTTTCTGATGCTTGAATTTGAATTTTCTGTGTATCGATTGCAGGATTATGTTGATTGGTTTAAGCATGATGATGCTTTACATCCATTGTCAAATGCTCCAGAACCAAAGAGGCGGTTCATTCCGTCTACATGGGAAAGTAAGAAGGTGAGTCGCTTCATGATTTATTGTTTCTATATAATGTGAGAAAGTAAAAAGAGTGGTACAATGTAGATGCTCTGTTTCATTTACTTTTAAATTGTGGTTTTAGTTTCTTATATGGTTGCTTTTGCTAGTAGAGACTAATTTGTGGAAGCTACATAGTTCCATGTTTAATGTCCAGTGTTTTTTCTTTTGAATGTACAGGTGGTTCAGTATGTGAGGGGAATTCGCAAAGGATTAATAAAGTTAGATGAGCCAAAAGAAGAAGAACAACGTTTCTATCTCTTGTGGGGAGATGATTCAAGTGCAGCAGAACAGGCCAACCGTTTATCCTACATTCCTGCGCCAAAACCAAAATTACCAGGTTGATATTTTCCACATTTTGTTTTGAATTTTACATTTACAAATTCCTTCTTGTCTTTATGAGATTTTCTGAAAACTTTAATCAAACTGACTTTTAGGGCATGAGGAATCATACAATCCTTCTCTTGAGTACATTCCAACACAAGAAGAGATTAACTCCTATCAGTTGATGTATGACGAAGACCGCCCTAAATTTATTCCAAAACGGTAATGTACAATGTAGCTGAAAGTGTTTAGTGAGTTTATTTGCTTGTTCTTGTTTATTTTGGCATCCTAAATCAAATTTGATCTGCACAGATTCACATCATTTAGAAGCATCCCTGCATATGAGAATGCTGTTAAGGACTCTTTTGAACGTTGTATGGATCTATATTTGTGCCCAAGAGTTCGGAAGAAGCGGGTATGTTGGAGTTACTTCATCTTCCTAAATATTATCATCTTTTATGGTTTTGTTGCAAGATCTTTGAATTAATCCTTTCAAGTTTCTTATATTTGGACTCTGTATTTCTGTGTTTCAGATTAATATTGATCCTGAAAGTTTAAAGCCCAAGCTGCCAAGTCAAAAGGATCTGAAGCCTTATCCTGCAACTTGCTATCTTGAGTATAAAGGTCATAAGGGTGCAGTTATGACAATTTCTACTGACGCTTCGGGGCAGTGGATTGCTTCAGGTGTAGATTGTTTATCTCAAATACTTAATTCATTTTCGAAACAATAAGCTAAAGATGTTGGAGAACGTAGATCTTATATTTTCTTATAATCTGCAAAGGCTCTACCGATGGAACTGTGCGTATCTGGGAGATTGAGTCTGGTAGATGTCTCAGAATCTGGGAGATTGGTGAAGCTGTGCAGTACGTGGCATGGAATCCTGTACATGAGCTTCCTTTATTGGCAGTTTCTGCGTAAGGCTGATTGCCTACTCTCTTATTCTGTTGACTTTTCTCTTTAACCGTATGCCATTTGGGTCATATTACTCATGCATGTAATCTACAATAACTTTTAGGGGACAAGATGTACTGATTTTGAACAGCGGATTTGGGAATCAAGAAGACCAAAGAAAAGTTAAGGAACTTCTGCATGTTCAGACTCCTACAGCACTAGATGACTCTGGTTAGTGTAGTAGTTATGCTTCCGAATACACTTTTTTTCCTATCCAAAAATGAAAGGGAATATTTTTTACATAAATATTGTCTGATTTTGCTCTGTCTTTCTTGTGCATAGACAACATGGCATCCATTGTGAGTTGGCATCAAGATGACAAACATGATGGGATTAGGTTGAAGCATTTTAAGGTATCTTTTGTCCATTTTGTTCGCTGATCTCTTTCTAGTTGAATATTTCTGGTAGTTTTAGACTTGAGCCCAGTGGAATGTTTTATTCTGAAGTACTTAACTGCTTGCCTTGATGGGTTTTTGCAGACTGTAACTTCAGTTGAGTGGCATCGTAGAGGAGACTACCTTTCAACAGTGATGCCAGCCGATATCCTTCTTTTTGTTCATACGATATATATCATTTTTGTTGGTTCTTATTTGCACATGGTAGAATCTTTTTTTAAATGACAAATGATTTTGAGTATTGGATACTTCTAGTTACTTTCTGCACAATTCATCCCATGGCTGCCTTTGGTGATAAACTCTCAGGAACTGAAACTACACACACGCACATTGTAAACCCTTTTCTAATGTGGGGATGAAGTCTTCATGCCCAATCCTTTGTAGACATATCTATTCTTAGTATATTTTCTTAGAATGTTTTAGGGTAGTGGGGTTAGTTGGATGAAATTTTGCTATGTATTTGCATTTTGATAGATTTTCTTGACCCGTAATTACGTGAATCTAGAGCAATTCTTATGCACCAGCTCTCTAAGAAGCTTTCCCATCGAATCCCGTTTAAGTTGCATGGACTTCCTGTATCATCAGTATTTCATCCTACACGTTCCGTATTCTTTATTTCAACTAAGAAGAATATTCGTGTTTATGATCTGGTGAAACAAAAGCTCATCAAAAAACTTGAGACCGGGTTGCGTGAAGTCTCCTCAGTTGCAATTCATCCTGCTGGTATGTTTTTGTTACTCGTCCATTTTCTTTTAAGAACATCATTTGCTAAATGTACTTCTAATTTATTACTTTTTTATGGTGAGGTTGAGGTATTTATACTCTTATCCAGTTATCTATTAGCTTTATCTGATTTGTGCCTCCTGTGCAGGTGATAATTTAATTGTCGGTAGCAGAGAAGGAAAATTGTGTTGGTTTGACATGGATCTATCATCTAAACCTTACAGGGTTCTCAAGTATGTGATAACACGGCAAAAATAAATATGTTTATTAAATTAAAATTTTCTTTCTAGTTTACTTTAATTCTGTGAACCACAACTGTCTGTTTTTGATTTTTAAGTTCAAGGATTGTTTTATGCAGGCACTGTAGATTTTAGTTGAATATTGTTGTTTGACTGTGTTGATAAACTGTTGAAAGTATCTGGTTAAAAATTAGAGATTTTGATAAGAAGCGACAAACAGTCCAAATGACAACAAAAATCAGAGAAAACTTAGCTTACCATTTTGCCTTCACTGCATTTGGTTTACTTCTTGTATTGCATTTTCATGAGGTGAATCTGATACTCATTCTCTGATGTGATTTTGGAACTTCTCAGGTGTCATCCAAAAGATATCACAAATGTAGCCTTTCACCGATCATACCCACTATTTGCATCAAGCTCTGACGATTGTACTGCATATGTTTTTCATGGCATGGTTTATTCAGATCTAAACCAGAATCCTCTCATAGTTCCTCTGGAAATTCTCCGAGGGCATAAGACCTCAAATGGAAGAGGTAAGTGCTATTGCTTTACTTTTCCTCTATTATATACCAAAGTTAACCTTGGATGCCAGTTTGATGAAACAACTTATATTGCATGTCCACCAAAATGTGATTTTATCTTGCCACATCTAGTGGAACATAATGTGAACAGTTGCTTTTGTATGTTGAAACATGTCAGTATAAATATCAAATGTTTGCTTTTGGCTTGAAACTGACGGCAATGGTGGGGCTATATTGTAGGTGTTTTGGATTGTAAATTCCATCCAAGACAGCCCTGGTTATTTACGGCAGGTGCTGATTCAGTCATTAGACTGTACTGCCATTAAGATGATAAGAAGGAGCGAACAATTCTTTTCACACTTAAAATGACTGCATACTCGGTAACGGGAAGAAAAGGGTGTGATTAAGGCCTGAGAGCCTGAATGAAATTTGTAACTTGTGGAAGAAAGATTGTTCCAACATTACAGATGGGAGGACCTGAGAACCTGAATTTTGTATTGTGCAGTAGAAAGGTTGTTTAAACATTAAAGATACATGGTGTTCGGCTACTGAATTCTTGTCCCAGTTTAGTAAATGATCATAAAGTGGGTTCGTTATAACCCTCGACCGTAATATAGAAAATGATATTTTGAACAGAATGTATCTTCTTGCTTCAATTCAAAAAAATAGTTTGTGTCGTGAAATCTCTATTATTTTGACCATTAAACTTCTGTTGCAGTTTAGTAGTGTTAAGCGTGACTTTCAAGTTTCATATGAATGAAAACGGTGCAGCGAAGGGATCCATTTTTAATCTTAACAGCTGACACAGCACAACAGTTCTCAGGAATAGCCTGTTCTATCATGGATGGATTCCTTATATTTAGAATGGGCCACTATTTTTAGGAGTTGCATTACTTCATTTCGACAACACTAGGCCCTAGGGAACAATTAAGTTTTAATAACACCAGGTTTATTATCCACCCGTAGTAGAATATAAAAATGTTTAGCGGTGATAATTGAGTGCGTTTATATTCCATATCTCTTGGGTGTTGGATATAATAACCCATATCATGGAATATTATATCTGTTCTTGAGCACATTTATAATATAAAAAATTTCATAGTGCATGATTTCCCTCCAAGGGCAATTCCAGAGAGTCTATATGAGGTAACATTTCTTTGCACATCATATGATCCTTCATCTGAAAGCATCCAAAGGAGAAATAAGTACAGTACTAACTGATATGATTGTCGGCAATAACACCACATTAATTATAAGATAAGGATACACAATGTCTTTTTCTTACAAAGAATGTGACACTACCACATCACAAACTGCACTTGTGGAGATCCCAACATTGCATTTATGGTATTATTAATAAGATACACAACTCTGCATTATATAAAGGTTGTATATAGAAAAGTCACTAGTATAAATGTTTCATAGAAAACAAGCTGCTTTTCAATTTTTACTAACTCAGTGCAGAAGAATTGCAGAGCTAATTGGAGATTTATAATAACTTAAGAATACTTTTTCGACTATTATAATTCCTCTACTTTGGGTTTCAAAATATCATCTATTGGCATCCAAATAACTGAACAAGCTGCACACAAATGTGTATTAATCAACTATTTACAGAGGTTTTACAACTCTATCAATACTCTTTATTTGAGAAAACGTACTTGTTAAAAAGAATTTGCCAAGACATCACAGAAGTTGAACGGCTGCAATGGCTGGGATTTTCTCTCGCAATTTCTGGGTAACTGCTACTCGAACAGTCATGACACCTGCTGCTGGACCTGTGATTCGGACTTTCACTATCGGTTCATCGATTGCCACTAATTCAAGAGATCCACCTGCTGCCCCAACAAGGTATGGTCTGATTTCTTCAAGCACCTGATTAAGTTACCAAACATGCAACATGCAATCAGCTAATCAACTTCAAATGAGGCAACAGAAATGATTTAGTATATCATTCATCATCATTGAGGATTTGGAATTGAAAACAAGGGATCTGCCAACTCTACTACATAAATATAGTATACTTGCATTGACATGCCCACCAGTGTATCAACAAAATTCAATGCAACTGTACCATGAGAATTTTGGCAATTCAAACAAAGAAGACAACACATGACATAAGAAACATGCAATTCTGTACCATGAGAATTTTGGCAATTCAACAAAAGAAAACAACACATTGACATAAGAAACATGCAATTTTCCTTCTTATCAAGAACAATATCCACGGACAGTAAATACCAAAAAAAAAAAAAAAAAAAAGAATGTTCATCTCTCCAAACTAGCAACCTAAGATTTCCAATCTATAGTACTTTTCCACCAAACAGAAAAGTATAAGGAACAGATGTATGTAAGCTATTTTTCATTATTTATCCTTTCTACCTCTTATCATCTTAGACTTGATAAAGTAAGTGCAAAATATGAAAAACTTTTTTGACCTTCCTTGATATTTGGTCTAATTACAGTTCGATTCCCTTAATTTAACAAATAGGTAGAAACCTCACTGAAATTCATCAAAGACCTCAAAACAGCTTCATAAGTTTATCATGAACCCCCTTGTAAGGAGGTCCCTTCCTATTCTCTAAACCAGACAGGTCCACCTGTCACTATGTCAAACCTCAAGGAAGAAATGAAATTTACTACATGGATTATGTTGCAAAGATCATAGCATGCACAGTTAAGCAATTACAACTACCCATTTATAAGCACCCTCAGAGTTGTGGTCTGGTTTGCAACTCGACATATTGTTGATCACTCACCAAAATATTGTTTATGCTATCTGGCAAGTAATGGTTTCTTCAGTTTGACACCATGATGGCCAGAAAACCGGGATTTATTATTTTCATATAAGATTTTATAGGATTTGAGTTTGAACATTGATTTATAAGAAAAAATATGTATTGATAGGGGCATTCAGTGAATTAAACAAAAAATAAAGGACATGTGAAATTGAAGATTGTTTTATTCTTCAAATGAGTTCAATAACATGATGTGAAGTCCATTGTCATGAGTTTAGATGTGTAAAGGTCAAGCAAGGGAATCAAATTTAGTCCTTCAATTTAATATAATGAATTTGGTCCAAAAAGCATATTTAGGTGCTAGCAAATACATGGATCAGTTGGAGGCTTGTTCATAAGTGAATATGAATTGATTAGGAGTAAGGTGTTGTTCTAAAATTCAATCAACAAAGGATTTCATTGGAGGGTGGAACTTCTTTCTTATTTTCCCTCTCTACCACTCTTTCTTTACCACCCTGAAATAATCATGTGCTGTCAAAATATCATCCGAGCAATTTGAAATAGTCATAAGCATTGACTGGCGGCAAAATCAAAGAACTATCTCCTCAATTTGGTTCTTTAACAATATTCTTTTATCCTATATCTCAGTTTATTTTGTTTATTTTCTTTCAAGGAAAATAAGGATCCTAAATCCCTCACCACATAGGACTCACACTTTTTTGTTCTGCATTTTCTCCTTTGTATGAGCAATTAATGGCAAACATAAGAAATGACTGAATCATTGCAGTGACAATAATTCAACACCATCAGAGAAACCATCTACCCACCCAAAGGTTCTTTTGTGCATGGGAAGGGCATGAAGAACAATTGTGTTCATTGAAGAATGTAAAACAATTACCTTCTCTATATTCTCTTCGTTCAGCTCAAGCCCAGTTTCTTCATCTACTACTGCTTCCACTGCAACTATCTCAGGGATCTTTTCCATTAAGCGACGTTCAATACCCAACTTCATTGTCGTCACAGAACTTGGACACGAACCACATGCTCCTTGTAGCTTTAACCTTACAACATTGCCATCAATCTCATGTAATGCCACATTTCCCCCATCTGCAATGAGGTATGGTCGAACTTCATCCAATACACTTTCAATATTCTCGGCTGTTAATGGCAATTCAATAGCTGAATCCGGAGTAGCCACAGCCTTCACAACTGCATAATATTAAAATAAAAGAAATCTTTATTAATTCTATGAAGCCCCACTTAAAAAAACTACGACCCAGATATAATCAAATATACTACATAAACATTGATCAAATATTTCAGCCAATGTCTTTGACAATTTGTACAAGTTCATACCTGAAAATTAGAGCTTCAATTATAATAATGGGTTCTTACCTATCAACTAAAACTTTCAGTTCCCATAACTACTCAACATGCTTTGAAAGTCATGCCAACCAAATATTCTTATGTTTGTATCCCTCAATTCAATAGAAGCCTCAAATTTACACTCAAATTAACAAAGCGGATTCACAAGAATCCAGGATTATCCAAAATAAAAATAAACAAAAGTTTTCACTGCATTAATTAAATTATAAGAAGTTGTATTTACAGTTGGTTTTGAGTTCAATTCACATGCTTGGGCATCAAAGCTTAAATACTATTTCTCATTTATCAGCTTGAACTTTAAAGTTAATTTTTTTTAATTAATATAGAAAAAATCAAAGTGATTTGTTCCAACATATCAACAGATAAAAAAATAATAATCATCATGTCAGCGTACAAAATTTCAAAGAAACAACTACAAACTATCCTATCTGAAAAAAAAAAAAAAAAAAATCCTAACCACGCCTGCGCGTGACATCTTGAGTTCGAATCAGCCGGAATCGACAACATGAGCTGCGCCGTACCGGATTGCGCCATCTCGCGAGAGAAACTCGGGCGCCAAAGAAGCTTGAAGTCTAATAGGATTTTGATATTATCAGCATACGGAAAATAAAATTAAATAAGTCAAATCGAAGCGAACTAATTTGAAATGAAAAAAAAAAAAAAAGGAAGAAGAAGAAGAAGAAAGAGAGAGAGAAACAGAGAGAAAAGAACCTTGGTGTGAGGACGAGAACAGGAGGGAGAGTCTGGGGTTCGTTGGGGCCGGGTGTAGGTTGGGTTTAACACTACGCCTTGCATCTCTCTGTCTCTAAATTTCTTATTCTTCCTCTGTAAATTTTTCTGATTTTGATTAACAAAATTTCTAGTTCTCTTCTGTTCTTGTTTGTTGTTCACCTTGGCGCCGTCTTTTTTAATGTTTCGGGTTTTTTTTTTTTTTGGGTTAATTTTAATATCTGCTAATAACAAGGACCAAAACGTTATAAAAAGAATCTATCGAGAGTAAAAGTTTATTAATCTAAAATATGAGGACAAAAAATGTTACGTGCTGAGAATTTCTGGTATTGTTTTGCCGGACGATTAGGAAAAATCCAACCACGTCATTCTAATATGAAAATAATAAAAAAAAAAATTTGTAAAGACAAAATTTCATATTTTCCATCATTTTTTTGTTTCGGCGGAAAACAAATGTAAAGTATAATGTTGATTTAATATTTAATTGGTTGAAAAATACCAAGCAAAAAAAATAAAATATTTATTTTCATCAAATTTCGTTAGTTTTTCATGTAATTAAATGTTGACCGGTTAATTCTCTATGGGCTATGATTTATTTTTAATTATAAAGTTATTTTAGGTAAAACTTTAATTATTTAAACAAATTAATGATATTTATACTTAAGAAGAATGAATATAAGGAGTGTTTATGGGGGATGTATAAGGTCCGATCTACCCTATTAAATATATGTAGAATTCCTTCTAAAATTTATGAAATTCAAAAACCTTGTTTAAAATATGGCACCAAAAAAAAAAAAAAAAAAAAAAATTCTCCGTTTACAATATGAAAGTAGTTAAATAAAATAATACTTATAAAAAGTTAATTTATGTACTATATTTCACTTAATAATTTCATGATAAACTTGTTAAATCGTTTTAATGTGTTATGTGAGAGTCATATTTGAATGTCGTTTTAAACATATATTTTTCTTTGTGCTACTAAGTCAATATTTATTTGTCATTTTGTCATACTTACATACTTTCTGTTGGGGGGTTTTGTTTAAGAAAAGTTGTATCACTGAGAGTGTTATATTAATGGGAAAATAGATAATCTTGAAGATTATTGAGAATCTTATTAAAAATATGTTTGATTAGATAAGATTAAATTGGTGAGTATGTCATATATATATATATATATATATATGTTGGTTGGAATGAATAAATTTGTGGGTATATTTTATTTTAGGGTTAGATTATAAATGGTTATTGTTTTTAATATTATTATTATTAATTTGTCTTTAATTATTTAACCCCAACATTTTAGATTTAGCTAAAACACCCTAGCAACCAAAAAAGTTGCCACCACCATCGAACGCCGTTGGTAATCACCAAAATAGCTCACAGCCGATCAGATCTGGTCGGTCATGCTCTGAGAAGGCCGTTTCCAGACATGGATCTTTATGGCCAAAGATCTAGCTATGAAACAGCCACAGATTTGGCCGTGAAAAGGCGGTCATTGATGACTAGATTTATGGTCATTTCACGGCCACATCTTTGCTAGTGAAACGACAATAGATCTTGCCGTTTCTGATGCATGGTTCGGTGACTACCGACGATGGTGGCTAGCAATCCTCTTAGATGGCTAGGGGTAGCTGTGGTAATTTGGTTGAGGTATAAGTGTAATTTTGTCTTAAAAATCTTGAGTATAAGACTAAAATTGTCCATAAATTTATTGTAAATTGTTTAGATAACAAGTGCATTACTGTCCTAAAATTTTATTAATAAAGAGTAAAATTATAATAAAATTAATATTACCAAGTAATCTTAAAATACCTAAAAAAATGAAGATAATCAGATTATCTCCTATGTAACCAACAATAATTACTATTGGTTTTGGAAGATTACCAGAATATTATATTAATTAACAACCAAACGTGGTAATCTAAATAATATAAGATGATACTGCCTGAGTAATGGGGGATAACCCCCAACCAAACACACCATTAAATTAATGGTCATAAATTGAAAATAAATGAGTCAAATATGTAATAACTATGTCTTAGAGAGGTTTTTTTTGACAATAATTGACCTAAAAATAACTTTGACAATAAAACATGACGGGTCGAGTACTTGAAATAATTTGATCCCCTAAGGTGGGGAATTGTAACGCCCACTTTTAGGTATGTAGCTTCAATATGCTTATTTGCCTTTAGTTTTGTTTGTTTGCCCTTGGTTACGTTTGTATGATCTTAATAATGTTGGTTGCCCTGAATTTGGTGAAGGATTGGCCAAGTTGGAACATTGCAGACTTCGCCGTGGCGACGTATGCTTTGGAATTTTTCGCTGGGGCTAAGAAAAAACTTCGCCGGGGCTAAGAGCTGGCTAAAATTCTTAAGAAGTTTCTAGAGAATTTTCCCTTAGGGGCAAAGTGACCATTCTACCCCTAATCAGTTAGGAAATGATCATCTATGGCAGTAGAAATGTAATAGCCGCTTTCTACTCAAATACTCATAAAACATGTACATAATAAAATACATATAAAATAGCATAAAAAGGTTGGGCCCAAATTCTTCTTTTATTAAATATATACATTCTTTAAATACAAAAAGTTGTATCATGTACAAAACATCAAAACAGGGTGGATAGTGTAGCCATTTCCCTTCGCTTGCCGACGCCCATCCGACCGTGTCCTCACCTAGATCCTGCAAAACATGAAAAACAACGGGGTGAGCACAACTAATGCTCAGTAAGTAAATCCTCTACGCATTTATCCCCGTAACTATCTCTCTCTAATTCTTTCCTTACAATTCTCATTACTCTCTCTTTCTCATAACTCTTTTTACTAACTCTCTTTAGTAGTCACGGCCTCATCTTACCGGAGGCACGGCCGGGACTCGCTCCCACTCTACGTGACTTCTACTCATTTTAGCCGATCGGACTCGGTTATGCATGGATTCAGAACCCTTGGCCACGTGAGTATATAATCTCTCTCGGGTACTCTCGGGTATAGCCCTCATCCGCATGCACTCTCACGGGCTACACCACTTTTCTCTCTCTCATACTCATGCCGCTCTCTCAATGCGGCGTACATGCGGGAAACTCTACCCATTATTCACGGGTTCCCCATCGCATAACCTACTCTATTCTCTTTTCTCTTCTTTCTCTAGTGCTCATTCTCTCTTTCTCTCTCTTTACTCTTAAAGTAGCTTATACTTACATTCTCTACCATGTCTCAAGCTACTTCTTAAGTGCATAAGAAAAATGTGTATGGACAACTCATGCTCACTAATGCACTTATGAAATGCCAAATGCAATATTGCATCAAAACAGTCATTCTGCACAGGGCGCACTAAAAAGGGCATAACTTTCGTTATACATATCGGATTGCTAGGTTTTGATCTCGTTTTAAAGCTTAAACACAGGGCTACAACGTTGATGTTTTGGTCTCAGCCCAGTTCAATCCGTAAGATGCCCAAAATTCACTTAGAAAGTCACGGCTGTGACAGGGCAGATTTCACCTAGGCATTTCCTCAAACAACTCATGTGCATACCAAAGCTCTACTTATCTATAACCCTACTCTTCTCTTTAATCATCCAAAATGGGAGAAAAACTCACTCATACAATCATAATTCCTGCCAAAGAAAACACTCCCAAAAATATTCATACACAACTCCTCCAACTTCAACTCAATTTCACTCTCTCATCACACATAAAAAAAAAACACTTCTCATAATTTAATCATACCCAACAACTAGGACTAAGCACACATCTCATCTCAATTTTTCAGTAGGTATAACATATACATACATAGTTAAAATAAATCTCTACTCAAAAGCTTATTCAAAACTCAACTTGGTTGGATTTACTTACCTTGTGAGGGAATAGCTTCTCTAACACTTTTCCTTTCCTTTGGTAGCTTGATTTCTCTCTACAACTTTAAACAACAACAACAACAACATAAGACTTTAACCAAAACATACTAAAACTCTCATCTAAAGCAAGAATCCTTACCTCAGGATGCTTTAGATTAAAAATCTACTCAAAACTACTCAAAAAGTCCTTGGAAATCTTGGAAGATTGGATGGAGAATTGAGAGAAGTTAGAGAATGGTTATGGCGGTGGAAATGAATGAATAAAGGGTTTCTCTACACTTTAACTCATATTATAACCATCATTTCCCATTTTGCCCTTGCTCTTCCTTGGAAATTCCATCCATATCCTTTGATTCTTTGCAAATACACCCTTATTACCAACACATTCTCTACTTAATTTCCTTACATTTTACTCCCCACTATTCCTACTAATTAGGGGTAGAATGGTCATTATGCCCCAAAGGAAGAATTCTCTAGAAAACTCAAGAAAGTTGTTGTTAGGCTCTTCGCCGCGGCGAAGAACATTCCATCGCCTCGGCGAAACATGGCAGAACCTACCTGTGGGTGCAGCACCTCATCGCCGCGACGAAGATTCTCCTTCGCCCCGGCGAAGATTGGATTTCCAAAATTCACCAAATCTCAACCAATTTCAAAGCAAACACTTAACCAATACAACATACAAACTCAATTGAAACTGAATCAATGAACTTTTAAGTAATACAGCAAATCTTAAATACGTACCTCAAGCGGGGCGTTACAAGAAAATAGAATTTATTTACATGATAGATCGTTCTTTAGAACCAAGATTAGGACACAAAATTTATAGTTTATACATTATAAAAGAATCTGCAGAAAAATCAATTTGAAGTTTAGAAATCAAACACACATTTGGAGGCTCCTCCAAGTTTGTCTCTGAACAGATTTCGCTACCGACCCAAGTGTAGGATCAAACCAACGTAGTCCACACGAAGATAACTCTAACGAACTAAAGAGGGATTTGGTAAATCCTCTTTAGTCTTTAAGAACCAAGAAGCAATCAAATAAAATTTGATTTCAAGCAAAAATAAATCTGGCATGGGAAGAGGAGAAAAGGGGCTGGAGTTTTTCTTTTAATGAAATAATGAATCTATATCTTTTTTTTTTTTTCACAATGTGTTACACTTATATAGTGCAGCACTATACCCTATTCCTTCATGGAATGGGCTTGGGCACCAACCCAAACAACTCATTGTATCCAAACAGCCCCTTTAAGATATTTTTTAATTTTAATTATTATTGTTATTTCAATTAATATATATATTTCATATATTAACATTTAACAATAACAATAATTCATTTAAATATATGCGAACACATATTTAAATATAATTTCACTTATTTAATTTAATTAACAAATTAAATAAAGGCTACGACCTCAGCAAATTTAATTACACGGTGAAATTACCAAAATACATTTTCACCTAAAAAGACGAAAACACCCTTCTTTTAACCGATTCTTAAATTATCTTCTATGTGTGTGACTCGTAGGCTCCTTATCATACCGGCAATGTGTAGTATCACGATTAACACCAATTAATCATCTCACTACACATAGACCAAGATTGTCCCCTAGCAAGGTATCATGGCCACCCGATAAATTCGGATTCAGTGAAGCAGCTACCTGTCAACAATATGGTCATTGTACAATCCGATCTTTTCATCAACCGTTATCTCGACGAGACCGAGGCATAGAAATAGTGTCAACCTCGGTTACTCTCGATATGTATGTATTCAGTTACTGGACCAATGACTTGAATAATAATCTGGATAGAGCAACAACTCAATCCCACTGTGGCCACCGTTTTAGTGTCATTGCCATTTACTGAATTGCGCCGTGAGATAACTTCTCCTGTAACCGGGAGTACTGAATCCTCTGTCTATCCACCATAGTCTTGATACACTCCTTGATGCAGCCAATCACCATCGTATTGACATCTCTGAATAGAACTGCGTTAGGCTAGTGTCAAACTACACCAATCGGTACACAAGGCGCTTTGGTGATCTCAAGTCTAAGGATCACATGCATCACCATTTGTTAGAGGATTTGTTCCATAGACACTGGGGTTACCATCCATACGGAATCCTTTGGTGGGTCAGTCCAGTGAACTTGCCTACAGCAAGCACCCATGTGTTACACCAGGTTGTCACCAAACAACCTCGACAAGTGAGATCACTCACACCCTTTCAACAGGGTTGTTAAACACTATGATAGCCTTATAATATTATCTGTGCCCTTACTTCTGAATAATACTAAGGCTACGGACGTTTCTAGAATGGCCACCATATGTGCTCATAGGGTTTTCACTATCAAGATTTGAAACACTTGATACCCTCATCACGGTTCTACCATTCTAAGGACATATATCAATACATACAATAATGATTTACGCGATATAGTATAAAATGCCTTTTATTGATCAATGAACATTATTACAAAGAGACAATTCTACAATAATTGATTGGCTCTAGGGCATCTACTCTAACAATCTCCCACTTGCACTATGGCCAATCATTCATGCATTTAATACCAAAGGATCTCAAGTGCCTTTCATGCTTCTACTGCGATAAAGGCTTTGTTAGTGGATCTGCGAGATTGTCGTCAGTATACACTTTATTGATCTGCACTTCTTTCCTCTCAACTATCTCTCTGATGAGATGGAATCGTCTGAGTATGTGTCTGGACTTCTGATGAGATCGTGGTTCCCTTGCTTTAGCTATTGCTCAATTGTTGTCACAATAGTAGTCTATTAGATCAACAATCGTGGAAACCATATCAAGTTCGGTGACGAACTTCTTAATCCAGATTGCCTCCTTGGCCGCATCTGATAATGCAATATACTCAGCCTCCATTGTAGAGTCCGCTACGGTTCTTTGCTTGGAGCTCTTCCAGCTCACTACACCCCTATTGAGACAAAATACAAACCCTGATTGCGATCGATAATCATCTTTGTCAGTTTGGAAACTAGAATCACTGTATCCTCTTACAGTGAGCTCATTTTCCACTCCATAAACCAACAACATATCCTTAGTCCTCTTCAGGTACTTAAGAATATTCTCGACAGCCATCCAATGACGCTTACTTGGATTCGATTGATATCTACTACAAGTGCTTAAAGCACATGAGACATCAATCCGAGTACATAGCATGACATACATGATGGATCTAATTGCTGATGCATATGGGATCCTCTTCATCCTATCTCTCTCATCTTGTGTTCTAGGACACAATTCTTTAGAGAGATAAACACCATGCGACATTGGAAGAAATCCTTTCTTAGATTCTTCATACTGATTCTTTTCAGTACTTTGTCAATATATGCACTCTTAGGCCAAGCAACCTACGCAATCTATCACGATAAATCTTTATTCCAAAGATGTAGGCTGCTTCTCCTAAGTCCTTCATGGAGAAACACTTGGATAACCAAGTCTTTACCGACTGCAAGTTTGGTATATCATTCCCGATCAGAAGTATGTCATCGACATACAACACTATGAATGCCACTGTGCTCCCACTCAATTTCTTGTAAACACAAGGCTCATCTTCGTTCTTGATAAAACTGAATTCTTTTACGGCTTCATCAAAACGAATGTTCCAGCTCCTTGAAGCTTGCTTGAGTCCATATATGGATCTCTGCAACTTGCATACCCTATCAGCTTGCCCATAAAAAATGAAACCATCGGGTCGTGTCATATACACATCTTTTTCAAGGTTTCTATTCAGGAAAGCTGTTCTGGCATCCATTTGCCAAATCTCATAGTCATGATATGCAGCAATCGCAATCATAATCTGGATGGATTTAATCATGGCAACTGACGAAAAGGTTTCTTCATAGTCAATTCCATGAATTTGTTTGAAACCTTTGGCAACCAGTCGTTCCTTATAAGTATGCACCTTTCCATCCATGTCAGTCTTCTTCTTGAAGACCCATTTACACCCTATGGGTTTTACCCCTTCAAGTGGTTCAACCAGAGACCATACTTGGTTCTGGTACATGGAGTCCATCTCAGATTTCATGGCTTCAAGCCATTTAACAGAATTTGGATCTAATATAACGTCTTCGTAGGTTATGGGCTCATTGTCTTGGTAGACTAGTACATCACCATGTTGAGTCACGAGATAACCGTATCTCTCCGGCTTATGGCAGACTCTCCCAGATCTACATAGCTCCTATGCTACCTGAGATGGTTTACTTTGATCCACAGTTTGTGGAGTAACCTCCTAATGATGTTCAACCATTTCATGTGGCACATCATCCCGTCCTTTGTCTAGTATAATTTGTGGTTCTAGAACTTCATCGAGTTTTACTTTTCTCCCACTAGTACTTCTTAGAAAAAATTCATTTTCTAGGAAGACACTAGAACGAGCAACAAAAATTTTGCGCTCTTCTAGGTGGTAGGTACTTCTTTGGTCTCCTTTGAATACCCCACAAATATACATTTACAGGATTTTGGGCCCAGCTTGTTCGAAGTCAATTTCTTGACATAAGCTTCGTAACCCCAAATCCCTAGATAAGACAAGCTAGGCTTTCACCCACTCCATAGCTCATATGGAGTCTTATCTACAAACTTTAACGGCACACGGTTCAAAACGTGAGTCGCAGTCCCTAGGGCATAACCCCAGAACGATGCAGGTAAATCACTAAAACTCATCATAGACCTAACTATATCAAGTAAGGTCCTATTCCTCATTTCCAACACTCCATTGTGTTGGGGTGTATAAAGAGGGGTGAGTTGTGATACTATCCCACATTCCTTCAGGTATTCAGAAAACCCTGAGCTTAAGTATTCACCTACTCAATTCGGCCGAAGGGCTTTAATACTTTTGCCCAACATTTTCTGTATTTCATTCCTGAATTCCTTGAATTTATCAAAGGCTTCAGATTTATGTCTCATAAGGTAGACATAACCATATCTACTGAAATCATCAGTAAATGTGGTGAAGTATGAATATCCACCTCTAGCCTTAACTGTTAGTGGACCACATACATCACTATGGATGATGCCAAATAGCTCAGTAGCCTTGTAACGGTCAACATGGTGGGCCCACTACTAACCGGCCACGGAGTTCACACGCTCCCTACGTGGCAGGTACTGTCCCCCTTAAGGGATTTATTCGCCTCCCCCACCACTCGAACCCAAGACCAAGGGGCTATAGTCAATTGGGAAGCATGGTGAGTACCATCAGGCTAGCTGGGGATAGTACCTGCCACATAGGGAGCTGTGTGAACTCCGTGGTCGGTTAGTAGTGGGCCCATCATGCTGACCGTTACATAAAAAGATGCATTTTTATTGTCACGGCCCCATCTTACCGGAGGCACGGCCTGGTGGAGTTCACAAAGCACCAACCCACTCTTCGTGACTCTAAGGAATATCTCACCCCCCCCCCCTCCCCTCCCCTCTTAAGGGATTTATTTCGCCTCCCCCACCACTCGAACCCAAGACCAAGGGGCTATAGTCAATTGGGAAGCATGGTGAGTACCATAAGATATGTAGGTCCATTTGAGGTATTGCAACGAGTGGGAAAGGTGGCCTACAGGTTGGCACTACCACCTAGCATGGACAAGGTGCATGATGTTTTCCATATCTCGATGCTACGGAAGTATGTAAGTGATCCCTCCCATATCTTGAGAATAGAGGATGTTGACTTACAAAAGAACCTTGTGTATGAGGAGCGTTCAGTACAGATTTTGGATCGAAGGATTAAAGAGCTCCGGAATAAGAGCATTCCATTAGTAAAAGTCCTTTGGAGAAATCACAAGGTAGAAGAGGCCACATGGGAAGTAGAGCAAGACATGTAGAATCGTTACTCGGAGTTGTTTGTGTGAATTTCGTGGACGAAATTCTTTTAAGGGGGAAGAATTCTAACGCCCCACTTGAGGTACGTAGTTAAATTGTGTTGTATTGCTTGAACGATTATTGATTTGTTCTCATTTGAGCTTGCATGTCGTTATTTTCAGTTGGTTGGCCCTTAGTTGGATTGATGAGTTGATTTGGTAAGTGTTTGCCCTGATTTTTGGTTGAGACTTGGTGAATTTTTGAAATTCAGTCTTCGCCGGGGCGAAGAAATATCTTTGCCGCGGCGATGTCGGCTTTGTGATTTGCGAGTCAATTCTGTAATTTTTCGCAGGGCGCAAATTTCTTCCAAGTAGGCAAGAGTCGATTGAAAAGTTTAATGAAGTTTCTAGAGGCTTTTTCCATAGGGGCAAAATGACCTTTCTACCCCTAATTAGCAGGAAAAGTGGGGAGTAAAATGTAAGAGAACTTTATGGAAAATGTGTTGGAGTTGGGGGTGTGGGTGTGGGTGTAAGGAATTAAAGGACAAAGATGGAATTTCCAAGAAAGAGCAAGGGCAAAATGGGAAAGTATGTGTTAATTGTAAGCTAATAAGGGTTTGGGTTTAGAAAACCCCTCATTCCTCTTCTCCACCGCCATTCCCATTCACCACTTCCTCTCAATTTTCCTTTCAATATTTTAAGAATTTTAGAGGGCTTTTTGAATAGTTTGGGGTAGAAAGTTACTCTAAGGCATCCTAAGGTAAGGATTCTTGCTTTAGATGTGAAGTTTTGCTTATTTATGTATCTTGAAGTCTTATGGTTTTATTGTTTAAAGTTGTAGAGAAGGGACAAGTTACTAAAGGAAAGGAAAAGTGTTAGTGAAATCTCTCCATTACAAGGTAAGTAAATCCCAACCCAAGTTGAGATTTGAGAACTCTCTTGAGTAGAGATTTAATAGAAATTATGTATGCATCTTATATGTTATGTTATTGAGATTTGAGATGGAGATGACTATTTGCTATGTGGTTATTAAATACACTTCAATTATGAGAAGTGGGTTGTGTCTTGAGAATGTAGTTCAAGATGAAATTGGAGGAGATTGAGAAATCTCTTTGGAAGTGTTATTTTATGACAAGAATTATAGCTTTGTGAGGGAGTTTCCTCCCATTTTGGATGGTTCAAGAGAGGAGTAGAACCATAGATAAAGTAGAGTTTATGTATGCACATTAGTTGTTTGATGAAATGCCTAAGAGAATCATGAGCATGAGTAGTAAACCTTAATTCTTGCAACATTGTATGTTGGCATTTCATGAGTGCATTAGTGGAGATGAACCATCCATATGCATTAATTGTGTATTGAGAAGTAGCTTGAGAAAGAGTAGAGAACTTTGTGAATGAACTACTCTAAGAGTAGAGAGAACGAGAAAAACACTAAAAACGGGTTGGTGCTTTGTGATCTCCACCCGGTAGTCACTAAGGGCGGGTTGGTGCTTTGTGATCTCCACCCGGTAGTTATTAAGAGCGGGTTGGTGCTTTGTGATCTCCACCCAATAGTCACGAAGAGTGGGATGGTGCTTTGTGAACTCCACCCGACCGTGCCTTCGGTAAGATGAGGCCGTGACATTCAAGTGAGAAAGAATGAGCAAACATGAGAAAGAATAAAGAGAGAACACGAGTAGAAGTCATGAAGACTAGGGTGGTGCTTTGTGAACTCCACCCAGTCGTGCCTCCAATAAGATGAGGCTGTGACATACAACAGAAAGTTAATAGAAAAGAGCTATGTGAAAGAGAAACAGAAAGAGAAAATAACTGAGATAAGAAGAGTGTAAGGAAAGAATTAAGAGAAAGAGTTATGGGGATAGACGAGTAGAGGATTTACTTACTGAGCATTATTTTGTGCTCACCCTGTTGTTTTTCTTTGTGTTTGCAGGATCTAGGTGAGGACGCGGTCGGATAGGCATCGGCAAGCGAGGAGCAATAGCTACACTGTCCACTGTTTTTGATAACTTTTACAAATGATACCTTACTTTGTATAAAGAATGATTATATGTATTAAAAGAAAATTTTGGGCCCATTTACTTTTGCTAATATAAATGTATTTTACTTGATATATTTCTATGAGTATCCTAGTATGAAGTAGTTATTACAAGCCTTTTCACCTTGTCCTGTGAAATGAGACTTGGTCATCTTGCCTAACATGCATGACTCGCATACCTCAAATGACTGAAAGTCAAAAGGGTCCAAAACTCTATCCCTTTGAAGTTTTGCAATGCAGGTCTTATTAACATGACCCAATCTACAGTGCCAGAGGTATGTCTGGTTTTGATCGCTATGTTTAGCTTTCTTGGTTTCAACATTGAGAATATCTTTCTTGTTTAAATCAAGAACATATAACCCATTATATAACCTTGCAATTCCAAATAGAATACCATTCAAACTAAAGGACAACAATCCATTAGATATCTCAAAATGATACCCTACATTATCCAAAGTGGATACTGAAATGATATTTCTAAAAATAGAATGTACGTGATAACAGTTATGTAGTTCCAACAACAAGCCTGTAGGTAAACATAAACAGTAAGTCTCTACAGCCAATGCAGCCACATGTGCTCCATTTCCAACTCGTAGGTACACCTCTCCCTTGGCGAGCACTCTACTCTGCCTTAGTCCCTACACATCAGTACAAATGTGAGTACCACATCATGTGTCAATGACCCAAGATGTTGAGGGAGAGAAGTTAATCTCAATCATAAACATACCTGAAGTCGTAGCATCTAACTCATTCTTGCTTGTGAGGAAAGCCTTGTAGTATTTCCTTTAGTAGCCAAGCTTGCCACAAAAGAAACATACTACTTTGCCCTTCCCTATGCCACTCTCAGGGCCAAGAGTAACTTGTCCTTTGGGCTTGGGCTTGGGTTTGGCCTTGGCCTTACCCTTGCCATTACTTTTTCCTTTACCGACAGTAACCCTGCTCTGCAGTCCTCAGCATGTTCAAAAGCTCCGACAGGGTTTTCACCATCGTGTTCATATTGATGTTCATTATGAACGATGCATAAGAGTCAGGCAAGGATTGCAGAATCAAATCCATTTGTAATACTGCATCTAACTCAAATCCCAAAGTCTCAAACCTCTCTATGTGCTAGATCATCTTGAGCACATGAGGACCAACTTGGGCTCCCTCAGTCAGATGACTCCCAAACAGTGCTTTCGACACCTTATACCTCTCATGTCGAGCATTTCCTTCGAAAAGCTTCTTAAGGTGTAGAATAATGGCAGCAACATCCATATTCTCATGCTGCTTTTGTAGCACTGGTGTAATCGATGCTAACATCAAGCATTGAACGCCATCAGCATCATCAAGGAACTTTTGATAAGTGTCCTTTACTTCCTGAGTGGCATTAGGATCAGGCTCAGCCATGTATGGCTTTTCAAGGATACACAATTTCTTTTCTGACTTGAGTATAATCTGAAGATTACAATACCAGTCTGAGTAATTGGATCCATTCAACCTGTTTTCTTTCTCGATTATCGGTCGCAGGTTCATTATGCTCATTTTGGTGAATCTACAATTGCAGGAAAGATAAAGTCATTATAAAGTTCATTATTATTTAATATGGTCTTTTATTAAACGATGCTCCCACTATTTTACTCAAGTCAATAGCCCTCACTATTAACTCGGGAAAGCCTGTTGGCTTTCCTAGTGGACTGAGATCCCATCCGACCCATTTCAAACCTTCGCTTTGGCGAACAAGCCAAAATGGGTTGATTAGGTAGGCCAACAAACTTAATCCAGACCAGTTGATAGCTCCTACTATCAACCTCAAATGTGAAAAAGCCAACAAAGCAATCACACAATCCAATGGCCCCAACGATCGTCATCAAATGTGATTCTTAGTATCGGTAGAGTGGACACTACATGCCACCATGTACACACAATATCTGTACTTCTCTACTATCCTATGACGCATTTATCAACCTTCGCTTTGGCGAACAAGCAAAACCGTCATTTTAAGTCGACCCATCACCATTAAGGAAAACTCTAATGCATTCTAACAAACTCCAATATTATCTTTGTTAGAATGACTTTGTTCAGCATGTTATTGAACATTCAACCTTAGCATGCATTCTAAACAAAATATTAAAACGTGCCAGTACATGGCCCAACTAAAACCGATTTCCTTGAGCCTAAAGGAATCGGTAGGTCACCTAGGCGTCCTGTAATAAATATCTTGAGTCTTCAAGTATGATTGCCTCGTCCTTTGCTCTGTCTCAAGTCCATTACAAAAACATCATACAAAATTTACAATAGAATTAATCTCAAACTAATTTTACATTAACAAATTTAGAAACCTCGATTTACATTGAGGGGAATGAGATGAGAAAAGAATCTACATCAAGAAGGGGAGAAAGGCAGGACACGCAGGCCCTATTTAATAAATTACAACCATACATACCCAAAAATTTAAAACATTCACCATAGGTCTAAGGCTCATGTACTGGGCATCATGCAAAATACAAATAAGTACATGTCATTCATTTCAAAAACAATCAATTTTTTGAATTGGGTGGGTTAATTATAATTACCCCTTGACAATCTGTAGATCTACAGTTGGTCCAAAAGTTTTGAAACTTTTCATTCTGGCCCTACACACTCGAAAGTGCGCTCGCTGTGGCGATGGGTTATATCGCCGTAGCGTGCCCTGATTAACGTCGCATTCACGCTCCATGTGCGTTCACCATGACGATGAGTTATATCGTCGCGGCGAGCGCTGATCGCAAACAATGTTCGTTCGAAGGACGATCGCCCATCGCCACGACGAGCGTTGATTTTGCAATCAGCGTGTACGCCAACAACGCATGCCGGGGTGATGCTTTATATTGTCGCGGCGAGCATACACTGATCTGTAGCAATAGAGCAGTTCAACCAGCAACCAAAATACGCCAAATGGATTTTGAAATCAATCTAAACTACTGATTTCAACAAAAATCCATAACCCAGTATATTCCAAAATTGCAGATCATCAACAAATTAAATTAATCGATTAATTGATTTCTTAAAACATGCTTTCATGGCAGATTTTGTGCAGATTCATCAAGGCAACATGTTATCAATCAAATACATGTGATCAACCATTCACAAAAACTGTAAAATCTGGTACCCTAGGCTCTGATACCACTGTTAGGAAATGATCATCTGTGGCAGCGGAAAACAAAATTTATTTACATGATAGATCGTTCCTCAGAACCAAGATCAGGGCACAAAAATTACAGTTTACATTATAAAAGAATATGCAGAAAAATCAGTTTGAAGTTTAGAAATGATACGCATGTTTGGAGGCTCCTCCAAGTTTGTCTTTGAACGGATTTCGCTACCGATCCAAGTGTAGGATCGAACCAATGTAGTCGACACAAAGATAACTCTAACAAACTAAAGAGGGATTTGCTAGATCCTCTTTAGTCTTTAAGAACCAAGAGGCAATCAAATAAAATTTGATTTCAACCAAAAATAAATCTGGCGTGGGAAGAGGAGAAAAGGGGCTGGTGTTTTTCTTTTAATGAAATAATGAATCTATATCTTTTTTTTTTTTTTCACAATGTGTTACACTTATATAGTGCAGCACTATACCCTATTCCTTCATGGAATGGGCTTGGGCACCAACCCAAACAACTCATTGTATCCAAACAGCCCCTTTAAGATATTTTTTAATTTTAATTATTATTGTTATTTCAATTAATATATATATTTCATATATTAACATTTAACAATAACAATAATTCATTTAAATATATGCGAACACATATTTAAATATAATTTCACTTATTTAATTTAATTAACAAATTAAATAAAGGCTACGACCTCAGCAAATTTAATTACACGGTGAAATTATCAAAATACCTTTTCGCCTAAAAAGATGAAAACACCCTTCTTATAAACCGGTTCTTAAATTATCTTCTATGTGTGTGACCCGTAGGCTCTTTATCATACCGGCAGTGTGTAGTATCGCGATTAACACCAATTAATCGTCTCACTACACACAGACCAAGATTGGCCCCTAGCAAGATCCGGATTCAACGGAGCAGCTACCTCTCAACGATATGGTTACTGTACAATCTGATCCTTTCATCAACCGTTATCTCGACGAGACCGGGGCATTGAAATAGTGTCAATCTCGGTTACTCTCGATATGTATGTATTCAATTACTAGACCAATGACCTGAATAATAATCTGGATAGAGCAACAACTCAATCTCACTGTGGCCACAGTTTTAGTGTCATTGCCATTTACTGAATTGTGCCGTGAGATAACTTCTCCGTACACGGGAGTGATGAATCCTCTGTTTATCCACCATAGTCTTGATACAGTCCTTGATGCAGCCAATCACCATCGTATTGACAGCTCTGAATAAAACTACGTTAAGCTAGTGTCAAACTACACCAATCTGTGCACAAGGCGCTCTGGTGATCTCAAGTCTAAGGATCACATGCATCACCATTCGTTAGAGGATTTTTTCCATAGACACTAGGGTTACCATCCATATGGAATCCTCTGGTGGGTCAGTCCAGTGAACTTGCCTACAGCAAGCACCCATGTGTTGCACCAGGTTGTCACCAAACAACCTCGACAAGTGAGATCAGTCAATGCCTTTCGACAGGGTCGTTTAACACTATGATAGCCTTACCGTATTATCTGTGCCCTTACTTCTGAATAATATTGGGGCTACAGACGTTTCTAGAATGGCCACCATATGTGCTCATAGGGTTCTCACTATAAAGATTTGAAACACTTGATACCCTCGTCATGGTTCTACCATTCTAAGGACATATATCAATACATACAATGATAATTTACATGATATAGTATAAAATGTCTTTTATTGATCAATGAACATTATTATAAAGAGTCACTTCTACAATAATTGATTGACTCTAGGGCATCTACTCTAACAATTAGTAGTAAAAGTGGGGAGTGAGAAGTAAGGAAATGTCATGGAGAATGCAATGATGGTGAGGGCATTCTTGTAATTGACTAAAGGACAAAGATGGAATTTCCAAGAAAGTGTAAGGGCAAATTGGGAAAGAATGGATATTAATATGAGATATTAAGGGTTTAGTCACATAAACCCTCCCATTCTCTACACTCCACACGCCACCTCTACACTCTAATTCTCTCATCTTTTCATCAAATTTCCAAGGAAGATTCAAGGGCTTTTGGGTAGAGTTTGGTAGAGATTTGATCCTAAGCATCAAAAGGTAAGGATTCTCGCTATAGATATGAGATTAATTTGAAAAAGTGTTTAATTCTTATAGAGTTTATTCTTAGGGTTTTAGAGAAAGAACAAGTCTACCAAAGAAGAAAGATCTTAGTGGAATTACTCAAGCATAAGGTAAGTAAATCCAACCCTAATCCTTGTTTGAGCAATAGAAGTGTGGAGATTGTTTTATCTGAATCTTATATGAATTTATATGCTTGAGATTTGTGGATGAAATTGTTATTGAGTTGATGATGATCCATGTTTGGGTTTCCACCATGAGAAATGATGGTTGTGTTGATAGAATTTGATAGAAGTTGGGTTGAATTTAGAAAGAATTTGAGAAGAGTTATGAAGTGTATTTTCCTGGCCAGGTTTAGTGATGATTTAAGGGAGTTTTACTCCAATTATTGGTAGTTTAAGAAAGAAGTAGAAATATACCCAAAATAGAATTTGAGTATGCATGCATGTTGTTTGATGAAATGTCTAAGAGAAATGTATGCATAAGTGTATTTATTTGTGATCTTGTTATGAGCTTGTAGATGATAAAGAAAGACTTATTTTTATGCTATATGGCATTCTTGCATTAAATATTGCATATTAAGCATGAATCATCTACATGCAAACATATGCATATGTATGAGAACTAAAGAATAAAGAACTTAAAGGATAAAGATAAAGAAAGAGAAGCACTAAAGAACAAAAAGAAAGAAAGAAAGAAGAGTGCTAAAGAAAAGAAAAGAAAGGTTGTTGCGATGAGGAACCCGTGAGTGACAAGAAGAAGAAGATTCCCACATACACGCTGCCTTAAGTGAGCGGCCTAAGAAGAAAAAGAATTTGTACGGCCCGTAAGAGTATATGTGGATGAGGGTTGTACCAAGAAGAAATACCTACATGCATGCCACCTTAATTGAGTGGCCTAAGAAGAAAAGAATTTGTACAGTCTATAAGAATGCATGTAGATGAGGATTGTACTCACTCACACGGCCAGGGTTCCGAATCCATGCATCAACCGAGTCCGATCGGCAAAGAATAAGAAGAAAGAATAAGAAAGAATGAGCAAGCAAGAAAGAAAAGAAGAAAACAAAGAAAGAAACAGAAAGAAAGAAACATAGAAAAGAGAAAGAAACAGAATAAGAAAAGAAGAAAAGAAAATGCATCTTTATGCATTTATGCATTTGCATCTCATCCATGCATGATACCATGACTTCTACCATGGTTAGTGATAAATTAGGAGAAAGAAAGAACAGAGAGAGAATTAGAAAGAAAGAACAAAGAAAGTTAGAGTGAAAGAACAGTGAGAACTAGGAACAGTGCAAGAAAAGAGAAAGAACATAGAGAGAATGAAGAAGAAAAAGAATAGAGTAAGGAAAGAACACAAGATTAAGTCACGGGGATAGAAGAGTAGAGGATTTACTTACTGAGCAATTAGTGCTCACCCTGTTGTTTCTCCATGTTTTTGTAGGAAATAGGTAAGAAGTGGTCGGATGGACGTCAAGAAGCAGAGAGAAATGGCATTACTGTCCACCGTTACTAAAGCTTTTGTATATGCTATTTTGCTATGTAAAGAATTATATACTTAAAGTAAAGAAAAATTTTGGGCCCATTACTTTTCATTTGATACTTATGTAAGTTTATCATAACATGTTTTTCAAGTATAGTAGCTAGAAAGAAGGTATTACAGGAATCCTGAAAATTTTTAGGGTCGGGGATAAGGTTAGGGGCGTAGCCAGGATTTCTAGTCAGTGAGGTCAAAAGATCTAAGTTGATAAATTTACAATAAATATATATACTGAAGTAATAAGCATAAAAAATGTAATTTAAAAAAATAATTTTAAGAGTATACATACCAAATTATCAATTCTATAATTGCTCTCAACGATTTTTCATATTCTAAAAACATTGCAACCAAATATAGATAGTTTTCTCTCTTGATAAATCCAACCTAAGGAAGAAGAAAGTATGAGAGAAGAAACGTGAAAAAAAATATGAGTATCTTCGAATCTCGAGATTAATAAAATATGGAATATCTTAGTGGAGTCACTAAAAAATGAGTAATTTTAGTGGGATCAAAATTGTTAATTACTATGAAATATATACCTATTTTTAATAATTTCAAAATTTTAGTGAGGTCAAGTGATCCCACAGGGTATATTTTGGCTGTGGGGGCAAATGATACCCTTAGAACCAAGGTTAAGGACAAGGACGTGTATAAATAAAAATCCGGAAGAGCACATATCTGCTTAGTAAAAAATTATTAAAAAAATTAATTATATATGATAAGTAAATTAAATACATATAGCTAATTGCAAATAATAGTATTTTTCTTATTTAGAAAAAAAAAAAAAAAAAAACATGATTACTAATCTAAATATTTCAAGTGTAGAGCCAACCTTACATCTTTCTGATAGTATTAGGAAATTGCCAACCCCATTTTTTTTTTTTTTTTTTTCTAATAGCATTTAAAATAATGAAAAAAATCAACAAAAATAAGTAATATAAAATTTCTGCTTCTGCCAATATTGGTGGGCATTAACCACCATTGGGTGGCCAGATGAGGTGATGGAGACTCTTGGATGTATTACTCTAGCGGTCTTAAATTCGATTCTTCTCGGTTGCTAATAAGGGTGCTCGCTTGAAGTTTATCTTATCATTAGCTTTAGGACCTCAAAAGACTAGTTGAGATTTACACAAATTAGCTTGGACACTGGTTAAAAAAAATTAAAAATAATATTGGTGGGCATCTATCTGCCCCATCTGAGCAAACATATCCAAAGTGTTTAAAGAAGTTGGAATGGTTCGTTAAATCAATAGAATATTAAAAGATAAAGGAGAAATATAAAATTGGCTTATTTTATTCATATCACTTTACAACTTTAAATACATCTGAGCTCTACAAACAGGGAATAAAAATCTAACCACATTCTCCACAACGCATTACACGTTCAACCACAAACAACTAAACTAAAAGAAAGCCTATAATTTAGGAGCAGTTCTTATCACGTTCTATCATGCCCCTGCAAGCGCAAGCCGTTCGGTAGAATGCTAAGCTTGGAACGGTGAGACTGGAACAGAGCCCGAGCTAGTGGCTTTGTCAGAGAATCGGCCAACTGGTCAGAAATATGCACATGAATAACACGAAGTTGCTTCTTCAATACTTGATCGCGAGCAAAGTGAAAGTCAACAGCGATGTGCTTTATTCTTGAGTGGAAGTAGGGGTAAGCGGTTCCGGGTACCCTGCACTTTTCCAGGGAATCGAACCAGAACCGCACAGTACAGGTTCCCAAAAAAGGAACCGGAACCGGAACCGCACAGTACAGGTTCTTCAATTCAAGGAACCGGAACCTAAAATGCAGGTTCCGGTTCCTTTTCAAGATACCTTGTAAAAAATCAATTACCCCCCTATTAGTTTAAAAAATAACAAAAACACCTTATAAGTTTACAAATACACCCCTAACAAATTTTCGTTATTCATTCATTTGTGTCCAATGTAACTCATAACCTGTAATCTCTAAGCAACGCTTGAATTCAATCAATTCATCACAATTCACATAAAATTCGTTAATCAAAACCAAAACACAAACAATTATTCATCACAATTCACATAAAATAACTTCACCAAAATCATTTAAACAAACAATAATTCTTAATACTAATTACTAACATTGCCATTTGCCACGGGTCTATTTGATAAGTTAATAAATTATTAATGTTTATAAATTTATTAATTTAATGTTATAATTGGTTAATTGGGTATTTATAATATACCAAATATAATTTAGTAAATTTAATATTAGAAACAAGTAATGTTATAATTAAATAAGTGATCATACTACAATGTAAATTGTAATGTTATAATTAATTAAGTGATCATACTACAATGTAAATTGTAATGTTATAATTAATTAAGTAATATATTATTTAATTATAATGTAATATTATAATTAATTAAATTGTTACTCATTTAATTAAGTATTATAATATTGTTTATAATAGAATGTTATAATTAATTAAATAATCATACCATAAATTTATAATATAATGTTATAATTAATAAAATTATAATAATTCGATTAAATATTGTGCAAATTAGTAAATTACTAATGTTTATAATATAATATCATAATCAATTAAGTAATCATTTAATTATGTAATGTTATATTAATTATATGATCATACTATAATAGTATAATGTAATGTTATAATGAATTAAGTGATCATACTACAAATCTATAATTTAATATTATAATTAATTAAATTTCAAATCATTTAATTAATATACTAATGTTTATAATGGAATGTATAATTGATTAAGTAATCATATTACAAATATATAAAGTAATGTTATAATTAATTAAATTTTTAATCGTTTAATTAAGTAATGTAATAGTATAGTAAATTACTAATGTTTATAATGTAATGTTATAAATTCATAACTAATTAAGTAATTATGCAATCATTTAACTATATAATGCTATAATTAAGTAAGTGATTATAATATAATGTAATATAATAATATTATAATTTAATTGAGTAATTATTTAACTATAATGTAATGCTTAATTAATGTTTATAAGGTAATGTTATACTTAATTAAATTTCTTATCATTTAATTAAGTATTGTGCTAATGTTTATGTAATAAATTAGTAATTAGTAATGTTTAAAATATAATATCATAACTCATAATCAATTAAGTAATTATTTAATTATGTAATGTTATATTAATTATATGATCATACTATAATAGTATAATGTAATGTTATAATGAATTAAGTAATCATACTACAAATCTATAATTTAATATTATAATTAATTAAATTTCAAATCATTTAATTAATATACTAATGTTTATAATGGAATGTTATAATTGATTAAGTAATCATATTACAAATATATAAAGTAATGTTATAATTAATTAAATTTTTAATCGTTTAATTAAGTAATGTAATAGTATAGTAGATTACTAATGTTTATAATATGATGTTATAAATTCATAACTAATTAAGTAATTATGTAATCATTTAACTATATAATGTTATAATTAAGTAAGTGATCATAATATAATGTAATATAATAATATTATAATTTAATTGAGTAATTATTTAACTATAATGTAATGCTTAATTAATGTTTATAAGGTAATGTTATAATTAATTAAATTTCTTATCATTTAATTAAGTATTGTGCTAATGTTTATGTAGTAAATTAGTAATTACTAATGTTTAAAATATAATATCATAACTCATAATCAATTAAGTAATTATTTAATTATGTAATATTATATTAATTATATGATCATACTATAATAGTATAATGTAATGTTATAATGAATTAAATAATCATACTATAAATCTATAATTTAATATTATAATTAATTAAATTTCAAATCATTTGATTAATATACTAATGTTTATAATAGAATGTTATAATTGATTAAGTAATTATATTATAAATATATAAGGTAATGCTATAATTAATTAAATTTTTAATCGTTTAATTAAGTAATGTAATAATATAGTAAATTAGTAAATTACTAATGTTTATAATGTAATGTTATAAATTCATAACTAATTATGTAATTATGTAATCATTTAACTATGTAATGCTATAATTAAGTAAGTGATCATAATATATAATGTAATATAATAATATTATAATTTAATTGAGTAATTATTTAACTATAATGTAATGTTTAATTAATGTTTATAATGAAATGTTTATAAAGTAATGTTATAATTAATTAAATTTCTTATCATTTAATTAAGTATTGTGCTAATGTTTATGTAGCAAATTAGTAATTACTAATGTTTAAAACATAATATCATAACTCACAATCAATTAAGTAATTATTTAATTATGTAATGTTATAATTAATTATATAATTATACTATAATGTAATGTTATAGTGAATTAACTATTAAATAATCATATTATAAATTTGTAATGTAATATTATAATTAATTAAATTTTTAATCATTTAATTAAGTTTGTACTAATGTTTATAATAAAGTCAATTAATTAAGTAGTAATCAATTAATGTAATGCTATAATTAATTATACTATAAATCAATTAAGTAATGTTATAAAATTATAATTAATTAAGTAATCATTTAACTATAATGTAATGTTATAATTGATTAAGTATGATATTTAACTAGTAATTAAATTTATTAATGTTTATCAATTTATCATAGATAATTAATTAATTACTAATTTATTATAGATATACTTAGAACTTGATAATTGAAGTAAATAACTAAATATATTATTACTCTATCAAATATACTATTTTATTAAAAAATAATTCTTTTAATAACATTAAAAATGTAAAACACTTTTAATTGGATCATAATTCCAATTATTCACTTAATTGATCAAAACTTTAATATTAATATATTATAATATATTAAAGCTTTTAATATGGTATAATTTATATGTAATAAGTATAATTGTATTCATATATTTATTTAATTAGGTTATTCTAAAAATTTAACTTTTTCTATTTTAAATTTTTTTATATGTAAAATAATAGAAACTCCCCCATTATTTACATTTCACAAATATTTCATTATAGTCCGGAGTTCCAAAATAGGTTCTAAACGAGGTTCCAAAAACGAGGTTCCAATGGGTTCCAAAGGTTCCGAGGGTTCCAAACGAGGTTCCAAACGGGTTCCTTAAGGGGCAGGTTCCAAAGCGAGGTTCCAAGTTCCGGGTTCAGGTACCTTTCCGCCGGGTAAGAACCATGGGCCGAATGCAGTTCCATGCAGACGGTTCCAAAAAATTGGGCCAAGGAATTCACCCTGATGCAGTTGCCAGGTAGGTTCGGAATTCGGAATTCCAATTCTTACCCCGGTTAGGTTCGGTTCTACCCACTACCCGTGCTCACCCCTAAGTGGAAGTGTGGAACACCAGATTAGCACAGACATATGTGGCACTAACATTATCACAATAAATAGTAGGCACAGTGGGAAGAGTAAAACCAATTAACGTCAGTGGTAGTGGAAGCTATGGCACGGTATTCAACCTCCGTAGTGGGCTGAGCCAAAGTGGGTAGTATACTCATAAAATAAAATAAGGCCAACGACATGCACTCATCCATAGTTTATCATAAAGATAATTTTGGTACTCGAAAGGTTTGAAAATGACAATTACTCACTTTTTGTCCAAATTTGTTAATAAAACCCGTGTAACTAAGGATAATATAATAATTTTATATTCAACCAAAAAATAAACTTTAATATTCATCATTAATTTTAAATTAATCCAAACCCCTAATTTTTTTTTTTATCTTATTTCTTTATTTCATTTTTCTCTTCTCTCTCTTACTCTTCTTCTTCATCTCTCCCTTCTCTTTCTTTCATTTCTTCTCCGTCTTTTCCCTCCTCCCCTTCTCTTTTTTCCTTTTCTTCTCCCTCTTTTCCCAAATTCATCCAGATTCGCCAGAAAAAATCACCTCCCATAAATATAAACACAATTGAAATTCATCACCCATACGCTTCTGAAAAGTCTTTAGTCTCTCACATTCCACCATGAGTAGATCTCTCTCCTCTTTCAGGCTGACAACTTCCCTGGATAGGTCCTGCCCCTTCTTACTTTCTTTCACAATTTGCTTTCTCAGAGTCTGTAATTCCAACTCTGAAAAATCTGCCTGCCTTAAAGCAACAAGCTCAGACTTGAGTTTTTCAATCTCATTATCTGAAGCCTGTTCAGACCTTTCTCGTAAAAAAGTGTCTTGAAAACCATTTGTGGAGTCGTTAGTACTTATTCCATGGTCTGAACTGACTGACCACTCCCATTGTGATCTCTGATGTTCTTCATAGATTGTTACTTGGGTATTTTCTGTTAGTTTATTGGGCACTGTAGTGTGGCTCAGGGATGATAGAAAGCTATTAGGGACCTGGTCTCGCGGGGTATTGAGCTCAGAATCACTCTCAGAACTTGACAATGTAATGTCAGATCCACTAGATGCTCCGAAGTTTCCATTCAATTCAGCATTGGGGACAATTTTACTAGGAGATTTATCCTGTGAAATAAAGAAAAACACAGAAGAAACATAATTTTGAATATGGTGTTAAGATGGGGATGAATTTCAATTGTGTTTATATTTATGGGAGGTGACTTTTTCTGGCGAATTTGGATGAATTTGGGAAAAGAGGGAGAAGAAAAGGAAAAAAGAGAAGGGGAGGAGGGAAAAGACGGAGAAGAAAGTAAAGAAAGAGAAGGGAGAGATGAAGAAGAAGGATAAGAGAGAGAAGAGAAAAAGGAAATAGAGAAATAGGATAAAAAAAATTAGGGGTTTATGGATTAATTTAAAATTAATGATGAATATTAAAGTTTATTTTTTGGTTGGATATAAAATTACTATATTGTCAGTCAAACGGATTTTATAGATTTGGACAGAAAGTGGGTAATTGTCATTTTCAAACCTTTCGGGTACCAAATTGTCTTTTTGGCAAACTACGGGTGGGTGCATGTCGTTCGGCCCGTAAAATAACAATAAAACTTACTAAATATATATAAGAGAATATATACATATAAACGAGTATAAAATTATGGGCCCATATTTAATTTTTCATTATATTCAAATCTTTACAAAACATAATAAAGTCTCAAAATATTAAGTTGACAGTTTTGCCCAACCCTACCGTTGCGTGATGTTCCAAGTGACTGCATCTCACCTATTACCTACAAAGACATTGAAAATAACGGGGCGAGCACTAATTGCTCAGTAAGTAAACCCGCTATGCTACCCTTCTCTCTGTTGCTTAAATTCTGAATTTCTTTCCTTACTTCACATTTTCCCATTCTTCTCTATTCTTTCTCTACTCTTACTCTGTTTTTCTCTTTGTTCTTTCTCTATTCTAATTTCCCACTACTCAGATAATGGGCATGGTATTATGCATATATATAATGCAAATGCACAAATGTATAAAATATGCATTTTCTTTTTCTACTTTTTCTTATTCTTATTTTGTTTCTTTTCTTTGCTTCCTTTTCTAGTCTTTCTTTTCTTTTCTAATCTTTCTTTTCTTTGTTTATATTCTTTTCTTCTCTTTCTTATTCTTTTCTTTTCTTTCTTATTCTTTTGCTGATCGGACTCGGTTGAGGCATAGATTTCGAACCTTGGCCGTGTGAGTGTATTCTTCTTTCTTGGGTACAACCCTCATCCACATGCACTCTTACGGACTACACCAATTATTCTTTCTTATTCTTAGGCCACTCACTAAAGGCAGCGTGCATGTGGGGAAAATTCTTCTTGTCACTCATGGGTTCCCCATCGCAACAACCTTTTCTTCTTTTTATCTTTTTACACTTCTTTAAATAAAATTTAGTTTTGAACTTCTTTAATATTCTCATTTCCTTCTATTTACTCTTTAACATTCTTTAGTGCTTTTTCACGCTCTTATGAATATGTACACATGTAGATGGTTTCATGCTTATATTTCTTCCTAAATTCACATGTTTAGATGCAATAATGCAATATGGAATGCAAACATACCATTCTTTACCATCTACAAACTCATCTCAATATAACACATAATCATACTCATACAAACTCTTCTCTTTGATATTTCATCAAACAACTTATATGCACAAAGCAACTCTAATTTGGCTACACTTCTATCTCTTTTCTAGGCCACCAAAAATTGGGAATAAAACCCTCCATATTTAATGCCAAACCTGTCCAAAATATACACTCCAAAATTTCCACTCCAATTCTTCCAAACTTCATCCAAACATTCATCAAACATCAAATACACAAACACAACTTCTCATGGATAAGTTATAATCATCATTCAACACCAAATCCATTAACAATTCTTCATATAAAACATATATATGCCTAAAAGAAATTCTGTACACAATAATACTTAAATCATACTTAGGGTAGGATTTACTTACCTTATATGTGAGCAATCCAACACTTTAAAAATCTTCTTTGATCCAACTCCCTTTCTCTTAAATCCTATGAACATAAATCATCAAAATTCAACACTTTAAAAATTAAAACCCATTTCTTAGTGCAAAGATCTTACCTAAGGATGCTTGGGATTGAAAATCCACTCAAAAGTACCCAAAATCTATGAATTTCCTTTGAAGAACAATTGAAGAAATTGAGAGAATATGAAGGTGAAGGTGGCGTGAAAATGGATGAAGAGTGGCTAGGGTTTCACTCTTCAATCCTTGATATAATATAATATTATATATAGTTTCACATTTTGCCCTTGCACTTTCTTTAAAATTTCATCTATGTCCTTTAGTCAATTACTATAATACCCTCATTTTTATTGCATTCTCCATGAAATTCTATCTCTTTTCACTTCCCACAATTTAACTAATTTTGAATGAAAAGACGATTTTACCCCTAATGAAATTTTAAGGCATTTTCTTCACATTTTCTCAAAATAACTTTAATAAAAATCAACTAAGGGTATAAGGGCATGAGTTAAGTTACGTACCTCAATGTGGGTGTTACAATTCTCCCACTCTTATAAGAATTTCGTCCCAGAAATTTAAACAAACAACTCAGGATAGTGGTTCCGCATGTCTTGTTCTATCTCCCATGTTGCTTCTTCTACTTTATGATTCCTCCATAGGACTTTTACAAGTGGAATACTTTTGTTTCTGAGCTTTTTAATCTTTCTGTCTAATATCTGTACTGGACACTCCTCATAAACGAGATTCTCTTCTAAGTCCACTTCCTCTACTTTCAGTATATGGGAGGGGTCACTGACATATCTGTAGAGCATCGAAACATGGAACACATTGTGCACCCTATCCATATTAAGTGGTAGTGCCAACTTATAAGCTACCTTTCCAACTTGTTGTAACACTTCAAAGGGGCCAATGTATCTAGGTGCTAACTTTCCTTTACCGCCAAAACGTATCACTCGCTTATAGGGGGAAATTTTAATAAACACTTTGTCACCCACTTCGAACTTAACAACTTTTCTCTTTGAATCCACATAACTTTTCTGTTTGTCCTGGGCTTGCTTCATTCTACTTCTGATCAACTTGATATCCTCTATCATTTTTTGAGTTATTTTAGGCCCAAGAGCTGTATTCAAAACATCTTTCTCTCCTACCTCATCCCAATGCAGTGGAGATCTACATTGTCTACCATACAGGGCTTCATAAGGAGCCATCTTAATGGTGGGCTGATAGCTGTTGTTATAGGCAAACTCCACCAAAGGTAACATCTCATGCCAAGTCATTCGATAATCCATATAGCATGCTCTCAACATATCCTCAAGTATCTGATTTGTTCTCTCAGTCTGGCCATCTGTCTAAGGATGGTATGCTATACTAAATGCTAATCGGATACCCAAATTTCTCTGTAGACTGGCCCAGAAAGTCGAAACAAATCTAGAATCTCTATCTGACACTATTGTCTTTGCCACTCCATGTAACCTAACTATCTCCTTAATGTAAATCTGGGCCAACTGATCCGAGGTAGTGCTTTCCTTTACTGGAAGAAAATGGGCTGATTGAGTTAATCTATCTACTATCACCCATATGGCATTAAACCCTTTCTGAACTCAGGGAAGGCTTGTAATAAAATCCATGGATATACTTTCCCATTTCCATTCAAGAGTGCTAAGTGGCTGAAGCAATCCTGACGGCCTTTAGTGTTCTGCTTTCACCTGTTGACAAACCAAGCACTTAGCCACGTAATCTCCGATATCTTTCTTCATACCTGGTAGGGGTGGGATAATCTGGTTAACCGAACCAGTTAGGCTAAACTGGTAACTGAACCGGTTATTTGGTTTAGACAAAAATCTAAACCAAAACCGGCCTGGTTTATAGGAGAAACCGAATTTAAATCAAATCGAATATTCTATTCGGTTATCCGGTAAATCGGTTTTCAAACCGGTTTTCAAATGCACCACTAAATTCTTCATTTTTTTACATTTAAGTCCCTAAATTCAAATATTTATTATTTTACATATAATTTCATGCTATATTTTTCTTTTATTTGGGTATTGTTGTTGTATTCTTTGTGTTAAAAACAAATTAAATTACCTATTTGCAAATGCTGAATCCAGGATATGAAATAAAAACATAAAGTATTCAATTATACATTAATCAATACTCATCAATAAAAACATAGGCATAATATTAAAAACTGAAAACATTTGCAAATAAAAAGTCTTCTTCAACTTGAAGTTAAAACACCTTGCTTCAAAATTCAGATCTCCAAAGTCCAAGCTTTTTCAATCTGTTAGAATGCTACTGAAAAAGCACAAGTGCATAACAATTCAGGCTTGCATCTGCATCTACATGTGCAATAAATAAACTTGTAGTTAGCAACTCTCCAAAAAACAGAAATTCAATGCAGAAGCTGGTCCACCAAATAATATCAATGCAAAAGATGATGAATATCGCTAAAAGATAATAGAGATGATGATATGGGGGACAGTACTAATAAAAAGTAAAAACAAGCAGCTTTGAAGGAGGGAGTATCTCAGTTCTGGGCATGTTCATTTGGTGGTAGTATTTGAAGGCATGTGCAAATGCAATAACGTGGTGTTTCACTAATCAGACGGCTACAGCTGACTTGATCAGCGTTAAAAGCACTTACTGCCCCCACTTTTAGGACACTCTGATGAGGTGAGGGCTTGGGTCCAAGTTTCAGGCTTCACCTCTTTTTATCTTCTTCCTTTTGACAATACCCTATAATCCGTCAGTCATTTCACTCTTATTATACTACAACTTTTGCTTCACTATTTTTTTCTCTTCATGGAGATCAAAGCTGTAGTTCATCCTCACCACCTAAATACTTAGTGGACTTAAGAGACTCCCAACCTAATTTTTGAATTACATTGCATTGTATTGTCAAATTTTGAATAGGATTGATGTGTCCACATTTAAAAAAAAAAAAATAAGAGAGGTAGAAGGTCCTGGTTGTATAAAAATCTTGAGATCTGTGAGGATTAATTTACTCATTAGTATCAGCTTTAGCTAGTGTTGTATATTGTTTAAATACATTTTAGCTCTCAACACATCTACCTTTCAATGCTTAGATTTTAGAATTAGAAAATGCATTACCTTGCTGAATCGCCAATGGACTAGGACTAATGGTTGTGGAATTGCTGAGGATTAGCTCAGTTGGGTAGTTATCTCTGGTTGTCTCTGTTCGTGGTTCAACTTTGGTGGAATCAGAGGCTGGAGCTCCCGTCTTCGCTACTCGCTAGGTGGTTGTGGTGGTCACTGGAGGTTGTCACCGTCGCCGATGAGAAGACAGATGGATGGGATTGGACTTTAGATTTTGGTGGAGGGCGACGCTGCTGGCGATGGAGTTTGGAAGAATGGAAGTGGAGGTGGAGTTGAGTAAGTTACTGGAGTTTGAAAAAATTAATAAAAAACATTTTCTTTATATACTTAATAGTTAGGGTTAGGGTAAGGGTAAAAACCAAACCGGTTTTAAAAATCGGTTTCCGTTAATCGGTTTGGGAAAAACCCCAAACCTAAAACCAAACCGGTTTTTCAATTTTTTTTATTTTTACAAACCGAACCGGTTCTTGAAAAATCGGATTTTCGGTCCGGTTTTTGGATAATTTCTCCGACCCCTAATACCTGGCCACCAATAGCCCCTTTTTAAATCTTGATACATCTTGATTGCTTTAGGATGAGCAGTGTATGGTGTGTCATGAGCCTCCGTAAGAATTCTCTTCTTCAATTCAGTATCTTGGGGAATGCATAAGTGATCCCTGAAATGGAAGACACCGTCTAACAGGTGGAATTCTGGTATTTTGCCCTCAAGCACTTGCTGACTTATTTTCTGACACCACTCATCTGCAACTTGCTTTTCTTTAATCTCTTCCAGTAAAGTGGACTGAATTTCTAACCTGGCAATCCTTCTCGGTATCACCTCAATCTGTTCTCGGCACGATTCTTTCAATAATTCTTGCTGCTTTGTGAGTCGGGACAAATAGGCTTTTCTGCTCAAAGCATCAGCTACTACATTGGCTTTTCCAGGCTGATACTTAATTTCACAATCATAATCTTTAACCAACTCTAACCACCTCATCTGTCTCATATTCAACTCCCTCTGAGTGAAGAAATACTTCAAACTCTTGTGGTTGGTGTAGATATTACTCCTTGCACCATATAGGTAATGCCTCCATATCTTTAATAGAAAGACTACAGCTGCCAACTCTAAATCATGTATAGGGTATCTTATCTCGTACTCTTTCAACTGTCATGAAGCATAAGCTATTACTCTACCTAATTGCATCAACACAGCATCACGTCCCTGTAGTGAGGCATCAGTATAAATGTCATAATCCACACCCTCCTATGGTAACACCAAAATGGGAGCAGTGGTTAAGCTTTTCTTCAGTTCTTGAAAAATCTCTTCACAAGCATCTGTCCATACAAAAGGAGTTCTCTATTTGGTGAGAGCAGTTAGCAGCTTAGCTAATTGGGCAAATCCTTCTACAAACTGCCTATAGTAGCCTGCTAGCCCCAAGAAACTTCTAACTTCCTTTACTGTCTGCAGCTGTTGCCACTCAAGAATTGCCTTTACTTTGCTAGGGTCCACTGATATAACTTCTTTAGAGATAGTATGGCCCAGAAATATCACTTGATCCAGCCAAAACTCACACTTAGAAAACTTGGCAAACAGCTTCTTTTCTCTCAATTGTTGTAGCATAAACCTTAGGTGTTCTTCATGCTCCTCTTCTGTCTTAGAATAAACCAGGATATCATCAATAAACGCCACTATAAATTGATTCAGACAATTGTGAAACACCTGATTCATTAAATCCATAAAGACTACTGGGGCATTGGTTAACCCAAAAGGCATCACTACAAACTCATAATGCCCATATCTGGTCCGAAAAGCAATCTTGGCAATATCTGGCTCTGTAACCCTTACTTGGTGATAACCCAAACTCAAATCAATCTTTGAAAACACTGCTGCTCTTTTCAGCTGATCAAATAAGTCATCTATACGAGGCAATGGGTACTTATTCTTCTCTGTCACTTTATTCAACTCTCTGTAATCTATACGCATCCGTAGGGATCCATCTTTCTTTTTCACAAATAAAATTGGACCTCCCGAGGGAGAATGATTGGGTTGGATAAAACCCTTATCTAGGAGTTCTTGGAGTTACTTCTTCAATTCCTGAAGCTCGATTGGGGCCATTCGGTAAGGTGTTTTAGAAATTGGTGTAGTCCTTGGTGCCAGTTCAATATTGAATTCTAGTTCTCTCTCCAGAGGTAAACCCAACAAATCTTCCGAAAATACATCTAAAAACTCCTGGATGATTGACACATTCTGAATCCCTGGTTGTGGGACATCACTACTGTGCACTACATGAGCAATATACACATAACACCCTTTTTTTAACATCTTTCTAGCCTTTATACTACTGATTAACATACTCAATTGATGGCCCTCTCCAAAACTAAATTTATCTCCGTCATTAAGATTAAATCTTGCTTTCTTCTTCCAACAATCAATTTCTACTCCATGCCTCCCTAGGAAATCCATGCCTAAAATAACATCAAAGTCAGGTATATCAAACACTATCAAATCAACTAGTAACTCCCTTCCATGGATCATTACGGATTCCCTTGGAAGCATCTCATGGGTCACCACACTAACCCCATCAGGTAATTCTATCTTAGTAGGTTGATTTACTACAACAGGTTTCAAACCTAATCTTTCTACCATTCTATGAGTAATAAAAGAATATGTAGCTCCAGAATCAATCAATGCATAAAGAGGAACTACATGAAATAATAACTGACCAGTAACTGCGGATTGACTAGCCTTTGCTTCACTCTGTGCCACAGTAAAAACCCTAGCATTTATACCTCTGGAAGTCTATGCTGTGGCTGCAAGAGGGGCTTTACAATCTTTCATCAAGTGCCATGGCTGTCGGCACCTATAGAATACATTTCGGCCTAACTCCCTTAAACACTCCCTCGGATGTGTTTTCCCACACTTTGGACATGGAGAAAACTCAATAAGTCTGGGCCGTTTACTCTGCCGGTCTCTTTTGTTCTTCTTAGGTTGGAATCTCTTCTTGCTCCTCACTTCTCAGTTTCTTGAAACATCTCTTCTTTCTCTCTGTGGAGTGGGAGATGGGTCACTCGGTTCTGTTGTTGATGGTCCTACTGAGGTGAGCTTATTTACAAATATTTTAGCCCTTAAAGCTCGCTCTAAAGCTTCACTATAAGTGTGAGGGGGTTCAGTTCCTGCCATTACATCACGGGCTATTTTCGGTTTCAGCCCATGAACAAACTTATCTTTTCTCAACTCTGGTGTGTTTACTATACTAGGTGCGAACCGTGCAAGAGAGTTAAATCTTACAGAATACTCTTTTACCGTACTAGACCCTTGCTTCAAACTGATAAATTCTTGGATCTTCTCATGAACTCGATCCACTGTTCTATATTCAGCCTCAAACAATCTTCTAAACTCTTCCCATGTTATAGAAACTAAATCGTGGGTATCTTCCATCAATTCCCACCAAATTCGGGCATCACCCCGAAATAGAAAGCTTGCATACCATATCTTTTCTTTGTTAGTCATGGGAAAAAGTGCCATCATGCATTCCACGAACCTAAACCATTCCTCTGCCTCTAATGGGTCCATGGTACCCCTAAATTCGGACGGTTGGTGTTGGCTTGGCAGTCCATAAATAGGCTCAATACGGTTCTGCATTGTCGGAGGTACTGGCCTTTCTCTTTCTTCCTTGGTGATCGGTACACAAACGGGGGTTTCAACTCTCTCTTGTACAACTCTCCCCTGACTCTCTACTAACACTTGCTGTACAATACTAAGAATTCTTGCCTCATCAAGGGTAGGAGGAGTAAGTTCTGGTGGGTTGGAAGTTTCCCCCATACTCATCACATTCTTGCTACCTGCTCGGGTTCTACGTCTCATCTACAAAATAACCATACTTGAATCAGCTCAAATAACTTATCTACTACTAGAAGTAAGGAAAGAAATAATCTTACAATGGTCGGCTATGGAACTTCAGCGCGGCAGGAGGGGCACACTGTCAAATCCCAAAATCTTTGCTCTGATACCAAAAATTGTAATGACTCTCTTTCTATCTAGTATACTCGTAAAATAACAGTAAAACTTACTAAATATATATAAGAGAATATACACATATAAACGAGTATAAAATTATGGGCCCATATTTAATTTTTCTTTATATACAAACCTTTACAAAACATAATAAAGTCTCAAATTATTAAGTTGACAGTTTTGCCCAACCCTACCGCTGCGTGATGTTTCAAGTGACCGCATCTCACATGTTACCTACAAAAACATTGAAAACAACGAGGTGAGCACTAATTGCTCAGCAAATAAACCCGCTATGCTACCCTTCTCTCTTCATTGCTTAAATTCTGAATTTCTTTCCTTACTTCACATTTTCCCCATTCTTCTCTATTCTTTCTCTACTCTTACGTTGTTTTTCTCTCTGTTCTTTCTCTATTCTAATTTCTCACTACTCAGATAATGAGCATGGTATTATGCATATATATAATGCAAATGCACAAATGTATAAAATATGCATTTTCTTTTCTATTTTTTCTTATTCTTATTCTGTTTCTTTTCTTTGTATTTCTTTCTTTGCTTCCTTTTCTAGTCTTTCTTTCTTTTCTTTTCTAATCTTTCTTTCTTCTCTTTCTTATTCTTTTCTTTTCTTTCTTATTCTTTTGCTGATTAGACTCTGTTGAGGCACAGATTTGGAACCTTGGCCATGTGAGTGTATTCTTCTTTCTTGAGTACAACCCTCATCCACATGCACTTTTACGGACTGTACCAATTCTTCTTTCTTATTCTTAGGCCGCTCACTAAAGGCGGCATGCATGTGGGGAAAATTTTTATTGTCACTCATGGGTTCCCCATCGCAACAACCTTTTCTTCTTTTTAACATAAATCATCAAAATTCAATACTTTAAAAATTAAAACTCATTTCTTAGTGTAAGGATCTTACCTAAGGATGCTTGGGATTGGAAATCCACTCAAAAATACCCAAAATCTATGAATTTCCTTTGAAGAACAATTGAAGAAATTGAGAGAATATGAAGGTGAAGGTGGCGTGAAAATGGATGAAGAGTGGCTAGGGTTTCACTCTTCAATCCTTGATATAACATAATATTATATATAGTTTCCCATTTTGCCCTTGTACTTTCTTTAAAATTCCATCTATGTCCTTTAGTCAATTACCGTAATGCCCTCATTTTTATTGCATTCTCCATGAAATTCTATCTCTTTTCACTCCTCACAATTTCAACTAATTTTGAGTGAAAAGACCATTTTACCCCTAATAAAATTTTAAGGCATTTTCTTCACATTTTCTCAAAATAACTTTAATAAAAATCAACTAAGGGTATAAGGGCATGAGTTAAGTTACGTACCTCAATGTGGGCATTACAAGCTGATGAGATTAGGACCGAGGAAAATGGCATAGGCAGAAGTAGAGGAATAGTTGTCTTTGTTGCGAGCATAATCAGCATCAGCGAAGGCATGGAGAGCCAAAGAAGAATGACAACGAAGAAATAATCCATAGTGCAACGTACCCTTAAGATAACGAGGAATATGTTTGTCTGCATTCCAATGATTAGTAGATGGCCGATGCATAAACTGAGAGAGCTTATTGACTACAAATGATACATCATGACGCGTAAGAGACAAGGACTAGAGAGAACCAAGGACCTGCCTATACTCCGTGGCATTGTGATCTGGAGAACTATCATGAAGCATAAGAGATTCAGTAGAAGTCATTGGAGTACTAATAGGTTTAGCTAAATCATGTGCGAGGAAACCACATAAATAAGGAGATAGAGAGTAATAATAGAAGTACGACTCACAAATAGAGACATATCACAACAGGAATTGCAGAAACCATTGAGGGTAAGGAAAGCGTGCAACTCATTGTACCAAGCACGAGGAGCTTGGCGAAGGCCATAAATAGCTTTGTGTAGTTTGCACACATAGTCTGAAAACTAAAGATGTACAAACCCTTGAGGTTGTTGCATAAAGACATCTTCACCTAGCCGGCCTTGCAAGAAAGCATTGTTCACATCAATTGACGCAAGGACCAACCCCGAGAAGTGGCAATGCTAAGAACAAGGTGAACAGTAGCTGGTTTAACAACAAGACTAAATGAGTCTGTGAAATCAACTCCAGGCTGTTAATGAAAGCCCTTAGCAACGAGACAAGCCTTGTAGCGAGCAATAGAACCATTCGGATTTTGTTTGATGCCATACACCCATTTACTGCTAATAATATTCTATGTGGGTGAGGAAGGAATAAGAGAGCAAGTGGAATTGTTAAGCAGAGCAGCAAACTCTTCGCACATAGCCTCCTGCCAAGGTTTTAGTTTCTGGGCTTGGGTAAAGGAGGTTGGTTTAGAAAGGGTAGAGGTAGAGGTAGAGGAAGAGAGAGATGTGGTCAGATCAAAGATTGGTTTAGGTTTGAATATATTTTTTAAGAATGAGTAACAATGCAAGAAAAGCAATCAGGATTGATTGTAGGTGGTGAGGGGTGGGGAGGCTGATCTAGAGAAGTGGCAAAAGAAGGAGAAGTGGGAAAGGAACTTACAAAAATTGGAGGAAAGGCAGACACATCAGATGGCAGCAGAGATGTGGAGATAGGAAGCCCGAAGCAACCGAATTTTATGGAGAGAGTAGAGATGGGCACAAGGAAGACATGGGCTGTTAGAGTAGATGCCCTAGAGCCAATCAATTATTGTAGAATTGACTCTTTGTAATAATGTTCATTAATCAATAAAATGCATTTTATTCTATATCGCGTAAATCATTATTATTGCAATATGTATTGATATATGTCCTTAGAATGGTAGAACCGTAAATAGGGTATCAACTGTTTCAAATCTTGATAGTGAGAACCCTATAAGCACATATGGTGGCCATTCTAGAAACGTCCGTAGCCCCAGTATTATTCTAAAGTAAGGGCATAGATAATACAATAAGGCTATTATAGTGTTGAACGACCCTATCGAAAGGTAGTGACTGATCTCACTTGTCAAGGTTGTTTGGTGAAAACCTGGTGCAACACATGGGTGCTTGCTGTAGGCAAATACACCATAGCAAGTTCATTGGATTGACCTACCAGAGGATTCCATATGGATGGTAACCCTAGTGTCTATGGAACAAATCCTCTAACGAATGGTGGTGCATGTGATCCTTAGACTTGAGATCACCAGAGCGCCTTGTGCACCGATTGGTGCAGTTTGACACTAGCCTAACGCAGTTCTTTTCAGTGCTGTCAATATGGTGGTGATTGGCTGCATCAAGGAGTGTATCAAGACTATGGTGGATAGACAGAGGATTCATCACTCCCGGGTACGGGAGAAGTTATCTCACAGTACAATTCAATATATGGCAATGACACTAAAACTGTGGCCATAGTGGGATTGAGTTGTTGCTCTATCCAGTTTATAATTTAGGTCATTGGTCTAGAAACTGAATACATAATATCGAGAGTAACCGAAGGTTGACACTATTTCTATGCCTTCGTCTTGTAGAGATAACGGATGATGAAAGGATCGAATTGTACGGTAACCATATTGTTGACAGGTAGCTACTTTGTTGAATCCGAATCTATCGGGTGGCCATGATGCCTTGCTAGGGGCCAATCTTGGTCTGTGTATTAGTGAAATGATTAATTGGTGTTAATCACGATACTATACACTACCGGTATGATGAGGAGCCTATGGGTCACACACATAGAAGATAATTTAAGACTTAGGAAGAAAGAAGGGTGTTTTCATCTTTTTGGGCGAAAGGGTATTTTGGTAATTTCACAGTGCAATTAAATTTGCTGAGGTCGTAGCCTTTATTTAATTTGTTAGAAAAATTAAATAAGTGAAATTACATTTAAATATGTGTTAGCATATATTTAAATAAATTATCATTATTGTTAAATGTTAATATATATATTAAATATATATTAATTGATTTTAATTGAGATACTGATGAATTAAAATAAATATCTAATTGAGAGTGTTTGGAAACAAAGGGTGTTTGGGTTGGAGCCCAAGCCTATTCCATATGGGAATAGGGCAATTAAATTTTTCTATAAAAGAAAAAGGTTATTTGTAAAATGTGGAAGATTCATTCATTTGATTATTCATTGTAAAAGAGAAACACACAGAGCCCCTTTTCTCTCTCTCTCACGCCAGACTTGGTTTGCCAAAAATCAAACACTCTTCATTTCTTCTTGATTCTTAAGGCTAAGGAGGATCTAGCAAATCCCTCCTTATTTCCTTGCGATTGTCTTCATGTGGACTACATCGGTTCGACCCTACATTTGGGTCTGTAGCAAAATACGTTTAGAGACAAACTTGGAGGAGCTTCCAAACGTGTGTATGGTTTCTTAAACTCTAGATTAATTTTCTGCAGATTCTTGTTTTTGCATAAACTATAATTTTTGTGCCCTGATTTTGGGTTCTAAGGAACGATCCGAGTTGTTATTAACTTTTGTTTTTCGCTGCCTCAATGGATCATTTCCTGACATGAGCAAGGGAGAGATAGTAGGAGAGATAGTGGGAGAGGGCTGGTAAGGAAGAGATTGCACAGGTGATGGGAGTTGGTGGAGAGGCATATGGGAAATAGGTTGGGTAAGTGGTGGGTCGGATAGGAAAGTAGGAGAAGATGGGCCATGTTGGGGGGGTTGGAAGAGAGTGGATAGGAATTCATTAGTAGAGGTAGGAGCATCCTGAGAAACAATAGGGGAGAGTTGTTGAAAAGGAAATAAAGTCTCCTCAAATTTAACATGGCGGGACACAAGGATTTTATTAGTGTATGGGTCAAAACAATAAAAAGAGTGATGAGCAATGGAATAACCAAGAAATACGCAAAGACGAGATTTAGGTTCTAATTTGTGAGCAGGGTAGGGACGAAGCTAGGGATAACAGAGGCAACCAAAAACACGAAGAGAAGCGTAATTAGGATGGTGATGGAACAATTTGTGAAAGGGAGTGTCAAAATCGATAGTGGGTGAGGGCATGCGGTTGGTTAATGAGATAAGTAGTGGTCTGGAAAGCAAAAGACCGAAAACGAAGAGGGATAGAAGCATGGTGAAGAAGGGTGAGACCGGTTTCAATAATATGATGATGTTTTCGTTCAGCGGAGCTGACATGTTGGGGAGTGTAAGGAGGTGATATGAGATGTTGAATACCATATTTAGCAAGTATGTGTGCTAAGGATTGATGTTCACCACCTCGATCAGTGTAAACCGTCTTGATGGTTGTGTGAAAAAAATTTCAATTAAGGTTTTAAATCGCTCAAAAATAGCAAGAACTTCATATTTGACTTTAATGGGATAAAACCAAGTATATTTCGTAAAGTAGTCAAAAAAGAGGATGTAATGACGACATTTATCGATAGAAATAATTGGTGATGGACCCCAAACATCTGAATAAATAACCTGAAAAGGTTCACGACAATGAATAGAAGAAACCTTAAGGATAATTAGTGACTTTTATTACAAGCACATGAGACACAATGAAATCTAAAGGTGGAAGAGTCATGACAAGGGAGTTGTTGGCTTGCGAGAAGCTTTTGTTGAATGGGAAGAGAGGGATGACCAAGGCGTTGATGCCATAACTGAGATGTCATGGTGAGATGAGCAGAAGGTGGAGTTAGAGTTGATGTCAGCCATTCGTATAGATTGTTCCTATTCTGGCCTTGTACTGTAACAAAATGAAGAACAGAGAAGAATCATCTAGGAAGATGGAGAGAAAAATGTTCTCTGATATATTTTTAATTAACTATACATAGCTGTCTATATACTATTACAAAGGAATCTTCTAACAACCTATAAAGGGGAGAATACATTATTGTCTCTTTGTACAACTCAAAGAAACAATAAAATGCGTAAAATGTAATGTACAAAGAAACCAAAATAAATAACAGAAAAGAATAATGAAATCATCATTCTTCAATAATGGACACGTTCCCTTTGTTTGAATATGGTGTATTATGCTCCAATACCCTTCCGCAAGATGGAGAGTGGAGGTTGAGAACTCCTATCTTGGATAAGTGAGAATGAAGAACAATAGATGACAAAGCTTTAGTCAAAAGATTAGCCAACTGGTTGGAGGTTGGAACATAAAAAGTTTTGATGCTACCTTCTTGAATCTTGTCATGAATCAAGTGACAATCAAGCTCGATGTGTTTTGTCCTCTCATGGAAGATGGGGTTGGCGGCAATATGGATGGCAGCTTGGTTATCACAATGCAAGGTAGCGGCTTAAGGGTGAGAAACCTGGAGAGCAGAAAGTAGAAATCACAACTAGGTAAACTCACAACATGTAGCTGCCATTGATCGATACTAAGCCTCGGCTGATGATCGAGAAACAACCGACTGCTTCTTCGATTTCCATGAAATCAATGATGAGCCAAGGAAGATGCAATACCTAGTGACTGAGTGTCTAGTGTCGGGATAGGAGGCCCAATCCGAGTCACAAAAAGCGATGAGCTGAAGTGAGAAGGAGCTGGGTAGAATTAACCCTTGACCTAGTGCAGCTTTGAGATACTTGAGAATTTTCTGAGCAGCTGAGAGATGAAAATCAGTGGGGGCAGCCATAAATTGACTTAAAGTTTGCACACTGTAACAAATGTCAGGTCAAGTAATTGTAAGATAGAGAAGACGACCAATCAATCGTCTATACACACTCGGGTTTGATAGAGGTTAGCCACAAGATTGAGTGAACTTGAGGTTTTGTTCCATGGGAACCTTAGTAGGTTTGCTGCCCAAAGTTCCAGAATCAGCTAAAATGTCCAAAGTGTACTTTCTTTGACATAAAACGATACCTTTAGAGGAGCGGGCAATCTCAATGCCAAGAAAATACCTCAAAGAGCCGAGGTTCTTTATCTTAAATTTGTTGTCAAGAAAGAGTTTCAACTGGCTGACAGAATTAATGTCATTGCTGGCCACAAGTATGTCATCGACATACACTAATAAAGCTATGAAAGAACCATTATTTTCCTGTGTGAAGAGGCTATAATCAGCCTTTGATTGTGAAAAACCAGATTCAAGTAGTGATTGAGAAAATTTAGAGTACCATTGCCTTGATGCTTGCTTGAGGCCATATAAACTCTTTAATAGTTTACAGACTTGAGTGGGTGTCCCTTTGGTATAACCAGGAGGTTTTTTCATGTAAATATCCTTATGTAAATCCCTATGCAAAAAGGCATTATTTACATCAAATTGATGTAAATGCCGGCCCTTAACAGAAGCAATTGCTAAGAGGCATCTCACAGTTACCAATTTGGCAATAGGAGATAATGTCTCATGATAATCCACCCCTTCAAGTTGTGTGTAGCCATTGGCTACCAAGCGGGCCTTCAACCTCTCAACATACCCATTGGAATGGTACTTGATTTTGTAAACATATTTACAATCGATGGACACTTTTCCTGGAGGTAAATCTGTAAGTTGCCAAGTGTTGTTAGCTTCTAAGGCAGCCAATTCATTATCCATGGCTTGACACTAGCCTGGATGTTTGAGAGCTTGGCGGTATGTTTGTGGTTCAAAATGGTGGAAAGGGTAATGGAGAAAGCTTGGTAAGAAGGAGAAAAAACATGATAAGTTAAGCAATTAGCAAGTGAGAAAGGAGTACCTTGTATAGGACGTAGCTGTTGAGGCAACAATTGGATGGAAGAAGTGAGAGCCTTCTGTTGACAATGATAATCCTGCAGAAATTTGGGTGCACGCTTAGTTCTGGTGGACTTGCGAGGGAGAGGAGGAGGGGGTTGTGGTGGGGCAGGAATGGAAGATTGGTAGGATGGTGAGGAAAATGGAGAATGAGAGGGAGAGATAGGTTGAGTTATCTTAGGAGGAAAATTAGATGGTGAAGGAGATTGAAATGTATTGGAAGGTGGAGAAGCAGGAGGGGGTAAAGCTGAGTGCGGTGGACAAAAATTAAAAGGTGTTGGTGTGATGATAGGAATAGAAGGAATAGGAGATGGAGCAGGAAGTGAGATGCTTGTATTGAATGGAAAAACTCTTTCATGAAACACAACATCCCCAGAAATAAAAATTTGTTCAATTTGTAAATCTAATAATTTGTATCCTTTCACGACAAAAGGGTAGCCTAGAAATACACTTTTCCTACCTCTCGAATCAAACTTCTTTCGTCCATGGGATAAGGTTGAAGCAAAAGTAAGACAGCCGGAAACTCTCATGTGATGATAAATGGGTGGCTTATGAAAAAGACTTTCAAAAGGAGTTTTATTATGAAGTAATGGTGTGGTTGTTCTATTTATAATGTAAACAACAGTTAGTATGCAATCACTCCAGTATTTAAGGGGAATATTGGACTGGAATCTTAAGGCCCAAGCCACATTCATGATGTGTTGGTGTTTGCGCTCAACTATCCCATTTTGTTGGGGTGTTTCAACACAACTAGTTTGGTGGTTAATACCCTTAGATTTAAAAAAAATATGTCATAAGGAATTCCTTGCCATTATCACTTCTGAACATTCTAATTTTGGTCTGAAATTGAGTTTCAATTAAAGAGTAAAAACTTTCAATACAAGATCTCACATCAGATTTATGTTTAAGCATATAGAACTAGGTGGTCCTTGAGAAATCATCAACAAGAGTAAGGAAAAATCGAGAACCATTAATTGCAATTGTGGGGTTGGGGCCCCAAATGTCACAGTGAACAAGATCAAAAGTGTTAATAGATTTATTTGTGGAAATGGGAAAAGAAAGTCGATTTGCTTGGCCAAAGGGCAAACATAGCAAGGAGATGTATTAGAAGAACTCAGGTTCTATTTGACAAGAGGATCATCAATTAAAAGAAGCCTAGAGAATGAAATGTGCCCAAGTCTACAATGCCACAAATCAAAAAAGGAATCCTTGTGTGTAAAAGAGGCACTATGGAGCTGGTCTTTATGAAGAAAAGCTAGTAAAACATCAACTAAAGTTGAGGGTGACACACCAAAACACAGCAGGTGATACAGACCATGCCTCACTTCACCCATCCCAATCGTTGTCCAAGATGCTAAGTCCTGTACAAAACATGAATGAGAAAAGAAAATAAGGCAGCAAGAAGAATGGAGAGCAAGCTTTTTAGCAGAAATTAAATTGAAATTGAAAGAAGGGACACAAAGCACATTTTGAAGGACTAAATTCTCGGATAAGTGTACAACACCAATGTGAGAAACAGGGACATCTGCACCATTAGGTAATTTAACTAAAGAAGATATAGTGGCCATGATGGATGAATAGAGAGAGGGACAACAGATCATGTGATCTGTTGCTCCAGTGTCTATTATCCAGGGAGTGGTGTGTGTTTGAGTTGATAAACAAGAAACCATACGTGAGATGTTAGAGCTGGGGACATGCTTAGAGGATGAGGAAGGCGGAGTAATAGACATGGTGGCCATGGCTGAACTGGTGTCCTTAGAGTGCAACAAAGCCAAGAGTTGATTATATTGACCTTTGGTAAGAGCCATAGTCTTAGAGGACTCTTCATCATGACCATCAGTAGAGCATGCTCGAGAAGGAGTAATAGCAACAGCAACAAAGTTTTTATTCTTGCCATGAAGCTTATGGCCAGGGGGGGTACCCATTTAATTTGTAACATTTTTCAACAGAATGGCCAGTCATATTGCAATGGGTACACAAAGATGGGGTTGCATTTCCTGCTTTGAAGCAATTCTCAAGAAAGTGACCTTGGATTTTACAATGAGTGCAATATGGACGACTTGATTTCTGGGCTATAGAGTTACGAAATTTCTGGGCAGGTTTGGGAAAATGGGGGTTGGTTTTAGCCATCATGGCCATAAGATCAGGATTAGAGGTTTGGGTAAGCATGAGATGTTGTCGTTCTTGCTGTTGAATCATGGAAAAAACTCGGTTAAGGGGGGGAAGGGGTTCAAGAAGCATAATCTGATCTCTTGAAGGGGAATAAGAATCAGATAAACCCATTAGAAACTGTATGACACAATCACGATCGTATCGATCATTTAAGATTTTCAGTTGGCCACAATCATACACATGTATGGGGTCATAGATAGCCAATTCATCCCATAAAACTTTTAAGCAACCAAAAAAGGTGCTAATGGAATCCTCACCTTGAGAGAGGCTAGCAAGATCCCGTTTGAGTTGAAAAATGCGAGAACCATTTTGTTGAGTAAAACGGTCCCGAAGTTCAAGCCAGAGAGTGCGATAATCATCAACCAAAGCAAGACTGGTTTTAACAAAGAACTTACAGAATTTTGAAGCCAGGAGACAACTAAATTGTTGCAACGTTCCCATGCTTCAAAAATTGGATCATTGGCATCAAGTGGTTTGGAAAGGGTCCCATTGATGAAACCAAGCTTGTTCTTCGCTTGAAGAGCACGGCTAACAGCTCGAGACCAATTGACATAATTTTCAGCATTTAAGAGATCAGAAACTAAGGCAGCAGCGGGATTGTCACCATTGTCGATGCGAAAGGGGTTGAAAGGATCTGAAAAATTGAGAAACCTTTTGTTAGGGTTTTTGGGAGGAGGTGTTTTAGGATCGGTATTTTCAGAGCTAGATTCGTTAGGATTTTTGGGAGGTGTTTTAGGATCAGTATTTTCAGAGCTAGACATGGTGAGGGTTTTGGATCGAGGGTAGCTCTGATACCATGTAACAAAATGAAGAACAGAGAAGAATATGCAACAAGATGAAGAATAGAGAAGAATCGTCTGTAACAAAATGAAGAACATAGAAGAATCGTCCAGGAAGATGGAGAGAATAATATTCTCTGATATATTTTTAATTAACTATACACAGCAGTCTTTAAACTATTACAAAAGAATCTTCTAACAACCTATAAAGGGGAGAATACATTATTGTCCCTCTGTACAACTCAGCAAACAGAAATGCAGAAAACAGATTGTACAGCAAACCAAAATAAATAACAGAAAAGAATAATGAAATCATCCTTCTTCAATAATGGGCACGTTCCCTTTGTTTGAATCTGGTTTATTATGCTCCAATATGTACCAAGGATGCGCCCGTACTCAAGTCCTTCACAAGAAAATGATGAGGAAAAAATTCAACAGAGGTGTTATTTTGGTTGCAGAACTGAGAAACAGAAACAAGATTTTTTTTAATAGAAGGAGCACACAGAATATTATTTAAAGTAAATGTCGTGGTTGGAGTAGTAAGCGTAGAAGATCCAGAATGAGAGATAGAAATACCAGTGCTGTTGCCAACAATAATGTCATCATTCCCTGCATAGTCAGAGTGCATGGAGAGATTTTGCAGATCAGAGGTATGTGATGGGTTGCACCAAAGTCAAGAACCCAATTGCCATTGGAGGTGCCAACGTCACTAGTGGTCATGTTAGCCTGCGGCCAAGTTTTTTGTTGGGTTGGTTTCAGCTTTGAGCGACAGACTTTAGCGGTATGGCCTACTTTGTCACACAATTGATAGATAACTTTGGGTTGTCGCTGCTGAAAATTAGGCCTCTAAGAATTAGATTGTTGAGGAAAGGCTCCAGAGTTGTAGCCAGTACCTTGATAAGGGAGACTACGAGAGTAGCCTGGGTTGGAATTGAAGTGTTGTTGACTGGGTGATCCCTGGGGTGACCTATTGTTTGAGAAGAAATTTCTATTGTGAGTGAAACCACCTTTATTCTTATTCCAACTGCTCCTTTGAGTGAATTGAGCGGTAACGGGAGTGTCGGTCTTCTTAATTTCTCCTCGTTTCTGAATCAGCTCCTCATCTAATAGTTTGTCATAAAGATCTTCAAAGCTGACTGGTGAGTCACGAACCCGAACAGCAGCAGTCAGTTCTTTAAACTCATCCTGAAGACCATTGAGAGTGTGGCCTATGATCTCTTCATCACTCATGGGATGACCAATTAAGGCTAGGTTGTCAATCACACTTTTGATCTTCATCATATATTCTGATACGATGATACCCTCCTTGGTTGTTGTCATCAACGTGGTGAGGAGAGTCAGCATCCTTGTGTTGGATCGATTTGCATAGCTTCCTTGACGCTTGTCCCAAGCATCTGCAGAGGTTGAGCAATTGTTTATAGTAGGACCAATTGCACTGTTGACAGTGGCTTGAATGCCTAGAAGCACAAGACGATCTTGCCTGAGCCATAGACGATATTCCGGGTCTGTTGGTGGTGGACACGGGCGCGAACCATCAACAAATCCAAGCAGATCATAACCAAATAATAGATTGGTCACTTGAGATTTCCAAGAGGAGTAGTTGACTCATTCGTTTGCTAACCTGAAAGGGATCTGAGAAGAGGCATTTAGAGAAATTAAGTTAGTTCCAGGGACAGCAGTATTACCTAACACAGTGGTGTTGCCTGCGTTTGGGGGAGGCACTGGTTGGGTGAGAGGAGGACCATTCTGAATTCGATTAAGGAGAGAGGCATCTAGAGTTGCCTGTGAAGAATTGGATCGTGGAGAAGAGGAGGCGGACATTGTTTGAAGAGAATAGATAGATGAAGAAAAAAATCTGTTCTATGATAGTATGGCTCTGATACCATAAAAGATAAAGGAGAAATATAAAATTGGCTTATTTTATTCATATCACTTTACAACTTCCACAACACATTACACGTTCAACAACAAACAACTAAACTAAAAGAAAGCCTATAATTTGGGAGCAATTCTTATCACATTCTATCAAATATCAATTCTTTTTCTATTGATCTTAAAATTTATTAATTAAGGCCTGCATGCATATATATACAGCAGATTAATTAAGCAAAACATTTTTAATTACTTTATAAAAATAGATGAAGTGACAAATTCTTCGTTACATATCTCTCAGAAAAAACTTACACAAACTAATTAACAACACTCATTAAAACAATATTAACACACAAATGGATCGCTCGATGCATGTGATGTTTGGTTGCAGAGAAAAAATGAGTCCCAGTCTCAGCTGAAGTACATGTTAGGAGATGCATAAATAGTGCTATGGAGAATTGAAGAATTATTTGGAGACCCTTTTTTCTTGAAGAACAAGTTTGTAACAAGATGAACAATTGGCTTCATCATCATCATCATCTTTGTTAGTGTTTTTGCACTGGAGATTACAAAGAAAAGAAAGAGAGCATAACAAAGACGAAGAAAAGTTGTCTGATTTCTATTTTTCAAAATGAGTTTACACTTCAACTAATAAAGTTGATTTACACTATTACACCAACCATGCAGACATATAATAACATGATTTAATCTAAAGCTACTGACTTAATACCAACTAAACAACAACTATGCAGCACATCCCATATAATCTGGAGCACATATCTAGAATTACAAAATAAGCATAACTATGCAGCATTACAAATGGACCCCCGGCAGATTGCCTTCTAGATTTACCGCCAAAACACATTCAAAAACATCAGTTAAACTGCTGCATTTCCAGCCAAGTATCAACCTTCAACACTCCTCCTTGATGGTTGGCTGGAAACACCAAGTCTGAATCTGAATTCTTCAAACTTGGCTTTGGAGACAGCCTTGGTCATAACGTTAGCCACTTGATATTCACTCTTGCAATGTACTAGTTTCACTTCACCATTTTGTTCAGCTTTTCTCACGGCATGGAACTTAATTTTAATGTGTTTTGTTCGTCCATACTGCACAGGATTCTTGGCCATAGCTACTGCAGATTGATTGTCACACATGATAGCAGTAACCTTGTTCTGTTTTAGCTTCAAGTCTTCAAGGATTTTCCTTAACCAAATAGCTTGATTCACATGCAGTAGCTGATATGTACTCTGCTTCAGCTGTGGATTGAGCTACGGTTTCTTGTTTCCTGGAAAGCCAGCAGATAGCACCATGATTCAGGAAGAATGCAAATCCTGAAGTGCTCCTCATATCCTCTGTTGAACCAGCCCAATCACTGTCCGAATAACCAACTAAACTGAAGTCCTCTGATCTTTTGAACCACACCCCATATTCAATGCTTCCTCTTACATACCTCAGTACCCTTTTTGCTGTTTTGAAGTGTGTTTCAGTTGGATTACTCATAAATCTGGATAGCAAACTGGTTGCATACATTAAATCTGGTCTGGTTGCTGTCAAATACAACAGACACCCTATCAAGCTCCTGTACAAACCTTCATCAACCTTCTCACCATCCTCATCCTTTGACAGCTTTGAGTTTGGAACCAAAGGCAGATTTACTGGTTTGCAATTTTCCATGCAGAATTTTTTCAAAACTTCACTTGCATACCTTTTTTGATTCACAAAGATCCCATCCACATGTTGATCAATCTCCATTCCAAGGAAGTAAGACATTCCACCAAAGTCAGTCATTTCAAACTCACTTTGCATGGATTTCTTGAATTCATCCACTTGAGCTTGATTGCTTCCAATTACTAGAAGATCATCCACATACAGTGAGATGATCATCAAGTCATCATCAGCTTCTCTAATGTACAAGGTGTATTCATTTGGACTCCTAACAAAATCCAAATTCAGCAGGTGGTCATTAATCCTGCTATACCAGGCCCTTGGAGCCTGTTTTAGGCCATACAAGGCCTTCCTCAGCAAATACACCTTTCCCTCTTCGCCTTGGATCACATACCCTTTAGGTTGTTCAATGTAGATTTCCTCATTCAACCAGCCATTCAAGAAGGCAGATTTTACATCCATTTGGTACACTTTCCAGGAGAATTGAGCAGCCACTGCAAGTAGCAGCCTAATGGTGTCATGCCGTGCAACAGGAGCAAATGTCTCCAGGAAATCCACTCCATACTGCTAAGCAAATCCCTTAACTACAAGCCTGGCCTTATGCTTCAGAATTGACCCATCTGGATTCACCTTTTTTCTGAAAATCCACTTTACCTGGATAACCTTTCTGTTTTCTGGTCTGTCCACCAGCTTCCAGGTTTGGTTTTTTTCAATCATGGCCAACTCCTCCTTCATGGCACTCCTCCAGGATTCTGATTGTGCAGCCTCTAAATAACTTGTAGGTTCCATTTGAGCTAAGTTGCACCTGTCATACACATCAGCAAGTGTTCTGGTTCCCCTAACAGCAGCTTCTTCTTCTGATTCCTCCCCTGAATCTTCTTCAATTTGATCAGGTTGAACCTCACTCAGTTGAGGTTGTGTATCTACATCAGCTCTACCCTTTTCCCAGTTCCAGATTCCTCTTTTATCAACCTTAACATCCTTGGACACTATAACTTTTCTAGAGTTAGGAATATAAATTCTGTAGGCCTTGGATTAGCTGCTGTAGCCAATAAAAATTCCTGTAACAGCCTTATCCTCTAGCTTAGTCCTCTTTGTAGGTGGCACTAGGACATAGCAAAAGCTTCCAAAAATCTTCAGTTCATCCACTGCTGGTTTGACTCCACTCTAAGCTTCAAAAGGTGTTTGGGTTTTTAAGGCTTTGGTGGGAATCCTATTGAGTAGGTAGACACTTGTGTTTGCTGCTTCTACCCAAAATGGTTTGGGAAGATTTTTCTCAGCCATTAAGCATCTTGCCATTTCCATGACTGTCCTGTTTCTCCTCTCACAAACTCCATTCTGTTGTGGAGTGTATGGGCTGCTGTATTCATGTCTTATTCCAGCTTCAGTGCAGATTTTTTCAAACTCTTGAGAAGTGTATTTAGTGCCATTATCACTTCTCAAGGTTTTGATGGATTTTTCTGTCAAATTCTCTACTTCAAGTTTGAATTTCCTAAAAGTTCCAGCCACCTCATTTTTCTGTTTTAGGAAGTAAATCCACCCCATCCTAGACCAATCATCTATGAACAATACAAAATACTTACTTCCATTGAGTGATAAGGTTTGCATGGGGCCAAATACATCTGAGTGGACAAGTTGGAGTTTTTCAGAGGCTCTCCAAGCTTGGTTCACTGGAAATGGTTTCCTACTCATCTTGCCTAGTTGACACACTTTGCACACACCTCTTGGCTACACAACAATAGGCAGATTCTGGACTAGATTTTTGGACTGCATTTCAGTCAAATTTTTATAGTGTACATGGCCTATTCTTTTGTGCCACATTTCAGTTTCATCCTCTCTAACATTGCATGCTATGTCTGTTGTAGCTTTCCACATTATTGGAAAGCTTTTCCCAACCATTTTCACTCTCAAAACCTCATTACCCTCACTGTCTTGAATAATGCAGGATTGTTTTTGAAAATGCAGTGCATAATTCCTTTCCAACATTTGCCCCACACTCAAAAGACTTTGACTTATATTAGGTGCATAAAGTACATTTGAGATTAGCTTTGTACCTTTTGGAGTTTAGATTGCAACATCTCCTTTGCCTTTTGCTTCCACACGCTTTCCATTCCCAACTTTGATCTTTGACCGATGAGAGTAATCTATGTTCACAAAGCTACTCAGATCAGGTGTCATGTGATGTGTGCACCCACTATCAATCAGCCATGTATCATCACTGGTTTGGATCAAGTTGGATGAGGCCATAAATAGCTGCTCTGTCTCCTGCACTGGCTGTTGTTCATCTGCAGTTTGAGCTTGCTGTTGGGACTACTCTCCCTTGTTTCTTCATACTCTTTCAATATGCCAAACTGTTTGTAGGCCCTACACTGTATACCAGGTCTAAACCAGCATTTGTGCTCTGCATGTCCCTTTCTTTTGCAATGAGAACAAGCTGGAAAATTTCGCATACCACCAGCTTTGTTCCATTGGTTGTTGGACCTTTCTTTCCTCTTTTTTCTCCAGCAGACTTTCTATAATTCCCTTGAACAGGTTTGCCTTTGTAGGTTGCCAGCATTGCCCCTTCATTCGCATCTTCAAGCCTTAGGAGCCTTCTTTGCTCTTGTGCCTGTAGAGCATGGACCAGCTCAGTCAATGTGATCTGAGTCAGGTCCTTTGAGTCCTCCAAGGATGAAATCTTAGCTTCAAACCTTTCCGGCAAACTCACCATTACCTTCTCCACTATTCTGCTGTCTAACATCTCCACTCCAAGTAATCTGATTTTGTTGACAATGCTCATCAGCCTGTCAACATATTCTTTCACTTTCTCAGCCTCCTGCATTCTTAAAGATTCAAACTCCCTTCTTAAATTCAGAACCTGCATGTTTCTTGTAGTGCTACTTCCCATGAACTCTTTTCTCAACTTGTCCCATGATTCCTTGGCTGTTTCGCATGCCATGATCCTTGTAAAAACAAGGTCTGTGACAGCTGAGTGGATATGGGATAGGGCTCTTGGAGCCTTTGATGCTTCCTCTTCATGCATTCGAATTTGGTTGAGAGTGGGATTTGGTCCCAGCTGAGGGGGTTGTCTCTCTTCCTCTACATACTACCAGAGTCCTTGACCCCTTAGGTAAGCCTTCATTTTGACTGACCAAATATGGTAGTGTTCACCGTTGAACACAGGAGGTAGAAGGGAAGCTGTTGGAGTAGTCATTTGTTTGAAAGAGAACAGGTCTGATACAAGGTAGTTTCCAGGAGAGCTGGATGTGTTGTTTGGAGAAGAAAATGTTCAGTTTTTTGTTGGAATCAATCTAGCTCTAATACCATGTTAGTGTCTTTGCACTGGAGATTACAAAGAAAAGAAAGAGAGCATAACAAAGACGAAGAAAAGTTGTCTGATTTCTATTTTTCAAAATGAGTTTACACTTCAACTAATAAAGTTGATATTACACTATTACACCAACCATGCAGACATATAATAACATGATTTAATCTAAAGCTACTGACTTAATACCAACTAACCAACAACTATGTAGCACATCCCATATAATCTAGAGCACATATCTAGAATTACAAAATAAACATAACTATGCAGCATTACAAATGGACCCCCGACAGATTGCCTTCCAGATTTACTGCCAAAACACATTCAAAAACACCGTTAAACTGCTGCATTTCCAGCCAAGTATCAACCTTCAACAATCTTCCTCTCCGATCTTCTCCTTCCAAAAGAACGAGCTGCTTGAGCTTCAACATCAATATCTTTCTCTCTAATGCACAAAATTTGAGCCAAAGTTGAAGAATTCTCCTTATTTCTCACCAACAGTTGCGTGCCCGAAGTAGTCAAGCTCTCGCTTGGCCTTTGCCCCATCGTGGAATGCTTGCAGACGGTGAGAAGCTCTCAAGGAGATGTGGATAGCTTTTAAAATATTGTAAAGTGAAATCAAAAGTCACTTATTTCATTCATCCTTCTACTTATATACATCATAACAACTCTATATGGTGTCTGGAAAACGTGCTAGCAAATTCAGATAAATAATCAAAAGTGCAAACGTGCATGGGAAACTAAATCATTAACACCACTAACTTCCTAAAGAAAAGGTAACAGGCCACTATCTCCTAAAGAACATGTCTTCATGTTGGTAAGGCACATAACATTCCTCCCTTCTCAAAATCAGCCTTGTCCTCAAGGCTGCTAAGGACATTTGCTTTGCTATCTTCACTGTTTAATTCTGACAACTCATCTACGACTACAGAATTGTTTTTGAGCTACTTCTTAAGTAAAGAAACATGTTTGACAGGGTGGATCTTACTTCCTTCAGGTAAGAGTAACTTGTAAGCCAATGGACCTTTGTGTTCAGTAATCAGGTACGACCCATGATATTTGGCAGAAAGTTTGTGCCGCCATTCTCCCGTTAAAGAAATCTATCCGTATGATTGCAACTTGAGATAAACCCAGTCGCCAACCTCGAACTGACGATCTTTTCTACCCTTGTCATAGGTAACCTTCATCCTTTCTTGAATCTTTGAAATATGTTACTGTAGTTGGACAATGATATGATCCCTCTACCGTAAGTCCTTGTCCACGTTTGCATCATTTGCCATCCCAAACTCATAGAACGTTAAGACTGGTGGTGGTCGTCCATAAACTACTTCAAAAGGAGTGGATTTTGTGGAAGAATGCTAGCTAGTGTTATAACAAAACTTCGCCCGTCCATTGTTTTTTGTTATCTGCGGTAAAGCATCGTAAATACATTTCAAGAGTATGATTAGTTACCTCAGTTTGTCCATCTTTCTGTGGATGGTAAGAGGAAGAACAATGCCTTGCAGCCGAAATAACTCTTTCCAAAATGCGCTTATGAACACGGGGTCGTGGTCGCTTACGATTGACTTTGGTACTCCGTACAACTTGAGAACAATGGACAAGGGATTTCTTCATTGAGTTTGGATCTTGTTCTCATAAAGGCGTGCAAGGCCAGTAGCATAAGGAAGAGTTTGGGGGTTAGCCGCCCTTACATCTGCACGGATTGTCTCCTTAAGGCCGCTAACAAAACAACTAATTTGTTGTTGCTCTAGGAGAGATCCAGCTTGTGCTAGGAGGTGATCAAATTGAGCTTGATAATTGCAAACCATTCCAGTTTGTGTGAGCTTGGTGAGTTCTCCGTAAAAATCCTCTAAAGGTTGGTCTGTAACAGTCATTCAACGCCCATTTGAACTCCTCCCAAGTAATCCTCACCCGAGTCCATCGAAGGATTGAAACCAGAGGTGTACTTCCCCTTCCAAAAGATAGGCCGCCAATCTAACATCCACATCAAGGTAAGTAATTTTATTTATGCCCTAATACCCTTAGTTGGATTTCTTTGATGCTACCTTAGGCAAATGTGAAAGAAATTCCTTAAAACTTCATTAAGAGTAAAATGGTATTTTCACTCCTAATTAGATGAAAAAGTGGGGAGTAAAAGGAAGCAAAATAATGTGAAAAAGATAATAAAAATAAGAGTATTTTGGTAATTGACTAAAGGATATAGATGGGATTTCATAGAAAGTGCAAGGGCAAAATGGGAATATACATATTTATTTAGTTATAAGGTTGCAATAACCTAAACCCTAGCCATTCTAACCCTTGTACATGCCACACTTCACCTCTTTTTCTCTCAATTTTCTTCACTAAATTTCAAAGGGAAATCATAGGATTTGGCTTGGATTTTTATAGATTTTCAATCCTAAAACATCCAAACCTAAGATTCTAGCACAAGGAGTGTGATTAAACTTTAAAGTTTTAAATTCTTCTGGTTTTTATATATGATCTAGGTCCAAGAGGAAGAGACTTAGTAAAAGGAGGTAATATCACACATTCAAGGTAAGTAAACCTAATTTTAGACCTGATTTGAGCAAGACTTGTGTAGAATGATTCTTGCATGTTTTTATGTGATTGTATGTGAGAATTGTTGGCTGTTTTTGACATTGAATGATGCATAATTTCTAGCCATGAGAAGTAGTGTATGAGTATGTGATAAATTGGTGGAAATATGGAAGAATTAGTGATGAAATTTTGAAGTGTTGAGAATTGTTGAAAACGGCCAGGTTTTGTAACGCCCACATTGAGGTACATAACTTAACTTATGCCCTGATACCCATAGTTGATTTTTATTAAAGTTATTTTGAGAAAATGTGAAGAAAATGCTTTAAAATTTCATTAGGGGTAAAATGGTCTTTTCACTCAAAATTAGTTGAATTGTGGGGAGTGAAAAGAGATAAAATTTCATGGAGAATGCAATAAAATGAGGGCATTATGGTAATTAACTAAGGGACATAGATGAAATTTTAAAGAAAGTGCAAGGGCAAAATGAGAAACAATATTTAATATTATGTTATATCAAGGATTGAAGAGTGAAACCCTAGCCACTCTTCATCAATTTTCACGCCACCTTCATTTTCATAGTCTCTCAATTTCTTCAATTCTTCTTCAAGGGAAATTCATAGATTTTGGGTACTTTTGAGTGGATTTTCAATCCCAAGCATCCTTTGGTAAGATCCTTGCACTAAGAAGTGAGTTTTAATTTTTAAAGTGTTGAATTTTGATGATTTATGTTCATAGGATTTAAGAGAAAGAGAGTTAGATCAAAGAAGATTTTTAAAGTGTTGGATTGCTCACATATAAGGTAAGTAAATCCTACCCTAAGTATGATTTAAGTAATATTGTGTAGAAAATTTCTTTTATGCATATATATGTTTTATATGAAGAATTGTTAATGGATTTGGTGTTGAATGATGATTATAACTTATCCATGAGAAGTTGTGTTGGTGTATTTGATGTTTGATGAATGTTTGGATGAAGTTTGGAAGAATTGGAGTGGAAATTTTGGAGTGTATATTATGGACAAGTTTGGCGTTAAATATGGAGGGTTTTATTCCCAATTTTTGGTGGCTTAGAAAAGAGATAGAAGTGTAGCCAAATTAGAGTTACTTTGTGCACATAAGTTGTTTGATGAAATGTCAAAGAGAAGTGTTTGTATGAGTATGATTATGTGTTATATTGAGATGAGTTTGTAGATGGTAGAGAATGACATGTTTGCATTCCATATTGCATTATTGCATCTAAACATGTGAATTTAGGAAGAAATATAAGCATGAAACCATCTACATGCATACATACTCATAAGAGCATGAAAAAGCACTAAAGAACGTTAAAGAGTAAATAGAAACAAATGTGAATATTAAAGAAGTTCAAAACTGAATTTTATTTAAAGAAGTGAAAAAGATAAAAAGAAGAAAAGGTTGTTGCGATGGGGAACCCGTGAGTGACAAGAAGAATTTTCCCCACATGCACGCCACCTTTAGTGAGCGGCCTAAGAATAAGAAAGAAGAATTTGTATAGTCCATAAAAGTGCATGTGGATGAGGGCTGTACCCAAGCAAGAAGAATACACTCACACGGCTAATGTTTCAAATCCATGCCTCAACCGAGTCCGATCGGCAAAAGAATAAGAAAGAAAAGAAAAGAAAAGAATAGAAAAGAATAAGAAAGAATAGAAAGAAGAGAAAGAAGAGAAAGAAAGAAGCACATAAAAGAAAGAAAAACAGAACAAGAACAGAATAAGAAAAATAGAAAAGAAAATGTGTACTTTATACATTTGTGCATTTGCATTATATATATGCATAATACCATGCCCATTATCTGAGTAGTGGGAAATTAGAATAGAGAAAGAACAGAGAGAGAAAAACAGAGTAAGAGTAGAGAAAGAATAAAGAAGAATGGGGAAGTGTGAAGTAAGGAAGAAATTCAGAATTTAAGCAACAGAGAGAGAAGGGTAGCATAACGAGTTTACTTACTGAGAAATTAGTGCTTACCCCGTTGTTTTCAATGTTTTTGCAGGAAATAGGTGAGATGCGGTCACTTGGAACATCATGCAGAGGAAGGGTTGGGCAAAACTGTCGAGTTACTATTTTGAGACTTTATTATCTTATGTAAAGTTTTGTGTATAAAGAAAATTAAAAATGGGCCCATAATTTTATACTCGTTTATATGTATATATTTTCTTATATATATATTTGGTTAGTTTTACTGTTATTTTATGAGTATACTAGCTAGAAAGAGAGTCATTACAGGTTTGATGCTATAGTTAGTGAGTTTTTGGCTCAAATTTTGGTGGATTTAGAGAGATGTGGAAGTGTAGCCAACATGGTAGTTGCATGTGCATATGAACTGTTTGATGAAAATTTAAAGAGAAAATGCATGCATAAGTTGGTTAAACCCTATTGAAGAAAGGGTTAGAGAAATGCAAGAATTGAAGTAGAAAGATTATGTTGGGCTTAACCAAGTGTAAATTTTAGTATTCAAGAGTGCATATTGTTATGCCAAAATTTAGAATATCACTTGGTCATGTTAGTTCCATGAGAGAAATGAGCATTAGTGCTTGGTTCTAGTTACTTGAACCTTTACTACTTTTTTAATAGCACATAAAAGTGTTAGAAAAGAATTGCAAGTTAAAGTGTTACTTTGACATGGCAATTGTGATAGTAGAGAATTGTAGAATATGTCGTGACATATCATTATGCGATAATGAGTTTTCAAGTTTGTATACGTGAACTTGGAAAACATATCAAAGAATGGGCTTGATCATGCATTTATTGTGCATATGATTTATATATAGCCTTGATTTGGTAAATGAGAATATTAAAGAATACGTTAGCAAGAATGAGAAAAAGAAAGAAAAGAAAATGGCTTGTAGTTTCCTTTTAAGCTAACATGCAAGTGTGTATGTTTTCTCATTTGCTAAAGAATGCAAGTGTAGAATTTCCATAGCTTGGAAATTTATTTGGAAATGTGTATAGTATCTCTTTCTATTCTCTTTCTACAGCATGTTATGTTATAAGGTTGTTGCGATGGGGAACTCGTGAGTGACAGAGATGTCCACATGCACGCCACCATCAGTGAGTGGGCTCAGCAGAGAGATACAGTATTTGTACAGTCCGTCAGCAATGCATGTAGATGAGGACTGTACCTAGTATACACTCATATGGCCAAGGTTCCAAATCCATGCCTTAGCCTAGTCCGATTGGCAAACCAAAACAGAAAAGAAAAGAAAAGAAAGAGATCCAACATAAGAGACAAACAGAAAAGAAAAGAAAGTTCTTTTCTAAAAAAAGTTTATTATTTTGCATATGTATTATGCTACTTACATGATTTAGTATTTCTTGTATGCTTGATGATGTATAGTTTTATTAATTGTCTTTGCACATTGGTAAGTAGCAAATCAGAATACTAGAAAAGAATGCAGAATATCAGAAAAGAATGAAGAATATTGGCAAAGAATAAAGTGAGGAAAGGAAAGTCAGAATATGAGTAACGGAGGAAAAATAGTAGTACAGTTTGGTTTACTTACTGAGCAATTAGTGCTCACTCTGTTATTTTACTGTTTTTCAGGTACTGGATGATTTACAGTCGGGTGGGACGTCAAGAAGCGAAGGAGTTTGGCGGCACTATCCAAGATTACATTGTACTTATTAAAGTATATTAGTTATTTTGTGTATATATTTATATGAATTAAAATTAGAATTTTCGGATTTTACATTATTACCTCTATGTATATATGTTTACAATTAGGTTGTGGATCATATATATCTCAAAGAATTACCAGCTAAAGAGTATATTACATTTTTGGTATCAGAGCGTCAATTTTCGAAAATTGACAGTGTGCCTCTCCTGTCGCGTTGACGTACCGTAGCCGATCGTTTTAAGTTATTTCTTTTTCTCACTTGTATTAGATGACTAATCGTATTGGTGCTATGTGCTTTAGATGAGATGATCGACTTAATCCGGTAATAAAAATGAATTGAATACGGGTGAGCCATCCAACCCGTCAGGATGTACTCCTCTTGTCCTCGATGAAGCGAGGATTCGTAACATTATTCAGCAGGTATTGGTAGAAAGTCAGGGGAGACCTATATCAGAGAGAGTTGAGATACCAGTTGTAGTACCGACCACTAGAGATGAGAGAGAAAGGTTGATACCTCTGATAGTGTAGAGTCATCTTGAGCCTATTTATGGGTTACCTAGTTAGCATTATTCGTCAAAATTTAGAGGTACGACTGGCCCAATAGTGGCAGAAGAATGGATTAGATCTGTGGAGCGTACGAGAACAATTTTTCCCATGACAGATTGGGAGAAGGTATGCTAGTTTTTTTGTTTAAGAGTGATGCCCGGATTTGGTTGGAGCTGATAGAGGATACTCATGATGTAGCCACTATGACTTGGGGAGATTTTAGACGACTTTTTAGGGCAGAATACAGGATAGCTAACAAAATGCATGAAACGATACAGGAATTTATTAACCTACGACAGGGGATTAGTTCAGTGAAAGAATACTCCAGTAGATTTAATTCCTTGGTGAGGTTTGCACCAGGTATAGTGAGCACACCAGAATTGAGGATGAACAAGTTCGTGCATGGGCTGAATCCAGAAATAGCTCGGGATGTGATGGCAGGTGCCTAACCCCCTCAGACTTACAGTGAGGCTTTGGAGTGAGCTTTACAAGCTGAAGTATTTGTGAATAGGTTAACTCCATTGACTCCGTTAGCAGCAACGCCCAGTATTCCACCTCTAGCTCCACAGAGAGACAAATTTGATGCCCCTAACAATAGAGAAGGAAAGAATAAGAAAAGATTTCAATCAAAGAAGAACATGAAGGATGGGAAGAATAAAAGGCCGAGGACTTTTGAGTTTCCTCAATGTTAGAAATGTGGGAAACATTATCCAGGAGAGTGTCTCAAGGGTGTGTGTTTTAGATGCAGACAACCCCGAAATATGATGAAATACTATAAGGCCCCTCATGCACCCACAACACAGACATCCAGAGGTACTAATGCTCGGGTATTTACAATTGCACAGAGTGAAGCTGAGGCCAGCCCATCTGTAGTTACTGGTTAGTTATTATTTCATTCAATTCCCCTTTATGCATTAGTTGATTATGGAGCCACACACTCATTTATTACACATGGGATTATAGAGAGATTGGGTTTGAAACCTATTACAGTAGATCAACCCATTAAGATAGAATTGCCAGATGGTGATAGTGTGGTAACTCGGGAGATGCTTTTAAGGGAGTCCGTAGTGATCCATGGAAGGATATTAATAGTGGATTTGATTGTATTTGATATGCCCGACTTTGATGTTATTTTGGGCATGGATTTCCTACGGAGATATGGAGTAGAGATTGATTGCCCAAAGAAGCAAGCAAAGTTTAATCTCGATGATGGCAATAAGTTCAGTTTTGGAGAGGGCCATCAGCTTAGTATGTTAATCAGCAGTGTAAAAGCCAGAAAAATGTTAAGAAAATGGTGCTCTGGGTACATTGCCTATGTGGTGCAAAGCAGTGATGTCCCTCGATCAGAAATCCAGAATGTGCCAGTAGTCTGGGAGTTTCCAGATGCATTTCCAGATGATTTGTCAGGTTTACCTCCAGAAAGAGAAATGGAATTTAGCATTGAGTTGGCACCAGAGACAACATCGATTTCTAAAGCCCCTTATCGTATGGCCCCAACCGAGCTCCAGGAATTGAAGAAGCAGCTCCAAGAACTCCTAGATAAGGGTTTTATTCCACCTAGCCATTCTCCCTGGGGTGCTCCAATTCTGTTTGTGAAGAAGAAAGATGGGTCGCTATGGATGTGCATAGATTATAGAGAGTTGAATAAAATGACAATGAAGAATAAGTACCCATTACCTCGCATAGATTATTTATTTGATCAGCTTAAAGGAGCAGCAGTGTTTTCAAAGATTGATTTGAGGTTGGGTTATCATCAAGTAAGTGCTGCAGAGCAAGATATAGCCAAGACTACATTTCGGACTAGATATGGGCATTATGAGTTTGTGGTGATGCCTTTCGGGTTAACCAATGGCCCAGCAGTCTTTATGGATTTAATGAACCGGGTGTTTCATGACTGTCTTTCATTACTGTCTTGATCAATTTATAGTGGTGTTTATTGATGACATCCTAGTTTATTCTAAGACAAAAGAAGAGCATGAAGAGCATCTGAGATGTGTGTTGTAGTGATTGAGAGATAAGAAGTTGTATGCCAAATTTTTTAAATGTGAGTTCTTGCTGGATCAAGTTATCTTCTTAGGCCACACTGTCTCAAAAGAAGGTGTGTCAGTAGATCCTGGTAAGGTAAAGGTAATCCTAGAGTGGCAAAGGCCAAAGACAGTGAAAAAGGTTAGAAGTTTCTTGGGGCTTGCAGGTTACTACAGGCGATTTGTAACAGGATTTGCTTAGTTGGCTAAGCTGTTTACAACTCTTACCAAACGGGGAACTCCTTTCGTATGGTCAGATGTGTGTAAAGAGAGTTTTCAAGAGTTAAAAGGAAGACTCACCATAGCTCTTATTCTAGTGTTACCACAAGAGGGTGTAGACTATGATATTTATACAGATGCCTTACTTCAAGGACTTGGTGTTGTGTTGATGCAGTTAGGTAGGGTAATAGCTTATGCTTCTCGACAGTTGAAAGAATATGAGACAAGATACCCTATGCATGATTTAGAGTTAGTAACTATAGTTTTTGCATTAAAGATATGGAGGCATTATTCGTATGGGGCAAAAAGTAATATTTATACTGATCATAAAAGTTTGAAGTATTTCTTCATCCAAAGGGAGCTGAATATGAGGCAAAGGAAATGGTTAAAGCTAGTAAAAGATTATAATTGTGAAATCAAGTATCAACCTGGAAAAGCCAATGTGGTAGCTGATGCCTTGAGTAGAAAAGCCTTTTTGTCTCAACTCACAATGCAGAAAGAACCATTGGAAGAATTTCTTAAGGAGCAGATAGGGATGGTACCAGGAAGAATTGCCATATTAGAAATTCAATCTACTTTACTGGAAGAAATTAAAGAAAAGCAAACTGTCGATGATTGATGTTAGAAAATAAGTCAACAAGTGTTGGAAGGCAAGATATCAAAGTATCAGATTTCAGGTGATGTTCTCAGTTTTAGGAGCCGTATATGTATTCCTTAGGATGCTGAGCTAAGAATGAGGATTCTTATGGAGGCTCATGACACACCATATGCTACACATCCTGGAGGAACCAAAATGTATCAAGATTTAAAAAAGAGTTATTGGTGGCCAGGTATGAAGAAAGATATCGGAGAGTATGTAGCAAAATGTCTGGTTTATTAACAGGTTAAAGTAGAGCACTAGAGACCATCAGAACTGCTTTAGCCACTTAGCATTCCTGAATGGAAATGGGAAAATATATCAATGGATTTCATTACAGGCTTTCCAAGAGTTCAAAAGGGTTATAATGCGCTATGGGTGATAGTAAGCAGATTAACCAAATCAGTGCATACCTCAGATCAGTTGGCCTAGATCTATATTAGAGAGATAGTTAGATTGCATGGGGTGCCCAAGACAATAGTATTAGATAGAGATTCTAGATTTGTTTTAGCTTTCTGGACTAGTCTACAAAGAAACTTGGGTACCCAGTTAGCATTTAGTACACCTTACCACCCACAAACAGATGGCCAAACTGAGAGAACCAATCAGGTGTTGGAGGACATGCTAAGAGCGTGTTGTATGGAATTATAAAATGACCTGGCATGAGACGCTACCACTGATAGAGTTTGCTTATAACAACAGTTATCAGTCTACAATTAAGATGGCTCCTTATGAAGTATTTATGGTAGACGATGTAGATCCCTACTGCACTAGGATGAAGGAGGAGAGATAGATGCTTTGAATGCAGCTCTTGGACCAGAGATAACTTAGAAAATGATAGAAGACATTAAGTTGATTAGAAATAGAATGAAGTAAGCTCAAGACAGACAAAAGAGCTATGCGGATTTAAAGAGAAAGGATGTAGAATTCGAAGTGGGTGATAAAGTGTTTATTAAGATTTCCCCCTATAAGCGGGTAATACAGTTCGGTGGTAATAGAAAACTTGCCCTTAGATACATTGGCCCCTTTGAATTATTGCAACGAGTAGGAAAAGTAGTGTACCAGTTAGCACTACCACCAAATATGGATAAAGTGCACAATGTTTTCCATTTATCAATGCTTCGAAGGTATGACAGTGATCCCTCCCATATATTGAAAGTAGAAGAAGTGGAATTAGAGGAGAATCTTGTTTATGAAGAGCGCCCAATTCAGTTATTGGACAGAAAAGTTAAGGAGCTCCGAAATAAGAGTATTCCATTAGTAAAAGTTCTATGGAGGAATCATACAGTAGAAGAAGCTACATGGGAAGTAGAGCACGATGTACATAACCGCTATCCTGAGTTGTTCATTTGAATTTCGCGGATGAAATTCTTTTAAGGGGGGAATTGTAACACCCACATCAAGGTACGCAATTTTATTTATGCCCTAATACCCTTAGTTGGATTTCTTTGATGTTACCTTAGAAAAATGTGAAGGAAATTCCTTAAAACTTCATTAGGGGTAAAATGGTCTTTTCACTCCTAATTAGATGAAAAAGTGGGGAGTGAAAGGAAGCAAAATAATGTGAAGAAAATAATAAAAATGGGGGTATTTTGGTAATTGACTAAAGGATATAGATGGGATTTCATAGAAAGTACAAGGGCAAAATGGGAATATATATATATATAAGGTTGCAATAACCTAAACCCTAGCCATTTAACCCTTGTACACTCCACCCTTCACCTCTTTTTCTCTCAATTATCTTCACTAAATTTCAAAGGGAAATCATAGGATTTGGCTTGGATATTGATAGATTTTCAATCCTAAAGCATCCAAAGGTAAGATTCTAGCACAAGGAGTGTGATTAAACTTTAAAATTTTAAATTCTTATGGTTTTTATATGATGTAGGTCCAAAGGAAGAGACTTTTAGCAAAAGGAGGTATGAGTATGTGATTAATTGGTGAAATTATGGAAGAATTAGTGATGAAATTTTGAAGTGTTGAGAATTGTTGAAAATGACCAGGTTTAATGCTATAGTTTGTGAGTTTTTGGCTCAAATTTTGGTGGATTTAGAGAGATGTGGAAGTGTAGCCAACATGGTAGTTGCATGTGCATATGAAGTGTTTGCTGAAAATCTAAAGAGAAAATGCATGCATGAGTTGGTTAAACCCTATTGAAGAAAGGGTTAGACAAAGGCAAGAATTGAAGTAGAAAGATTATGTTGGGCTTAACCAAGTGTAAATTTTAGTATTCAAGAGTGCATATTGTTATGTCAAAATTTAGAATATCTCTTGGTCATGTTAGTTCTATGAGAGAAATGGCCCCTAGTGCTTGGTTCTAGTTACTTGAACCTTTACTACTTTTTTAATAGCACATGAAAGTATTAGAAAAGAATTGCAAGTTAAAGTGTTACTTTGATATGGCAATTGTGATAGTAGAAAATGGTAGAATATGTCATGACATATCATTATGCCATAATGAGTTTTCAAGTTTGTATATGTGAACTTGGAAAAGATATCAAAGAATGGGCTTGATCATGCATATATTGTGCATATGATTTGTATATAGCCTTGATTTGGTAAATGAGAATATTAAAGAATATGTTAGCAAGAATGAGAAAAAGAAAGAAAAGAAAATGGCTTGTAGTTTCCTTTTAAGCGAACATGCAAGTGTGTATATTTTCTCATTTACTAAAGAATGCAAGTATAGAATTTCCATAGCTTGGAAATTTATTTGGAAATGTGTATAGTATCTCTTTCTACAACATGTTATGTTATAAGGTTGTTGTGATGGGGAACCTGTGAGTGACAGAGATGCCCGCATGCACACTGCCATCAGTGAGTGGCCTCAGAGAGAGCTACAGTATTTGTACAGTCCGTCAATAGTGCATGTAGATGAGGACTGTACCCAATAGACACTCACATGGCCCGGGTTTCAAATCCATGCCTCAACCTAGTCCGATCGGCAAACCAAAATGGAAAAGAAAAGAAAGAGAAACAGAATAAGAAAGAGAAACATAAAAGAAAAGAAAGAGATACCGCATAAGAGACAGAAGCAGAAAAGAAAAGAAAGTTCTTTTCTCAGAAAAGTTTATTATTCTGCATATATATTATGCTACTTACATGATTTAGTATTTCTTGTGTGCTCGACGATGTATAGTTTTATTAATTGTTTTTGCACATTGGTAAGTAGCAAATCAGAATATTAGAAAATAATGCAAAATATCAGAAAAGAATGAAGAATATTAGCAAAGAATAAAGTGAGAAAAGGAAAGTCAGAATATGAGTAACGGAGGAAAAACAGTAGTGCAGTTTGGTTTACTTACTGAGCAATTAGTGCTCACTCCGTTATTTTACTATTTTGTAGGTACTGGATGATTTACGATCGGGTGGGACGTCAAGAAGCGAGGAGTTGGGCGGCACTGTCCAAGATTACCTTGTACTTATTAAAGTATATCAATCATTTTGTGTATATATTTATATGAATTAAAATTAGAATTTTCAGATTTTACATTATATACCTCTATGTATATATGTTTACAAAAGTTAGTTAGTGGATTTTATCATATATTTCTCAAAGAATTACTAGCTAGAGAGTATATTATAGCTAAGGCAACCTTCTCATCGATTAGTGTTTTGTGGAACTCAAAGAATTGCTCCGCCCAATCTATCCATGTGATTGGGTCATCAGAACCATCATACCACGGAAATTCCAAGCGGACTACCCTGGGTACGATTGTACCTTGTGTTTGCAGAACATTGGAATGTTGTTGGCAGGTACCAGCTTCACGTCTCTGTGAACTTAATTCATCCACCTGGGCCTGGAGTTTTATGAACATTTCATGCATTTCTCATTGTATTTGTAGCATCTGTTGTTTGTTTCCTGAATGGATTCTTCTACTGGTTATTTTGTTGGATTGCGTTGGGTAACCCCATTATTAGATCCCAGCTCTGATACCATTTTGTTGTGTGCCTGAAGTAGTCGAGCTCTCGCTCGACCTCTGCCCTATTGTGGAATGCTTGCAAACGGTGAGAAGCTCTCAACGAGATGCGGATAGCTTATAAAATTTTCGAGAGTGAAATCAGAAGTCTCTAACAACTCTATATGGTGCCTAGAATAGGGGAAACGTGCTAGCAAATTTAGATAAATAATCAAAAGTGAAAACGTGCATGGGAAACTAAATCACTAACTCCCAAAGAAAAGGTAACATACCACTATCTCCTAAAGAACAGGTCTTCATGTTGGTAAGGCACGTAACACCAACTCTCTCTTTCTCTCTTGATCTTCTCTTCTTCCATGGTTTTCTATCACCTTCTTTGCCGTATCGGCTTCTGCCTCTGCCAACTTCGACATGTTCTTATGAAGCTCAGCGTTCAAAGTCGCCAATGCAACTTCGATTTCCACCTCTCTCTTCTTCAGCAACTTCAACCCCATCTTTGTTTCTTCGAGCTTTGCCTTGAGTTTCTTCAAAGTATCCAATACTTTACCACTATAATTCTTTTCATTCTTTTCATCATCAATAACTTCCCTAGGGTTTTGAGGGCTCGACGAATATTTTTATGGCGTAATTATCTCATGCTTTGTAGGAGGGCTGAAAAAGAAGGGTTTGGGGGAGTAAATTTCTCCGACGAGAAACTACTTGCCGAAGAGGGCAACTACTTCTTTAATGGAACAAAAAGGGCGAGAAGTATCGACATTGGAGCTGTAATTTTTGGGAATAGGGTTAAGAGAAAGAGCTAGGGTTTGAGGTTCCATGGGGGATGAATAAGTGATGAATTTTGGTGAAAAGAGAGAGCCAAGGTTTATTTTGATAATTGGTAGGTTTTGGGTTAGGGTTTCTTTGCTTTTACTTCAAAAGAGTACAAATGGGAAGGCTATTGTTTCAAGGTTAAGACAAGATCAACAGAAGGTTGGAGGTAATGACGAGGACTTGTTAGCTACTGAATGTTGGTGTGTCACGTGCCCACCACACGTGTTTTAATAAAAAAATGGATTTAAAATTGATGTGTGATACATATTAGAGGTGCGAGTAGTGATGATTTGATTGGTGACAAAATGATCAATTTATTACTAAAGTATAACTATAAACAATACTGATAAAATATGTATCAAGAATTTATTAAGATGAAGCATTACAATGGAACAAGGCAAGTTAAACATTATTAATAAAGAAAATAATGAGTGAGGAATATAAATCAACTTATTAGGTAGTATTTAAATTTTTTTTTTTTTTTTTTTTTTTCTTAAATCTTAATAGGTCTTAATGTATTGTTCTTATATAAAAAATAAAAGCACAATTATTCATATATTCTATTTATCATAAATTCTTTTGTAAAGTTGTCTTGATATTAATTATATCAAGATCACGCTTAAATGTTGTTGGATTTACTCATTAGATTGAAGTGATAGATAAGAATCCAATGGTGATTAAGTACATTCTTGACATAACTAACATCAAAGTGACATGACCACAAAATTTCCATCTTGTATCTCCAACAAAAAAAGAAGAAAAAAAAAAAAAAAAGCTTAATTGTTTAAACATAGAGATATATATAACAATTATTTATTTAAAGATTAGGTTTGTATGTCCAACGAAACCAAAAGAAAATTTAATTGCTTTTAAATACAGAGATTTAAAACTCTTATTTGCAATATGTGTTCATAGCTCATACACTAAAATTCACATGAGGAAAAGCATGGAAAACTTTTATGATTTATTATGTAAAACTAGTATAAGGCTTTTAAAATATTATAGGGTTGGCACATCTATCACTGAGAAAGGAAAATGAGGTGATAGAGTTATTGCTCATACAAAATTAATAAAGCCATTGTTTGTGTTGTGCCTAATTTCCTAGCAGTTAGATTTGTGCCAAGCGTCCTTATGGTGTATCAAAGCATGGCGGCTAGGATCATCCCACGTGTCATCCCATCAATGCTTACCTTCTCTCACAAGGTGATAACTGTCATAAGAATGGGTTAGACTGCTATTAGCAGAGTCCAGTCTGTGACAAGCATGGAGATTACTGACTCAGATCCTGATTAAGGGGATTATGAGTGCAGCAATCCTGTAATACTCACTTTTAACCACTATCAGACGGACTAAGTATGAAAGGAGTCCATAGCCTCCGTTTCAAGAGAGAATTCCAGTTTAGTAAAGTTCAAGACAAAAACACATTTGTCCATGTAAGAGTGCGTTTTAAGAGAGAAGGTCGTGAAGGCTAAAGGTCATCCATTTAGCTCGCGCACATTTCCTTTGTAACTTCTCTCGGCCTTATAACATCTCTAAGCAATAACATGACAGTGGATGTTGGCTTGGTCTTTATGCTACCGAACCACTATAAAAATCTCTTTTATTCTTTAGTTTTTTACATCATTTTTATCGACCTTGTTGGTTATCAATAACCACGTGCACATGTTACATGGCCCTTTCCGAGGTCGACTGGGTAACTCTGGTTGGTACAAATTTTTGCATCAACATTCTAGCACTAGAAGAAGGGCCTCCCTCGTGAATATTTTGTGCATAGGGATCACCTCTTCGCGACCACCAGCTACAAGGTCTACGTAGAAGCGGTGGTCCTTACCAAGACTTCCGAAGCCAAGCCGTCTGCCCACCGGCCATCAAGAGGTCCAACAAGGAGCTCCGTTTGGTCGCCTATTGGCGCCCCCTGTTCTCACTAATCGTTTAAACAGCTAACCCGTTTGGAGCAGGTACTTCTAATCTTGATAATGTCCAAATGATAAATATGTTAAAGTCACTAACCATCACAATACAAGTCTTACAATGAAATGTGGCTGGAACGGGGAATGCGCAACCAAGAAACCAGCCACCATCAAATACTCAAAGCTAACCCACATTGAGTTAGGAGCTTGAAACTATAGGTTCCGAATCCACCTCATACAAGCCAGAAAGCATGCAGCACCTTTAAACCTGATCTGAGAGAGGTACATGGGAGCGCAGCATCCGTGGACAAAATTCCCTTGGCAAACGGCTGGGGAAGGAATCAGTGTCAAGGCCAACAGGTTGCCATGAAGTTGTTCACCTAAACAATGGCCAAGTCCCATAGGCATGTGTGAACGCACATCACAGAAGAAGCAACCAAGACAACGATAGCACATACCGCCCCAGTAATAATAATTCATCAACACAGATAAGTGTGCATAATAGGCTCACTTATCCAAGCACATAGTTGATAGAGCGTTAGGATCATGTAACAACTCCTCTTTAGTACTATTCTTATAATACGTACTATGTAAAATATAGATATGTATATAATATGAAAGATAGTGGGCTCAAATTTTTCTTTACTCATAAAAATATACTTCTTTACAAATACAAAATACCATGTATTAAAAAACTTTCTAATTAATACAAAATATTATAGGCCGGTGGGACGGTGGTGCCAATACTCTTCGCTCCTCGACGTCCATCCGACCGCTGCTCCTATTTCCTGCAAAACAGAGAAGAACAACGGGGTGAGCACAACAATGCTCAGTAAGTAAATCATCTACTACTTGTCCCCATAACTCACTCTTTGGTTCTTCCCTTACTCGACTGTTCTGCTATTTCTATTTCTCACTGTTTTCTCTCTTTCTTTCTAATACTGTTATACTCTTTACTCTGTTCTGCTCTTAACTCTTTCTTTCTCTCTGTTCTTTTTCTCTTACTCTTACTCACCATGAAGGACAATCATGGCTCTCTCTTATTCTCATCATACTTACCATGAAGGAAAGTCATGGTTCTCTTTCTCATTCTCGATATACTCTCACTAACCATGGAAGAACTCATGGTACATGCATATATGAGACGTACATGCAACTAATGTAAAAGAACTGCATGTTTCTTTCTTCTACTCTTTAGTCTTACTAACTCAAACTTTCGCATTCTTTCTCATACTCTCTCTTTCTATCTCATTCTTTCTCAAGCTTTCTCAAGCTTTCTCATTCTTTAATTCTGTCTATTATCTCATTCTCATTTCTGTTTCTCTTTCTCTTTCTCATAACTCTTTTCTGATAACTCTCTTTAGAAATCACGGCCTTATCTTACGGAGGCACGGCCAGACTCGCTCCCGCCTCTACGTGACTTCTACTCATTCTAGCCGATCGAACTTGGTTATGCATGGATTCGGCAACCTTTGGCCATGTGAGTGTACAATCTCTCTCGGTACTGGGTATAGCCCTCATCCGCATGCACTCACGGGCTACACCACTTCTCTATCTGATACTCATGCCGCTTTCTCAATGCGGCGTACATGCGGGAATACTCTACCCATTACTCACGGGTTCCCCATCGCATAACCTACTCTCTATGCTCTTATCTCTCTCTTACTCTTTCTCATGTTTGCTCATCTTTTTCTCAAACTAGTACTCATAATACGCTTTAACTTTTAACTTGTCTCATCTCTATTCTTTCTCATTCTTACTCATTGGAATGTCACGACCTCATCCGGACCGGAGGCACGGCGGGCACTACCACTCTACGTGACTTCCGCTCACTTCGCACCGATCGGATGTAGTTATGCATGGATTCGAACCTTTGGCCATGTGAGTGTACAATCTCTCTCTCTCTCGAATGTCACGGCCCCATCGAGGCCACCGGCAGGACGGCTGGAACCTCATGTTCCACTGCGTGGACGTCACGGCCTCATCTAACCGGAGGCACGGCCGGAACCTCATGTTCCACTCTACGGCTGGAACCTCATGTTCCACTCACGTGACTCATCGCACCACGTGTTCCCCATCGCACAACTTACTCTATTCTCCTCTTTAACTCTTGTGCACAAGATCTCTATTCTTTCTCTAGCTACTCATCATAATGTAGCCTAACTCTTAGAGTAATTCTTTACTCTTTCTCAACTTTTCTCCTTACTATCAGAGTAGTCTCATTCACTTTACTCTTAAGGGTTGTTATTCTCAACATTCTCTACTCTTTTCTTACTCAAGCTATTACTTATAGTATAGCTTATACTCAAAAATTTTCTACTCTTAAACTAGTACTCACAAGATAGCTCATACTCAACATTCCATATTCTTTCTCAAACTACTTCTTAATGCACAAATTATGCATATGGATGGTTCATACTTATTAATGCACCTTTGAAATGCCAAATGCAAGATTTCCTCAAAACTGTCATTCTGCACAGGTCACACTAAAAAGACCATAACTTTCGTTATACACCTCTGATTACTACGGTTCCGGTCTCGTTTCAAAGCTTAGAAACAGGGCTACAACTTCTCTGTTTTGATCTCAGCCCAGTTCAAACCGTAAGATACTCAAAAATCACTTAGAAAGTTACGGCAGTGACAGGGCAGATTTCACTTAGGCATTTCATCAAGCAACTTATGTGCATACAAAAACTCTTCATTAACTACAATTCTCCTTCTCTTTTTAACCATCCAAAATAGGAAGTAAATTCCCTTCTATGGGCATAAACCCTACCATAGAAAAACACTCCCAAAAATACAAACTCAATCTCCTCCAACTTCATCTCAATCTATTACTCATAAACACTTTCCATAAAGGAAATATCCAACAAACATAATGTAAATACTCTTCTCAACTCAATTTCTCAACAAATAAACATACATCTCTACTCAATTTCTCAATAAGCATCATATATACATGCATAAATAAATCTCTACTTAAGAATTTCTTAAACTTTAGCTTGAGTTGGATTTACTTACCTCATACTTGAGTAGTCTCCACTAAAGCTCTCTACTCTTGTTGGATCATAACTTTTCCTTATTTCCTAAGCATAAACTTAGTAAGAACTTAACCCTTACATGAATAAAATTCATCTCTAAAGTAGGGATTCTTACCTCTTCTTGCTTAGGATCACTTCTTTGTCAAATTCCAACTCAAAACTCTCAAAAATCCCTTTGAAAATTGAGTGAGAAATTGAGAGAAAATGGGAGATGAAGAGGCGGTGGAAATGGGTAGAATGAATGGGTTTTGAGAATTCAACCCTTATTAACTCATATAATATCCACTCTTTCCCATTTTGCCCTTACTCTTTCTTGAAAATTCCACCTTTATCCTTTAATTCTTTACAAACTCACCCCCATTTAACATTATTCTCCATGAAATTTCCTTTCATTTTACTCCCCACTTTTCCTACTAATTAGGGGTAGAATGGTCATTGTGTCCCAAAAGAAGAATTCTCTAGAAACCTCAAGGAACTTTTCTGCCGTCCCGTCGCCGCGGCGAAAAACTTCCTGTCGCCCCGGCGAAATAGTCCAGAACCAACACCACCAACACAAAATCAACGTCGCCGCGGCGAAGCTTCTCCTTCGCCCCGGCGAAGACTGAAATTCCAAAATTTGCTAAGTCTTGATCAATTCCAGGGTACACACTCAACCAAACCCAAAACATAAACTCAACCAAAGAATATGAACAATATAAAAACTCATTTAGGGGCAATTCAGTAATTCTTTAGGCCATACCGTAAACAGTGGCTACATATTTCGAGTGGGGTATTACAGATCACCCGACCAAGTCACAGGCCCATCAAGCACAAATGTAGAGCCCTTGGGTTGATGATCAATTAAACCAAGTGTAGGGAATGCTCGACAATCTAAGAAATCACTGAGATGGTTCGTCATTAGGAACAGTCAACACCCAATTTTTCGAAGAAGTACGAAATTCTCCCTTGCCTCAAAGTTTCAAAACACCGGATGCGAAGTTTGATGGCAAAAGTGATCCTCGAGACCATTTCGATGCCTTCAACTACCTAATGGAACTACACCAAGCCTCAGAGCACGCGAAATGCCATTGCTTCGCGATCACCTTTGTAATGACTCTCTTTCTAGCTAGTACACTCGTAAAATAACAGTAAAAACTCATTAAATATATATAAGAAAATATATAAACGAGTATAAAAGTATGGGCCCATATTTAATCTTCTTTATACACAAAAATTTATTATATTACATAATATAATAAAGTCTCAAAATATTAACTTGATAGTTTTGCCCAACCCTTCCGCTGCGTGACTGTTCCAAATGACCGCATTTCACCTGTTACCTGCAAAAACATTGAAAACAACGGGGTGAACACTAATTGCTCAGTAAGTAAACCCGCTATGCTACCCTTCTCTCTTCGTTGCTTAAATTCTGAATTTCTTTCCTTACTTCACATTCCCCCATTCTTCTCTATTCTTTCTCTACTCTTACTCTATTTTTCTCTCTGTTCTTTCTTTGTTCTTTCTCTCTGTTCTTTTTCTATTTTAATTCCCCACTACTCAAATAACGGGCATGGTATTATGCATATATGTATAATGCAAATGCACAAATGTATAAACTATGCATTTTCTTTGCTCCTCTTCTTTCTTTTATGTTTTCTGTTTCTTTTCTCTGTATTTCTTTCTTTGCTTCATTTTCTAGTCTTTCTTTCTTTTTATTCTTTCTTTTCTTTTCTAATCTTTCTTTTATTTCTTATTCTTTTCTTTTCTTTTCTTTTTCTTTTGCCGATCGGACTCGATTGAGGCATGGATTTGGAACCTTGGTCGTGTGAGTGTATTCTTCTTTCTTGGGTACAGCCCTCATCCACATGCACTCTTACGGACTATACCAAATTCTTCTTTCTTCTTCTTAGGCCGCTCACTAAAGGCGGCGTGCATGTGGGGAAAATTCTTCTTGTCACTCACGGTTCCCCATCGCAAAAACCTTTTTTTCTTTTTATCTTTTTACACTTCTTTAAATAAAATTCAGATTTGGAACTTCTTTAATATTCTCATTTCTTTCTATTTACTCTTTAACATTCTTTAGTGCTTTTTCATGCTCTTATGAATATCTATGCATGTAGATGGTTTCTTGCTTATAATTCTTTCTAAATTCACATGTTTAAATGCAATTATGCAATATGGAGTGCAAACATGTCATTCTTTACCATCTACAAACTCATCTCAATATAACACATAATCATACTCATACAAACACTTCTCTTTGACATTTCATCAAACAATTTATGTGCACAAAGCATCTCTAATTTTGCTACAGTTCTATCTCTTTTCTAAGCCACCAAAAATTGGGAATAAAACCCTCCATATTTAACGCAAAATCTGCCCAAAATATACACTCCAAAATTTTCACTCCAATTCTTCCAAACTTCATCCAAACATTGATCAAACATCAAATACACCAACACAACTTCTCATGGATAAGTTATAATCATTATTCAACACCAAATCCATTAACAATTCTTCATATAGAACATATATATGCATAAAAGAAATTCTCTACTGAACATAACCTAAATCATACTTTGGGTAGGATTTACTTACCTTATATGTGAGCAATCCAACCCTTTAAGAATCTTTTTTTTATCAAACTCTCTTCCTCTTAAATCCTGTGAACACAGACCATCAAAATTCAACACTTTAAAAATTAAAACTCACTTCTTAGTGCAAGGATCTTACCTAAAGATGCTTGGGATTGAAAATCCACTCAAAAGTACCCAAAATCTATAAATTTCCTTTGAAGAAGAATTGAACAAATTGAGAGAATATGGAGGTGAAGGTGGCGTGAAAATGGGTGAACAGTGGCTAGGGTTTCACTCTTCAATCCTTGATATAACATAAAATTCTATATTAGTTTCCCATTTTGCCCTTGCACTTTCTTTAAAATTCCATCTATGTCCCTTAGTCAATTACCATAATGCCCTCATTTTTATTGCATTCTTCATGAAATTCTATCTCTTTTCACTCCCCACAATTTCAACTAATTGTGAGTGAAAAGACCATTTTACCCTTAATGCAACTTTAAGGCATTTTCTTCACATTTTCTCAAAATAACTTTAACAAAAAATCCATTAAAGCTATAAGAGCATAAATTAAATTACGTACTTCTACGTGGGCGTTACAACCTTAGTCGACGATGCGACAAGATGGTACAAACGCTTACCGACAAACTCAGTCCACTCATGGCAGCAATTCGCAACACTCTACCTTTAGTAATTCCAAGCAATGAGGTAGTTCACCATGCCTCTAAGCTACCTGAGCAACATTCGATAGAAGAAAGGTGAAACTCTAACCTCGTTCCTTACAAGGTTCCAAAATGAGCAAAGCAAGGTAGCAGACGCACCAAAGTAGTCGATCTAGACACTCTTAATAATTGGCATAAGACCGTAGATCAATCTCTAAAAGGACCTGCAAGCTGAGGACCACATAAGCCTATCCTACTTCTTCTAGACAGCCGCAAAGTACTAGCGAGTAGAAAAATCAATAGCCACTTTGAACTCTGGAGCACCAACCAGCATCCTTCCTCGACAAAACAGCAAGGAACTAAAAGACAGGAAGAGGCATGACTAGGATTGAAGAAATAGGGATAGGCGTTACTTTTCGAAAAAGCATCGGCCCGAACCTAGGAGGGAATGGGAAACACACCCCCGCTTTAGCGAATACATCACCTAATGGCCTTGCTCACTGAAATAGTCGCAATATCAAGTGAGACGAGACGCCTACCTAGGCCTGAGAAGTTGAAAGGGGACTCAAGGACAAGAAGGAACACCCACAAATATTGTCTCTTCCACAAAGACGTTGGCCATGAAACAGGCGAATGTCGAGCCTTAAAAGACATTATCGAAGAACTCATCAGACGAGGCCATTTGAAGGAATATGTCAACGAGATGAAAACCGACTACGACAACTAGTACGAACCATCGCAACCACCTCGTCAAACTTAGGTAAATCAAGTTCAAAGTATTCATGAAGGAATATACTTGACCGGATATTCAAATACGCCAAAGTTTGGTATGCCCGAGATGCAATAACTAGTTCCATGTCGTGGGTCCCCAGTCTCGAAAATAAGTCCATAAAGCAGTTAAGAGTAAAAAATCAGATAATAGACTTCATAGAAGAAGAAGCCAAGATGGTATAACACCCTTGTTGTGATGTAATGGTCTTTAAGGCATAGATCGACAATAGCAACGTTTTCCAAATAATGGTGGACGACATAGTGTGGTCAACCTCATCTATCTCGAGGTTTTCCATAAAATGGGGTTTAGAGAACAAGACCTAATATCTTCACCAACATCACTTTACAGGTTCACCGGTGACCACATAATCTCGTGAGAGATAATAACATTACTTGTCACCATGGGTGAGGAACAGCATGCCACCAACTGATGGCAAACTTATTAAAAATCGATGGCCTGTCAGCGTACAACACAATATTGGGAAGGCCATTCCTTAAGGAACTAAAGGTTGTCACCTCAATTCATTGCCAAGCCATGAAGTTCCCCACTACAATAGAAATCAGTATTGTTCAAAGCTCACAAGCTGACTCCAAAGAATGTTACAATAAGGTCATCATCATAACCCAAAAGGAAAAGCAATCATCGACCATGACAATTACAAAGAACGAGTCACAACCAAGATTCCTTGATGACAAAATCAACCCCCGCGTCCATAAGGAAGACCAACCAATAAACCCCATGGAGGAATTGCATGAGATGAGATTACCATCAACAAGCAGAACCTAACTCAGTTCCTTTAAATTGGGTAAAACCTTGACGAAAAACTGTCACAGCGGCTGATCGATTTCCTAAAAGATAAGATGGATGTGTTTGCTTAGGTCTATGTTGACATGGTGGGCATTAACACTAAGGTTATGTGTCACAAGTTAAACATCAACCCTAAAGCTTGACCCATTTGCCAAAAGCGGAGGTTGATAGACGCCAAACGATTACAAGCACCAAAGGAAGAAGTTGGCATACTCTTCAATAACGACTTCATTAGGGAGGTAAAATACAAAAGTTGGATCATGATAATCCGTAAATTATACAGTTTTTATTTAATCTTTCTGTCGGATTTCAGGTACTTTCTAGTGCATTTTTACCTGAATTGGTGCGTAATTTCTACTTTTCGTGTTTCGAGTTAAAATGGACTCTTTTAGTGAATAAAGACAAAATTTGACAGTTTTGACTCAGAATTGAAGGATTTCAGAAGTTAGGAGAGTTCCGGAGTAGGACAATGCACGATGAAGCTTGTTTCCAAGGTGGAGAGTCAAAAATCGAAGAATCGGACGAAGAGGCAAGCAGTGGCGCCTTCGTAAATTTCAGAACTTTTGAAGAAGCGCCCGGCGAAGAAATTGTCTTCGCCGCGGCGAAGTTGGGCAGAGTCGAATGTGAATTTTTCATTCTTCGCCGCGGCGACAGTTAAAATTTTCAGTTTTGTAAACGCACAGTTTCGTGTGTGCGTGTTTTTGACTGGGATTTTAGGACTAGGTATAAAAGAAAAACTTTAACTTTTTAGGAGAGGGTCCCCGAGCTGTTAGGTTAGCCGTCTTTGCATTTCCTAGAGAGAAAAAGCTGGATTTTTCGGATTGTTAGAGAAGAAGTTCAGATTTTGACTGGAATAATTATCTTTTGGGGAGTTTTCTATTCTTTCATCTTAGTTTCATTATGTTTATTCTGTTTACTTGTATTTTCTGTTTTTATTCTGTTAAATTAGCTATGAACTAATCTTCTATGGGTTAGGGTTTTGATTGTAGTTTGGATTTGAAATGGGTTGAGTTTATGTTTGTGCTATTTTCATGTGAATAAGCTGTGGTTGTGTGTTACTCTGAAATTAAGTGTTGTATGTGATGAACATGATGAGATTGAGAAATAATTCATGTTAAGCTTCTTGGGTAATAACCATTATAGTATTGGATGCTAGAGATAGATTCAAGAACTAATGAAATCAATTTAGGATTCTTGTGCTTCATGATTTAGAGTTATTAACCTTCAAATTGTTGGGTGCGGAATGTTAATAAGGATAAATAGGAAAACATAGCCCGAGAGGGTATGTTATCATAGTAGTGAATCCGATTTACAACCATTGCGTGTAAACGTGAAAATAGTGTAACCTTTAGGTATAACTCATAAATAATCCAAACGAAGTCAAAACCCTACCCGTTTTAATTACATTGAATCTCTGAGTTCCATTTCCTTTTCTTTTTAAGAATTAGATTTTATTTTGTTTTTCTTTCAATTACAAATTGCTCCCACAAATCCAAGATTTTCGATTACTTCAACTTGTTAACACCATAGGAAACTTAGTGCTTTGCTACTAGTCCTCGTGGGAACGATATCCTACCCATCACTCTATTACTTGAGCGACTAGTGCACTTGCTAGTTTTGCATGTTATAGTAAACACGCATCAAGTTTTTGGCGCCGTTGCCGGGGATTGTTTTTAAGTTAACATTAAGTTTTTCCTAGAGTTTAACTAGATTGAAGTTTTACTTTTATTTTTAATTTTTGTTTGAGTGTGATTTTACTTTTCTTTCACTTGTGTTCATTCAGTTTATGCGAAGAGCAAGACGTCCAACCAAAGGGTTGGTTCTGTTGACCTTGAGCTTGAGAGGGACGCATTTAAGACTAAACAGAGAGAGAAGAGAAAAAGATACACTTACCGTAAACGGAAGAAGTTGTAGTTGAAATGGCTGAACCGTAAAAATAGACGCCGAGGGAATTTTCGGCTCCTACGGTTGAACGGAAGTGGGTCAAGTATTACGAGACCTACAGTACAAGCTAACAACTTCGAGATCAAGCCGGCAATCATCCAGATGATCCAACAGTCGGTAAGATTTAACGGAGATTTGAAGGAGGATCCGAATCAGCACATTGCAAATTTCCTAGAAATTTGTGACACCTTCAAGTCGAATGGAGTGTCGGATGATGCTATTAGGCTGCGTTTATTCCCATTCTCATTGGGAGATAAAGCAAAGGGGTGGTTAATGGCATTACCACTGGGAACGATTACAACATGGAATGATTTGGCACAAAAATTCTTAACCAAGTTCTTTCCTCCAGCGAAGTCAGCAAAGTTGAGAAATGATATCACATCGTTTCTACAAGATGACGCCGAGTCGTTGTATGAGGCTTGGGAGAGATACAAGGAATTGATGAGGAAATGCCCACATCATGGTTTGCCGGGTTTGGCTTCAAGTCCAAACATTTTATAATGGTTTGATGGGTAACGTGCAAACCATGGTGGATGCACTTCAGGAGGAGCTTTGCAGAATAAGACTCCTGAAGAAGCTTATGAGTTACTTGAGGTGTTGGCAAGCAACAACTATCAAAGACCGAATGAGAGAGTAACTACGAGGAAATCTTCTGGTCTTCATGAAGTAGATGCTTTCACAGCCATCTCGGCCCAACTCACTGCCCTCCAAAAACAGTTGGGAACTATGCAGGTAAATTCTGTACAAGCACCTCAATTAACATGTGATTTTTGTGCAGGAAACCATGTGAGCAGCGAGTGCCAAGTTGGAAAACACATTTGCACGTCATCTTCATCAACGGAGCAAGTAAATTACTTGGCAGGAAATCAAAGACAGCCGAACAATCCGTTCTCCAACACATACAACCCAGGGTGGAGACATCATCCAAATCTGGCCTGGGGAAATCAAAACCAACAGGGTAATCAATGGAACCAGAGGCAAGTTCCAAATAACCCACCAGGGGTGACCAATCAACCGGGTGATCCAAGAGTGTCGAAGTTGGAGGATTTGTTCGGTAAATTTATGCAAGAGTCTACAGGGTTCATGAATGAGACGAGGACAAACTTTAGAAACCAAGGGGCGTCCATTCGGAATCTTGAGGTACAGATGGGCCAATTGGCCGAGAAGGCGAATGATAGACCACGGGGTTCTCTACCAAGCAACACGTGACCAACCCACGTGAACAAGCAAATGCAATCATTTTGAGAAGTGGGGACGGTTTTTGGAAGAAGTAGGCCACCCTACGAAAGAAGGAGAGCAACCGAAAGGAAGAGTATGAAGAAAGAATGGATGAAGAGATTATTTGTGAAGAGAATTCAAGTGCTTTAGGGGAAGAGAACAAGAAAGAGGATGAAAGGCAAAAGAAGAAGGAGAAATTGCCATTCCCCGAGATACCACCAGAATTAGCTCATCACACTCCACCCGTACCTTTTCCTCGAGATTGAAGAAGAAGAATCGGGATAAGCAATTTTCGAAATTCATTGAAATCTTTAAAAAATTGCATATTAACATTCCTTTGCAGATGCAATACAAAGAAATGCCGAGTTATGCGAAGTTCCCCTGGAAGGAGATACTTTCGAACAAGAGGAAGTTAGAAGATGAGGAAACGGTGATGCTAACGGAAGAGTGCAAAGGCAATCCTCCGAAGAAACTACCCCGAAGCTCAAAGATCCAGGGAGTTTTACTATTCCTTGTATTATAGGGGATATTACTTTTGATCGTGTGCTTTGTGATTTAGGAGCTAGTATAAATTTGATGCCTTTTTCTGTTTTCAGGAGATTAGGGATAGGTGAAGTGAAGCCAACGACAATGTCGTTGCAACTAGCGGATCGGTCGATAAAGCACCCAAGGGGGATAGTTGAAGATGTTTTAGTGAAGGTGGGGGAAAATAATTTTTTCCATGATTTTTGTAGTCTTGGACATGGAAGAGGATAAGGAGATTCCTCTCATTTTGGGCCGACCATTCTTGGCCACGGGGAGAGCACTGATTGCCGTGCAGGAAGGGAAGTTGCTGTTAAGGGTTCAGGATGAAACAGTAACTTTTAATGTGTTTGATGCGATGAAGTTTCCGTCGGAAGCGGATTCATGTTTTAGTGTGGATGTGGTGGATGATCTTGTTATGGAGTCCATAGAAGAAAATATCCCTGAATTGCCTCTAGAAGCATGTATAGCAAAAATCGAAAATGATGAGGTTGAAGACTCAGCAAGGAACGATTGTGCTAGAATGTTAGAAGCACTCCAACCAATTGAGGAGAGTCAAGATGCGGAATTTGAGGAATTTGACTTTGACAAAGAAAAGGCAAAGGAAGATAATAAAGAAGCCCCTCGGCTTGAACTGAAACCTTTACCGCCTCACCTCAAATATGTCTATCTTGGAGATTCAAATACTTTTCCGGTGATTATTAGTGCGATTTGAGTGCCTTAGAGGAAGAGAAGTTGATTAGAGTGTTGAGGGAACATAGATTGGCGATTGGTTGGACCATCACGGACATTAGAGGTATCTCACCCTCATTTTGCATGCATAAGATTCTCATGGAAGATGACTTTAAACCGAGGGTACAACCATAACGGAGATTGAATCCTTCAATGAAGGAAGTGGTGAGAAAGAGGTGGTGAAACTTTTGGATGCGGGGATCATCTATCCGATTTCCGATAGTCCATGGGTGAGCCCGGTACAAGTTGTTCCAAAGAAAGGAGGAATTACCGTTGTGAAGAATGAAAGTAATGAGCTGATTCCAACAAGGACGGTAACGGGTTGGAGAGTATGCATTGATTACCGTAAGGCCGAACGAAGGCGACAAGGAAGGATCATTTTCCATTGCCCTTCATCGATCAAATGTTGGAGAGGTTGGCGGGGACATGCATATTATTGTTTCGGATGGCTATTCAGGGATATAACCAAATTGCCATCGCTCGGGAGGATCAAGAGAAAATGACCTTCACTTGCCCTTACGGCACCTTTGCCTACCGAAGAATGCCATTTGGATTATGCAATGCACTTAACTTTCCAAAGATGCATGATGTCAATCTTTGGAGACATGGTGGAAAGATTCATAGAAGTCTTCATGGACGACTTCTCGCTTTTGGGTCATCATTTGACAATTGTCTAACAAATTTGTCTTTTGTTTTGCGGGTGATGCAAGAAACGAATTTGGTGCTTGAATTAGGAGAAATGTCACTTCATGGTCCAAGAGGGAATTGTGCTCGGGCATAGAATTTCCAAGGATGGGATTGAAGTTGATCGGGCGAAGACAGAAGTTATTGAGAAGCTACCACCGCCATCAAATGTCAAAGCAAATCAAGCTTTTTTGGGGCATGCGGGGTTTTATAGACGCTTCATAAAGGATTTTTCTAAGATCTCTAAACCCCTGTGCAATCTTTTAAATAAAGATGTTGTTTTTGTTTTTGATGATGATTGCATGCATGCTTTCCTAACTTTAAAGAAATTGCTAGTTTCGTACCTATTATAGCGATCCCCGATTGGGGGACTACCATTTGAACTAATGTGTGATGCTAGTGATTTTGCTTTTAGGGGTAGTACTAGGGCGTAGAAAAAAATAAAGTGTTGCATGTAATTCAAGATGCTAGCAAGACACTTGTTGATGCACAATTGAATTACACCACCAGAAAAAGAAGCTGGTGTCTGTGGGTGTTTGCTTTTGACAAATTTCGTTCTTATCTTTTAGGTGCGAAGGTAATCGTTTACACAGACCATTCAGCACTCAGACACCTTTTGGCGAAGCAAGAAGCAAAACCTCGGTTGATAAGATGGATTCTACTACTTCAAGAATTTGAGTTGGAAATTCGAGACAAAAAGGGGTCGAAAAATGTAGTAGCTGATCATTTGTCAAGAATTGAGAGACCAACCATGGGGGATGAGGTGGAAATCCCAATTTTAGAAACATTTTCGGATGAGAAAGTGATGAGAGTGGATGAAGCACCATGGTATGCGGACTTTGCAAATTATCTATCATCAGGGTGCTCCCAGTGGTATGACATTTCAACGAGAAGAAAATTTTTTCTACGATTTAAAAATACTATTTTTTGGGAAGAGCCATTCTGTCTGACACCGTCTTGACCAAATGATATGGAGATGTGTCCCGGAGGAAGAAATGGAGAGCATTCTAAGGCATTGTCATGAGAAGGAAGTAGGTGGCCATTTGGGAGCTAGAAGCCGACGAAGGTCTGCATACAGGTTTTATTGGCCACCCTCTTTAAGGATTCCTTCGGATGATCCAAGAGTGTGACCAATGTCAACGGATGGGGAGTATTTCTAAACGAGATGAGATGCCGTTGAACAACATCCTGGTGGTTGAAATTTTTGACGTTTGGGGGATTGATTTCATGGGGCCTTTCCCAAGTTCCTATGGGAACACGTTTATATTGGTAGCTGTGGACTATGTGTCGAAATGGGTTGAGGCAGTTGCATTGCCAACTAATGATGCTAGGGTGGTAATTAATTTTTGTGAGGAAGAACATTTTCTCAAGGTTTGGAGTACTACGAGCGATTATTAGTGATGGAGGAACGCATTTTGCAATAGGCAAATGGATGCATTGCTGAGTAAGTATGGAGTGACACATAGAGTGGCAATACCCTATCATCCACAAACGAGCGGGCAAGTAGAATTGTCAAATAGAGAACTGAAAGGGATTTTAGAGAAAACAGTCAATGCCTCGAGGAAGGATTGGTCAAGGAAGCTGGACGATGCTTTATGGGCTTATCGCACTGCATTCAAAACCCCAATTGGTATGTCTCCGTTCGATTGGTGTATGGGAAAGCATGTCACTTGCCGGTGGAACTTGAACACAAGGCATATTGGGCGTCAAACAGTTGAACATGGATTTGAAAGCCAGGGAGAGGAGAGAATGCTAACTTTGAGCAGGCTGGATGAGTTTCGTCTGGAAGCATATGAAAATGCCGGAATTATAAAGAGAAAACAAAAAGGTGGCGACAAGCACATCAGGGTAAAGGCTTTTGAAGGTTGGGTAAAAGAAAGTGTTGTTGTTCAACTCTAGACTTAGGCTTTTCCCAGGAAAACTTAAGTCTAGATAGTCCGGACCGTTCACTATAACGAGGATATATGCATCCCGAGCAGTGGAAGTCACATGAGGAAAAGGGCACTTTCACGGTTAATGGACAGAGGTTGAAGCCATACGTTGAGGGGGGTGATGAGTTGCAAGTTCATCCCGAATCCAATGGATATCCCAACCTAAGGGATGGAAAGAGTCAAGCTTAGACTATAAACAAGCGCTTTCTTGGGAGGCAACCCAAGCGTTTTTTAACTTTTTGAGTTTAAATTTTTGTTGTTTGAATTCTTCTTATTTCATCATGAGTATGTATAAAATTTGATGTTTATTTTTTTTTGGTGTTCGGGTGAAGTCTAAAGCCAAAGGAAGGTATGGAAATTTTCAAGACTTAAGCCGGGGCCGGAAGAATTTTTTCTTCCGCGGCGAAGAGGACAGGAAGAAACCAGGTTAGCTCTGGGCGATTTCGCCGAGGCCAGTAATTATCTTCCGCGCGAAGAAAAAGAAAAATTTTTTTTGAAATATTGGCTAAGGCATTTCGCCGCGGCGAAGGGGGAAAAATTTTCTTGGAGGCGAAGTAGCCTGGTGCTTCTCGGGAATGTTTCGCCGCGGAAGATATTTTTCGCCGCGGCGAAACGGGAAAATTCGTTAACAGGGTTCATGCGTGATGAACTTCGGGCCGCGGCGAAGATCCTTTTCTATAAATACCAACTTTTCTTTCTTCATTTTCACGCCTTCCATTGTGAGTTGAGAGAAAATTTTCAATCCTCCAATCTTTCACTTCTATTTTACTTTTCCAACCAAAATAATCACTCCACATCATTCCTAAACACCAAATCAACCCATTTCAACAACAATTTTCACAAAAATTTTCACAAAAATTTTGGATAAAAAATTTGGGGTTTTTTTGCTTGGATCGTTTCTAAGTCAATTAAGTGGTGCAAAGCGACTTCATTTTGGTAAGATTTCGAAAACCCAAAGCTTTATTTTGGAAAAATTTTTAGTCTATATTCCGTAGATCTAGAAATTATGTGAATTTTTAATATGAGATATTTTTGGGTTGTTGAGTTGTGATGTGCTTCATGTTGGAGAAGTTTATATGCAAATTCATTGTTAGAAGTGTAGTTTTTGATTTTTGGAGTGTTTGGGTTGAATTGAAAAAAATCGTAGTTTGGGGGTGAAGTTGCGAATTTTAGAAGGGGTGGATTGTGTTGAAATTGTGATGTGGAATCTATTATAAGGGTATATTGCTGGAAACCGAACCCGCCTTAAAAGCTTTTGCACAGCGTCCTTTGGCAACCTACTTGGTATAACAACGCGCGTACACCTTAAAATAGAAAAATCGTAGTTTGGGGGTCGAATTGAAAATCTTTGGAAGTGTGAATTATTTTGCAGGTTGAACAGGGGCTATGTTTTTATAAGGGAAATTCCTTGTGTTTACAGTTTGGATTTGGAATTTCAAAGGTGACTCAATGGCTCCGAAAAATTAAGCATACGGGTAAGGGGAAGAACGTGGACAAGCGTTTTGTAAAGTAAGTCGCCCAGTAAGCGTTATGAGGGCGTGATTTCAAAGAAAAAGGATAAGGTTTCATCCCCACGGAACGTGGATTATTGACACCCACAATCGTGAAGGCTTGGAGTAGGGGGTAGAAATTGGAACATGTTCATGAGTGCTCCTCATGTGCGGGTGTAGAACCGTTGGTAAGAGAATTCTATGCCAACTTCCCCGAGAAGTCAAAGATGGGATTGTGTTTGTGCGAGGGGAGGATGTGCCCGCTTCTCAAGGAATAGAAATCAACAAATTCTATAACTTGCCCGCCTTTCTCATTACGGTGATGAGTATGTGGCGTTCAAAAGATCGAGGGGCTATAACCATGATATTATCTTGCCGGTCATAGCAAAACTGTGGGACTGGCATGGGAAGTATCTAAGAAAAGGAAAAAGACACTCAAAGGAACGCGATTGACACCAATGGCTCGGGTCATATGGCCACTTTGTATGTGCTAAACTAATGCGAGGACTACTTTCTTGACAGTGACTCATGAGAAGGCGGAATTGCTCTACTCTATAGCCACGGGGAAAGAGTATGGATGTGGGAGACATCATTTATAACAAGTGTTCGGATTAGCGCAAAAAGGGCGATCAAGTTATGTTTCTCGCATCTTATCACAGCCATGTGTCTAAAAGCGGAGTCAAGGTTACGGAGGATGATGATCCGCGTATTAATCCGGCTTTCAGGACTCTAGATGCCGACTATTTCAAGAAACACCTTGACCCCGAGAGGCCCGCCCAACAAGAGCGGGGGCAAAGAAGGCGGGGGAGAACAAGCATGGCCCACATCATCCCGGCTCACAGAGGGGTCGCGGAAAGAAGAGATCTTTTGCAAGAAATGATGAACATGATGAAATACATGAAGAGAAGCAGGATTGGATGATGGAGGGCGGACACGAGGCATGCATGAATTAACTTCCGACGAGATAGCTTCAAGGAACTGAATGTTGACACGTCCCGCGTATCATTCGGGGTTGGAACTGGAACTCGGATGATTGGCGGAATCGTGAGGTTGAAGAGGAATCAGAGAGAAGGGGAGGGAAGAAGAAACGGGGAGAACTCGAACCCGAGGCACTTGTTTGTGTTTGGTTTAATTGCTTTCATTTAATTTTTCTTGTCTAGTTGAAATTAAACTCATTTTATTTTTGGTTTTGGACTTTGTTTATTTTGTCATTTGTTTAGTTAATGTTTTTTTTTTTTTTTTTCTTTAGTGTTAAAAGGGCGATACAGGTTGTAATACTTTCAATATAGTTGTTGAATTCGTTCTAACATAAGAAACACCTCAAGGTTATTGTTTTGCCAGTGTGTGGATGATGAAAAGTCCAAAGAAACGGGTGAACATTGTGGACGACAATTCATGACTTAACCAGGAGCATTCTCGTACCTTTTTATTGTTCATTTGTTTTTCCCGTTGTTGTTTGTCTCTATTCCTAACTTGTACATAATGGAACATTGGGGACAATGTTATATTTAGTTTGGGGGAAAATAGGGAATAGATTGTTTTTGAGTTTAAGGTATTTTTGGTGGAAACCGATGCTGCCTTAAAAGCCGCCTCGCGGTATTTGGCGACCTCGGGTTTAAGCTGGCGCCGCGTACACCATAAAGTTTGAAAAAAAAATAATAATAATAACGTATTTTTGGGTTGCATTTTGCTTTGGTTGTTTTGTTTTGCCGATGATGAGTTGTATAAATCAATGATGAGAATAAGATTGTTGAATTTTTATTGTTGGGAAATGTTAAGCATTACTTCAAGTTTACGTTATTGGCTGAATTTTGATTGAGGTTTGTTGAGTGGTTCAACCCACGATTTTCATTTTTTTCAAGCATGCTTAGATTCATTTTATGCGATTAGGCAAAGTCTTGATAATGTTGGTGGATTCTAGAACCTAGTTGAGAAATGCTTGAGGGCGAAATTCTAGGATTAGACATGGTTGAGGAGATGATTTAGGCAATTTTTGGAGCGTTTGAGCCTTTCTAGCCAAGCCCATGATTGAATTTGTCACTAGTCACCCATTTGAGCCATTGGAACTTTGCTTTGTTTTTCTTAGAAAACAACAGATTTGTAAATTCCTTTACCCTAAACACTTCACCATACCTTTAGGAGAATTCGGTCTTAATGCAAAACGAGAACGAAACGAGTGTACATTTGAGTAAAAGATTAGTTCGGGGTAAGAGAAGAAAAAAAATGAAGAAGAGACCAAAAAGAATGATGTGGGAGTTGGGATAAAGAGTAAAGACAAAGGAGGTAGTCACCTCAATTCAATTCTAGTGTTGTGTTTCAAAAAAAAAAAAAAAAAAAAAAAAATTAAATAAATAAATTTTGTTGAACACAATGTTGCCTAGTTTAAGGGTGGGTATACTGGTCCAAAGGAAACCTGTTAATTTCCTGCTTAAAATCACTGCAGATTGGCAACCTCTCGGTATAACAACGCCACGTACACCTTAAACGAGTCTCCCTGCAATTATGGTATCCAAAAGTTAAGAATACGCGTATGAAGATTGTGAAGGAGTTGACATGTCGATTGGGTGTTGAGAAAGTGTGGGTTTCGATGTAATTTGAGTTTTGCTTTAGGACAACCGAGGGTTCTCTTACTTTGTTTCCTATCCTTTTGTTGGAGCCATTGACCCGAACCTAAAGTTACAAGCTTTTTAAGACACGGTGATTCTCATCTATGTGTAGTCCTCATTAGTGGAGAGTAGTTCGATATTTAGGCTTATGGAATCGCTACCATTTGATAAACTTTACAATTTCTTGCATAAAATAATCCGGGAAGTCGAATGTGGATTGAAGTGGGGATTACCTACTTGGTGGACCAATTGAGGAAAAGCTACCGATGTAGCCTATAACTTCTTGGAATGTCAAACATTTCGATGATAAACTTTCAACAATTTGTGAGACATGTGCAATTTCTAGGCAATTCATTTTTAGCATTTGAATTCGTTTTTATTTTGGTTTTTTCATTTGTATGCATGTTTTCATATTTTTGTTTCGTTATTGTCTTTGTTTTCGTTATTGTTGTCTTGTATGCTCGGGGACGAGCATCGCTTTAGTTTGGGGGTAGTTGATAATCCAAGTAAATTATACGGTTTTTATTTAATCTTTCACGGATTTCGGTACTTTCAGTGCATTTTTACCCGAATTGGTGCGTAATTCTCTACTTTTTCGTGTTTCGAGGGTTAAAATGGACTCTTTTTAGTGAATAAAGACAAAATTTGGACAGCTTTGACTCATATGAAGGATTTCGGAAGTTAGAGAGTTCCTGGGAGTAGGACAATGCACGATGAAGCTTGTTTCAATTGGTGGAGAGTCAAAAATAGAAGAATCGGACGAAGAGGCAAGCGAGTGGCAGTTACTAATTTCAGAACTTTTGAAGAAGCCTCGGTTTGAAGAAATTGTCTTCCGCTGGCCGAAGTTAAGCGAGTCGAATGTGAATTTTTTCATTCCCTTGGCTGCGTGATTAAAATTTCAGGGTTTGTAAACGCACGATTTCGTGTGTGCGTGTTTTTGACTGGGATTTTAGGACTAGGTATAAAAGAAAAACTTTAACTTTTTAGGGAGAGGTCCCCGAGCGTTAGGGTTAGCCGTCTTTGCATTTCCCTAGAGAGAAAAAGCTGGATTTTTCGGATTGTTAGAGAAGAAAAGTTCAGATTTTGACTAGAATAATTATCTTTGGGGAGTTTTCTATTCTTTCATCTTAGTTTCATTATGTTTATTCCTGCTTTTTACTTGTATTTTCCGTTTTATTCTTGTTAAATTAGCTATGAACTAATCTTCTATGGGTTAGGGGTTTTGATTGTAGTTTGATTTGAAATGGGTTGAGTTTATGTTTGTGCTTATTTTCATGTGAATAAGTCTGGTTGGTTGTGTGTTACTCCACGAAATTAAGTGTTGTATGTGATGAACATGATGAGATTGAGAAATAATTCATGTTAAGCTTCTTGGGTAATAACCATTATAGTATTGGATGCTAGAGATAGATTCAGAACTAATGAAATCAATTTAGGATTCTTGTGCTTCATGATTTAGAGTTATTAACCTTCAAATTGTTGGGAGTGGAATGTTAATAAGGATAAAATAGGGAAAACATAGCCCGGAGGAGGGTATGTTATCATAGTAGTGAATCCGATTTACAACCATGCGTGTAAAGCGTGAAATAGTGTAACCTTTAGGTATAACCCTCATAAATAATCAAACGGGAAGTCAAAAACCCTACCCGCTTTAATTACATTGAATCTTCCGAGTTCCATTTCCTTTTCTTTTTAAAAGAATTAGATTTTATTTTTGTTTTTCTTTCAATTACAAATTGCTCCCACAAATCCAAGATTTTCGATTACTTCAACTTGTTAACACCATAGGAAACTTAGTGCTTTGCTACCAATCTCGTGGGGGAACGATATCCTACCCATCACTTTTTCTATTACTTGAGGCGACTAGTGCACTTTTTGCTAGTTTTGCATGTTATAGTAAACACGCATCAGATCACTAATACGGTCCTCGTCAAAAAGTCAGATAGTAAATGACGAACTTGTGTTGACTTCACCAGCTTTAACAAGGCTTGTCTAAAGGATAGCTTCCCATTGCCTTAGATAGATCAATTGGTGGATGCAATGGCCAAACACACCTTGCTCAAAGGGCCTTCATGGGGACGCATACTCAAGATACAACCAAATCTCGATGTACAAGCTTGACGAGGAAAATACCTCAACAAGAAATCTATTGTTACAAAGTCATGCCATTCGGCCTGAAAAATGCAGGAGCAACTAACTAGTGCTTGGTTAACAAAATGTTCACCAAGGTTTTCAGAAATACCATAGAGGTATATGTCGATGACATACTAGTAAAATCAAAGGTCGTCTAGTCCCATATAGAACACCTTGGAGAAATGTTTGGTATTCTCTGAAAATACTGAATAAAGCTAAATCCTCTCAAGTGCGCAATTAGGGTAGGCTCGGGAAAATTCCCAGGATTCATGGTAAACCAACGAGGAGTAGAAGTGAACCCTGAAAAAATTCAAGTGTTACTAAAAAAGAAAAGCTCAACAAAGCCGAAGGCAGTGCAAAGCCTAACCGGAACCCGAGTAGCGGCTTTTAACCCGGGGAATTTGTCTCTTGATCGACAAACAAGTACCTACCATTCTTCAAAGTCTTGAAAGGGAACAAAAAGTTTGAATGGACCGAAGAGTGCGAGAGAACCTTCCAAAAGCTAAAGACATATCTTAGTCAACGTACCTCGTTGTCCCACCCAATTACCAGGAGGCCCCTCATCCTGTATTTATTTGTATCATTATAGGTAATCAGCATATCGTTAGTTCCCAGGGAAGAAAAAGTCCAATGGCCAGTCTATTATATAAGTAAGTGCCTGTTAGACTCAGAAACACACTATCTTGAGAAGAGAAGCTAGCCCTAGCCTTACTAATCGTATCAAGGAAGTTACAATCATACTTTTAAGCCCACACGGTCCATGTTCTGATGAACAACCTATTTCATAAGGTTTTGCAAAAGGACTCTTCAAGAAGGATAATTCAGTGTGTAATGGAGCTAAGCCAATTCGACCTTTACTGTATCTTGCGATCAGTCATCAAGGGTCAAGCTTTGGCGAACTTCATCTCAGAATTCTCGTATCAACTCAAGGAAAAGATAGTCCTATTAGAATGTCGACCACAATGTTGACACCTTGGTAAGCTAGGAGCTGCAAGGCATGGTAATATGGAACATGTGCGTCAATGGCTTGTCAAACAAAAAAGGAGTAGGAGTTAGACTTTTACTTGAAAGCCTAGAGAGATAGCACATCCGAGCTGCAGTAAGCTTCAGGTTCATCACCTCCAACAACGAGGCTGAATAAGAAGCTATGCCCGTTGGAATTCGCTTGGCCAAAGATGTAGGCACAAGATTAATCAACATTTTTAGTGACTCTTAGCTCATAGTTAATCAACTAATTGGAGAGTACAAAGCGAAGGAAGAAAGGATGGTACTCTACTCGAAAAAAGGTGAAATTCTAAACTAGAATCCTTCAAAAGTTCTGTTATCCACAGATCCTTAGAGAGTAGAACTCCACTATTGACGCACTAGCCTACCTAGCTATTGCAATGAGTAGCAAAGCTCCGGGCTAAATCCTGGTGAAGTTCCCTCTAAAGTCCAACATCGCAACGACTGAATAAGCGTGAATGGCAACCGGGATCCAAAGAACCAACATGGATGGGATCCCATTATAGCCTTTACCCTAAGAGACTAACCCTTCCTAATAGCAAAACAGAAGCCATGTCCCTACGTGCAAAATCTGCTCGCCATACCCTAATTCACAAAAAGTTGTATAAATATGGTTATAATACCCCATTGTTGAGAGGTGTTGCCAACGAAGAAGCAAATTACATCTTGAGAGAAATTCACAAGGGAATCTATGAAAATCATGTAGGAGGATGGTCCTTGGCATACAAAGTACTTCGCCAAAGGTATTATTGGTCGACAGTCTATGAAGATGCAACCAACTTCTTTCGCAAGTGCAATAAGTGCCAGAGATTCGTAAGCATACCACGAGCTCTCCCGCAAGAACTAACCCTGCTATCTAGCCATGGCCATTCACCATTTGGGGAATCGATCTGATCAGTCCCCTACCTCAAGAAAGGGCCGGGTAAAATTTGTCGTAGTCATCGTCAACTACTTCACCAAATGGGCAGAAGTTGAATTGCTAGCAACAATCACAAAAAGAAAGGTCAAAGACTTCGTGTGTAAGAGCATAATCTATCGCTTTGGAATTATACTCACAATCATAATAGACAAAGAAAAGCAGTTTGACAACACGGATTTCAAAGCATTCTATGACGGGCTCGAAATCAGGAAAAGTTTCTCAATGGTCTAGTGGCCCTAGGTTAACGGGCAGGTTGAAGATGTCAACAAGATCATCGAACACACCCTAAAAATGAAACTCAATGAGCTAAAAGGAAATTAGGCCTACGAGCTTCTAGAAGCTCTATGGTCGTATAGGAAACCATACAACGTTATAGACCTATAGTTACACAAATTAGCTACATAAAGGAAAGTTGTAGCAAATACATATTTATAGCTACAAAAGTCAATATTTATAGCTAATTGAAATAATTTTAGTGATAAGACTTCCTCCCTCGAGGCTAATATTAATCTCTTGCTTTAACTTATTAAAATCGTGGCAATAACTAGTCATTTAGTTACAATGTGTTAGCTATGGTAAAATATTGTAGTTAGTTAATGTATTTAGCTATAAACATTTTATTTACATGGCATATAGTATCATTGTTAGCTATGAGTTTAACTATATAGCCATTATTTGTACCCACTGAAGGTGTTGGGGGCTATACGTCAAGTAATTGAATCCCTGACCTTAGAGTTGGATTGTTGACATAAATAGGCTCCTCCGGGAAGTAGATCATTTAAAAACATTGAGGTGAGAATAAAACAAATGATTTGATTTGACCTATGGACTTTTCAAACCAAAACCTTTTCTTTCTTGTTCTCATTGTGACATAAAAGAAATATTAAGATTTGGGCGTAGCAAAGAACTTCATTATACTTTTGACCTATAGGAGATCAAAATAGTCAAGGTCGAAACTCGTTGAGGAATATTCACCATATTTCCTCAAGCGAAGGGAAGCAAGGTAGCTGGCTTGAGAATAATGGGATTTGAAAGACTAGTGAAATAAAGTCAAGCAACCAATCTTGAATAGAGCAGAAAGAGGAATATAAATAGCAACCCAAAGATCTGTTAGAGTAGATGCCTAGAGGCCAATCAATTATTGTAAAGAAATTGACTCTTTGTAATAATGTTCATTGATTCAATAAAGGCATTTTTATTCTATATCGCGTAAATCATTATTATTGCAATATGTATTGATATATGTCCTTAGAATGGTAAAGAGCGTGACGAGGGGTATCAAGTGTTTCAAATCTTGATAGTGAGAACCCTATGAGCACATATGGTGGCCATTCTAGAACGTCCCTAGTTTGATGATTATTCGAACTAAGGGCCACGGGAGATAATACGGTAAGGCCCTATCATAGTGTTGACGACCTTGTCGAAAGCGTTGATCGATCTCACCCCTTGTCAAGGTTGTTTGGTGACAACTCGTGCAACACACTGGGTGTTTGTTCAGGCGTTACCACCACCAACAAGAAGTTCACCCTGATTTCCCGATCCACCGAGGATTCCATATGGATGGTGGTAACCCTGGGTGTGTCTATGGAACAAATCCTCTAAGGCGAATGGTGGTGCATGTGATCCTTAGACTTGAGATCACCGGAGGGTGCTGTGCACCGATTGGTATAGTTTGACACTACCTAGTCGCAGCTTCTTTTCGAGTTTGTCAATACCCGGTGGTGATTGGCCTTGCATCAAGGAGTTGTATCAAGACTATGGTGGATTGGACCCAGAGGATTCATCACTCGGTGCACAGAGAAAGTTATCTCACGCGCAATTCAAGTATATGGCAATGACACTAAACTGTGGCCCACAAAGTGGGGATTGAGTTGTTGCTCATCCAGGGCTTTATAATACCGGGTCATTGGGTCGTAAACCCTAATAAATAATATCGAGAGTAACCCGAAGGTTGACACTATTTCTATGCCTTCGTCCTCGTCGAGATAGGCGTATGATGAAAGGATCGATTGCCTAGCCTTTGGTAACCATATCGTTGGCCGTGCTCACTCTGAATCAGAATCTATCCCGGGTGCCATGATGCCTTGCTAGGGGCCCAATCTTGAGTACGTGGTATTAGTGAGGACGATTATGGTGTTAATCGCAATACTATACACTCGCCGATATGATGAGGAGCCTAAGGGTCACACACATAGAAGACAATTTAAGATGCAAGAAGAAAGAAGGGCGTTTTCGTCTTTTTAAAAGGCCCCGAAAGGGTATTTTGGTAATTTCATAGTGCAATTAAATTTGCCCGAAGATGTAGCCCTTTTTTATTTAATTTGTTAGAAAAATTAAATAAGTGAAATTACGTTTAAATGTGTGTTCGCACATATTTAAATATATTATCATTATTGTTAAATGTTAATATATATTTAAATATATATATTAATTGATTTTTAATTGAGATAATGATGGAAATTAAAATAAATCAATTGGGAGTGTTTGGCAACATGGGGCGTTTGGGTTGGAGCCCAAGCCTATCGTATGGGATTAGGGCAAATTGTTTTTAAGTATAAAAGGAAAAGTGTGTGATTTTTTAATTAAGGGTTTTTTCTCTTTTGAAAACAAAACACAAAGGCCCTGACCCCCAATTTTTGCCTCTCCCACCCGCAATAACACAAGAGCCTAAAAAAATCAATTCAATTGATTTTTTGTTTTTCTTTTCTTAATCTTGAAGCCAAAGAGGATCTAGCAAATCCCTCTTTGGTTCTTTTAAGATTGGTCTTCGTGTGGACTACGCAGTTCGATCCTACACTTGGATCTTGGTGAGCAAAACGTCGACGACAAATTTGGAGGAGCCTTCAACGTGCGTTTGTTTCTCTTAACTCATGTTGTATATTTATGCAGATTTTATTTAATATAAATTGTTAAAATCAATACCTTGATCTTGGCTCATGTAAAGCGATCCCCTGTTATTTTATTTTTTCGTTTCGTGCGTTATAACGGGACCGTTTACTAACGGATGGTATCGAGCCTAGGGATGCCGAATTTTTACAATTTTTTATGTGTATGGTTGATAACATGTATTTGATGATAATATGTTGCCATATTGAATACAATTGTAAATCTGTCTTAAAATATGTTTTTAAGAAACTAATTAATCGATTAATTTAATTTGTTGATGATCTCTTGGTTTGGTTTAATGCATGATGGATTTTTGTTGAGATCATGTGTTTGATTGATTGCAAAATCCGGTTAAGAGTTTTTGTTTTTGTTCTTTGTATGAGCAGATCCGCTCTGAAGTCGGGTATTGCGCTGCCGCGGAACGATATAATCCATCACCGCCAGCGATAAATGCTGCCGCCGCGATATAAACCTCATCGCCGCGGCGATCGTCCCTTTTGGACAAGGCCGTGATGAAAACAGCGCCTTGCCGCGGCGATATAACCCATGCAGCGCGATCGTCCCTTGGGACGTGCGTGTACCAAAACCAATGCACGCCACAGGCGATCTAACTCATCGCTGCAGCGAGCGCACTTCCAGGTGTGCAGGGGTAAAATGCAAAGTTTTAAAACCCTTTTGGACCAAACTATAAATCTGCAAATTATCGGGGGTAAATTGTAATTAACCCATAAATTTCTTTCAGAAATTGATTGTTTTTGGGGAAATGTATGCTTTGTACTTGTTTGTATATTGCATGGTGCCCTGGTACATGAGCCTTAGACCTAAGGGGTGAATGTTTTAATTATTTTTGGGTATGTATGGTTTGTATTTTATTAAATAGGGCTGGCGTGTCTGCTTTTTCTTTTCCTCTTCTCGATGTACATTCTCTTCTCATCCCTAATTCCCCTCGAATGTAATCCGAGGTTTCTAAATTATTGATGTAAAGAATTTGTATAATTATTTATTGTAAATTTAGAAAGATATTTTTTGTAATGTACTTGAAGTCGGAGCAAAGGGCGAGGCAACCATACTGAAGACTCAAGATTTTTTATTACAGGGACCCCTAGGTGACCCACCCGGAATTCTAGCTCGAGGAAATCGGGTTTTAGTTGGGCCATGTACCGCAACGTTTAATTTTGTTTAGAATGCATGCTAGGTTGAATGTTTGATAACATGCCAAACAATGTCATTCTAACAAAGATAATAATACGATGAGACATTAAATAACAAACCCTCAATTGAATTATATTAAGTCACGTAAGCCTTCCCATCACCATGGTTTTAATCAAACCCATTGCTCAGTCGAAACCTTGTTCGCCAAAGCGAAGGGTACACTTCTACAGGGAGGTTAAAATACATTGAGTTTTCCTTAATGGTGATGGGTTCGACGTAAAATAGCCGGTTTTTGCTTGTTCGCCAAAGCGAAGGTTGATAAACACGTTCCATAGGCATAGTAGCAAAGACACATATTATTGTGTGCGTGGTGACATGTAGTGTCCACTCTACTGTGCGAGAATCACACTTGAGGAAAATGGTTTGGAGCCATTGGGATTGTGTGATTGGCTTGTTGGCTTTCTCACATTTGAGGTGATAGTGGGAGCTATCAACCCGGTGTGATTAAGTTTGTTGGCTACCTAATCAACTCATTTTTGGCTTGTTCGCAAAGCCGAAGGTTTGAAATGGGAAGGATGGGATCTCGGTCCACTAGGAAAGTTTCGACGGGCTTTCCGAAAGTAATAGTGAGGGGCTATTGGCTTGAGTAAAATAAAGGGTGGGAGCATCGTTTTAATAAAAGACCATATTAAACAACAATGAACTTTATATTAACTTTATATTTTCCTCGTAATTGTAGATTCACCAAAATGAGCATTATGAACCTGCGACCGATAATCGGAAAGAAAGAAAACAAAGTTGATGGATCCAATTTCTGAGAGTATCGTAATCTTCGGATTATACTCAAGTTCGAAAAGAAATTGTATATCCTTGAAAAGCCATACATGGTCGGTAGCCCTCATCTCCGATGCCACCTGTAAGTTAAGGATACTTATCAAAAGGTTCCTTGATGATGCCGATAACGCTTTCAATGCTTGATGTTAGCATCGATGACACCTATCTGCAAAAGCGGGCATGAGAATATGGATTTTTTGCTTTTTTCTTCCATTATTCTACATCTCAAGGAGCTTTATGAAACAAAATGCCTCGACATGGAGAGGTACAAGGTGTAGAAAGCTGTTGGGGAGTCGATCAGTGGAGCCAAGTTGTCCTCATGTGCTCAAGATGATCGAGCACATAGAGAGGCTTGAAGACTTGGGGATGTGGCTTGGATGCAGAATTACAAATGGATTTAATTATTTTGCAATCCTTTTTTGCCTGACTTTCTATGCCTCGTCATAATGAATTCCCAATATGAACACGATGGAGAAACCTGGGGCGAAAGGCTTCCAACATGCTTAGGGATCAACAGAAAGCAGACTTGAAAAAGTCCAAGCCTAATGCTTTTGCCGGGTTGTCACCGCCAAGAAACCAAAGGGTTGGGTTACGGTGCAAGGTAAGGTGCTAATAACAGCTTCAAGCCCAAGCCCAAAGCCCAAAGGACAGTTGCTTCTTGGGCTGGTGAGAGTGGCATAGAAGGGTAAGGTAAGGTGCTGCCCTCTTTTGTGGCAAGCCCTGCCATTCAGGAGGAAAAACACCGCAAGGCTTTCTGCAAGCAAGAAGAAGGTTAGAGGCTACGACTTCAGTATTTTTATGATTGAGATTAACTTCTCTCCCTCAACATCTTGGGTCATTGACACGATGTGGTACCTCATTTGTCTGATTGTGCAGTCTAAGGCGAGTAGAGGTGCTTCGCAAAGGGAGAGGTGGACCTACGAGTTGGAAATGGAGCACATGTGGCTGCATTGGCTGTAGGGACTTATTTGTTTATCTTTGCCTACGGGCTTATTATTGGAACTACATAATTGTTATCATGTACCTTCTATTTCTAGAAATATTATTTCAAGATCCGCTTTGGATAATATGGGGTATCATTTTGAGATATCTTAATGGATTGTTGTCCTTTTTAGTTTGAATGGTATTCTATTTGGAATTGCAAGGTTATATAATGGATTATATGTTCTTGATTTAAACAATAAAGATATTCTCAATATTGAAACCAAGAAAGCCTAAACATAACGATCAAAACCAAACATATCTCTCCGGCATTGTAGATTGTGTCATGTTAATAAGACTTCCCGCATTGTAAAACTTCAAAGGGATGGAGTTTTGGCCCCTTTGACTTTCGGGTCATTTGAGGTATGCAGTTTCATGCCTTTTAGGCAAGATTGGACCAAGTCTTCTTTCACGACAAGTGAAAGGCTATCTGAAGCTGATAGGCATCATCCATAAGTGGATGTATGTGGTCCACTAGCTGTGAGGCCAAAGAGTGGGATATCCATACCCTTTCATCACGTTTGCCAGTGATTTCGTAGATATGGTTATGTCTACCTTTATGAGACATAATTCCAAGGCTTTTTGATAAATTCAAGGAATTCAGGAATGAAGTAACGTATATGTTGGCAAAAGTATTAAAGCTCTTCATGATCGAAGAGGTGAATACTTAAGCTCGTAAGGTTTTTACTGTACCGGAAGAAATGTGGGATAGTATCACAACTCACTCCCTCCTTATACACCCCAACACAATGAGTGTTCGAAAGGAGATAGAACTACTTGACATGGTTAGGTCCATGATGAGTTTTAGTGATTTACCCGCATCGCTTCGGTTATGCTAGAGACTGCGACTCACGTTTTGAAGCAGTTGGTTCCTTTGTTCAGTTACGTAGATAAGACTCCATATGAGCCTTATGGAGTAAAGGGCGAAAGCCCTTGGGAACTTGTCTTATCTAAGGATTTGGGGTGCGAGCTTTATATTAAGAAATTGACTTGAACAAGTGCCTAAAATCCCCACGTAATGTATATTTGTGGGGAGGGGTATCCAAAGGAGACAAAGGATACTATTTCTACCACCCGAGCGCAAAATTGTTGCTCGATCCGGTGTCTTCCTAGAAAAGGAATATTTTCTAAGAAGTACTAGTGGGAGAAAATAGAACTCGATGAAGTTCTAGAACCACAAGGTATACTAGACGAAGGACGGGATGATGTGCCACAAGAAGTGGTTGAGCATCATGAGAGGTTACTCCACAACTTGTGGATCAAAGTGGAACTACTCAAGTAGCACAGAGCTACGTAGATCGAGAGCGCGCCTTATGAGCCCGAGAGATACGTTATCTCGTGACTCAACATGTGACGCATCGTCTACCAAGACGATGAACCCGTAACCTACGAAGACACTATAATCCGGATCCACGATTCGCCTTAAATGGCTTGAAGCCATGAAATCGAGATGACTCCATGTACGAGAACCAAGTGTGGTCTTAACCGGTGGAACCACTGAAGGGGTAAAACCAATAAGGGTGTAAATGGTTCCTTCAAGAAGAAGCGACATGGATAAGGCAAGGCGTGCATACTTATAAAGCACATGTGCAGTCAAACAAATTCATGGCATTGACTATGAAGAAACCTTTTCGCCGGTTGCATGATTAAATCCATCCGATTATGCTTGCAATTCTTGCATATCATGACTATGAGATTTGGCAAATGGATGTCAAAATCTGCTTCCTTGAATGAAAACCTTGAGAGGATGTGTATATGACACAACCCTTTGATGGTTTCGTTCTTGATAGTCAAGCTTAATAAGGTATGCAAGTTGCGAGATCCATTTATGGACTCAAGCAAGCTTCGGAAGGAGTTGGAACATTCGTTTGATGAAGCCGTAAAAGAATTCGGTTATAGGAAGCGAAGATTGAGGCATTTTGTGTTTAGAAGAAAGTGAGTGGGGAGCACGGTAGCATTCCTAGGTGTTGTATGTCGATGACATACTGATAGGGAATGATATACCGAACTTGCAATGTAAAGACTTGTTATCCAGTGCTTCTCCTTATGAAGGACTTAGGGAAGCCGCCTACATCCTTGGTATAAAGATCTATCGTGATAGATCGCGTAGGTGCTTGGCCTAAGTCGAGTGCATATATTGACAAGTAACCTTGGAAACGATTCAAGATGAAGAATCCAAGAAAGATTCTTCCGGATGTCACATGGTGTTTATCTCTCTAAGGAATTGTGGTCCTAAACACAAGATGAGAGAGATAGGATGAAGAGGGATCCATATGCATCAGCAATAAGATCCATCGCATGCATGCCATGCTATGTACTCGGATGATGTCTCATGTGCCTTGAGCACTTGTAGTAGATATCAATCGGATCCAGTGAGCATCATGATGGCCTGTCCAAGAATATTCTTAAGTAACACCGGGAAGGAGACCTTAAGGATATGTTCTGGGTTTATGGAGGAAGATTTGAGCTCAAGTAAGAGGATACGTGGATGCTAGAAACAAAGAAAAATGATTATCGATCGCAATCAGGGTTCTATTTTGTCTCAATGGCGGTGCGTTGAAGTTTTCGGGGAGAGCCCTCCCAAGCAAAGCATGTAGCGATTCTACAATGGAGGCTGAGTATATTGCATTGTTCGGATTTGCGCCAAGGCGGATTCAACGATTAAGAAGTTCATTACCTAACTTGGTGTGGTTCCTACGATTGTGATCCTAATAGACATCTATTGTGACAACAATGAGCAATTGCTCAAGCCAGAACCAAGGTCTCATAGAATCCGACACATACTCGACGGGATTCCATCTCATCGAGAGATAGTTGAGAGGAAAGCGTGGGCAGTTAGTAAAGTGCACAGGCGCGACAATCTCGGGCAGATCCACTAACAAAGCCTTTGTCGCATTCCGGAGGCATGAGAGCACTGAGATCATTTTGGTATTAAATACATGATGATGCTATAAAGTTTGCAAAGGGGGTTTGGGGGAGATTGTTAGAAAGTAGATTGCTAGAGCAATCAATTATTGTAGAATTGACTTTTCTTTTGTAATAATGTCATTGATCAATAAAAGCATTTTATTCTATATCGCCGTAAATCATTATTATGCAATATGTATTGATATATGTCCTTAGAATGGTAGAGCCGTGACGAGGTATCAAGTGTTTCAAATCTTGATAAGGGGTGGGGAGAACCTATGAGCACATATGGTGGCCATTCTAGAAGCGTTCAGTTTTAGCGAGTTATTATGAACTAAGAGCCTGATAATACGGTAAGGCTATCATAGTGTTGAAGGCGACCACCATTCCGGAAGGGCGGGTTGTTAGTCTCACTTGTCAAGTGTTGGTGACAACCTTGTGCAACAACATGGGTGTTTGTTGTAGGCGATTACACCAGCAAAGCCAAGTTCACTTGGTGACCCACGAGAGGATTCCATATGGATGTTACAGTGTCTATGGAACAAATCCTCCTAACGAATGGTGGTGCATGTGATCCTAGCTTGGAGATCAACGGAGTGCCTGTGGCACCGATTGGTATAGTTTGACACTAGCCTAAGCGCAGCTTTTTTTTCTTTGTAGTCAATACGGTGTGGATTGGCTGCATCAAGGAGTGTATCAAGACTATGGGTGGATTGACAAGAGGATTCATCACTCCCGGCACGGAGAAAGTTATCTCACGGCGCAATTCAGTATGTGCAATGACACTAAAGCTGGCCATAAGTGGGATGAGTTGTTGCCTCCATCCAAATTTTATAATACTGGTTCCATGTCCTAGGAACCGAATAAATAATATCGAGAGTAACCGGAAGGTTGACACTATTTCTATGCCTTCGCTCTCGCCGAGATAACGTATGGATGAAAGGATCGAATTGCACGGTAACATATCGTGACATGTAGCTACGGCTCAATAATCCGATTCCTATCGGGTGGCCATGATGCCTTGCTAGGGCAATCTTGGTCTGTGGTAATGTGAGAGATTAATTGTGTTAATGCAATACTATACACTCATGATATGATGAGAAGCCTAAGGGTCACACACATAGAAGACAATTTAAGATGCAAGAAGAAAGAAGGGCGTATGTCCTTTAAGGCGAAAGGGTAAAGGGTATTTGGTAATTTCACGGGCTTTGGCAATTAAATTTGCTGAGGTCGTAGCCTTATTTAATTTGTTAGAAAAATTAAATAAGTGAAATTACGTTTAAATGTGTGTTCGCACATATTTAAATATATTATCATTATTGTTAAATGTTAATATATATTTAAATATATATGTTAATTGATTTTAATTGAGGAATAATGATGGAAATTAAAATAAATCAAATTGGGAGTGTTTGGCAACATGGGGCGGTTGGGTTGGAGCCCAAGCCTATTCCGTATGGATTAGGGGCAAATTGTTTTTAAGTATAAAAGGAAAAGTGTGTGATTTTTTTAATTAAAAGGTTTTTTCCTTTTTTCTTTTGAAACAAAACACGGCGGGGAACAATTTTTGCCTCTCCCACAGCGTACACAAGAGCCTAAAATCAATTCAATTGATTTTTGTTTTTCTTCTTATCTGAAGCCAAAGAGGATCTAGCAATCCTCTTTGGTTCTTTTTTAAGATTGTCTTCGTGTGGACTACGCAGTTCGATCCTACACTTGATTCCGGTAGCAAAACGTTCGACGACAAATTTGAGGAGCCTTCAATGGGTGCGTTGTTTCTTTCTTAACTCATGTGGTATATTTATGCAGATTTTATTTAATATAAATTGTTAAAATCATACCTTGATTCTGCTCATGTAAAGGGCGATCCTGTATTTTATTTT